>JAFIRS010000937.1:0-491426 GCA_018342105.1 Gonioctena quinquepunctata | reverse complement strand
GAGAGAAAGAGAGAAAGAAAAAAAGAAAGGAAAAGAAAAAAAAGGACGGGGGGACGAGAGGACGAGAGGAGGGGGAGGAGAGGACGAGAGGACGGAGGACGAGAGGACGAGGACGAGAGGACGAAACGAGAGGACGAGGGACGAGGACGAGAGGAGAGAGGACGAGAGGACGAGGGGGAGAGGAGCCCAGAGGACGAGAGGACGAGAGGACGGAGAGGAGGGACGAGAGGACGAGAGGACGAGAGGACGAGAGGACGAGAGGACGAGAGGACGAGAGGACGAGAGGACGAGAGGACGAGAGGACGAGAGGACGAGAGGACGAGAGGACGAGAGGACGAGAGGACGAGAGGACGAGAGGACGAGAGGGACGAGAGAACGAGAGAACGAGAGAACGAGAGAACGAGAGAACGAGAGAACGAGAGAACGAGAGAACGAGAGAACGAGAGAACGAGAGAGAGAGAAAGAGAGAACGAGAGAACGAGAGAAAGAGAGAAAGAGAGAAAGAGAGAAAGAGAGAAAGAGAGAAAGAGAGAAAGAGAGAAAGAGAGAAAGAGAGAAAGAGAGAAAGAGAGAAAGAGAGAAAGACAGAAAGATAGAAAGAGAAATGGCTATTGAATACGTAATTGTACAAGGAATAACAGATTACTGCATTGAAAGTTATAAAAATATTTAATTACTTCATTTATAGTTATTCAATCAATAAGTATAATAATCAATGGTGACAAATAATGATTTAGATATTTTAACGCGAGAGCGAACCGAGCGCGTTAAAGTTTGAAATCATTAATCGCCATTTTAATATACGAGTTGATTACAACGTGAAATTTTCGATATCCATTTCCTTCAACTAGGAGGAAACTTACAATATTTGGATTTGAAAATACATAAATTTGACAGCGCATTAGTTGCCTATATCACAATTATACGTTATTGGAGGAATCCACCATTTATAGGATATCAATAGTCGATTTCGGTGTATGTTTGGTTGCATATATCACAATCATACATTCAAAGTGAAATTGGAGGTTAATAGGGGTCATTTACGATCGATTTCGTGTGGATTGAACAGACTCGTCAATGAGAGGTAGTCGGAATAAAATAGTTATTTATACAACAAGAATATGAAGCTACTCTTTTTTGCACGCGCTAGAAGATTTCATAACGAGCCGTAGGCGAGTTATGAAACCTCGCAAGTGCAAAAAAGAGGCTTTACATTCGAGTTGTATACATGATATTTTCCAATACTTTGGTATTTTAATATAAAAATGAAAATACCCTTTATTATTAATGTTTTGAAAGCAAAAGTCCAATTTTTATTGTTTTGGCAGTGACAGTGTCATTAAGGCAAAATCATTTCAGTCAATCAAAAATTGGAACAAATATTAGGTTGGCAGGGTGTTGTATTAAAACAACGTAGGTCTGTGTTTTTTTGCACGCCGTGCAGATTTTTTTTTTTACCTCTGTTCAAAATAGTTCACTTTTGACATCCAAAAGCCATCAAAAATGACCGGTCTCTACCGGTTTTTCATAACATTTTAGACAGTAAATAAATACACGGAAACAACCAACTCACATTATGAACATTTATTTAATATATTATTACACATAAGGAACGTTTATTATAACATGTATATGAGTATTGAAAAAAATATATAAGCAAGCATATATTAATAAAAAAAAAAAATCCGGGTTGCACTCCGGGAGTGCCGACAGAACTAACAACGTATTTTGGCGCGTTAGACATTTTTTAGATGGGTACTAGGGTTATTGGGTTATAAATTGCATTTTTTTTATGAATTGTATTGTAATAATTATTGGAAACGTTAAAATACATTCTTTCACGAATCATCGTTAACAATTTCGACAACTCTTGTATCATCATCATTATCATTATCATTATTACAATCTAAAATAGAAACTATAGGTTCATGGTTACTTAAATAGGAAATAAACAATTTTGATTCGAAGTTATTTAAATATCTCGTGAATACCGCATCAATTGTACTTTTATATCTCGTTGTGCTAATATTGCGTTGATTGGACATAGTAAAATCAAATTATCTATTCACAAATTCAATTTATTTATCTAGACGCGTTCGCGGTCTGCTATATGTTCATGCATATATGCACACACTATAGCTAATAATATGCGTACCGCGCTAAAAGCAGTCTTCACTTCAAGCATCTATGCACACACTATAGCTGCGTCTCACTCATTACGGTGTCGCGTCCCCTTACGGTTTCGCGAGTCCAGCGATTTTCTCTCGCCTAAAATATGCCTACCGCGCCATAAGAAGTTTTCACTTCCAAAATTAACCTGATACGTAAAAACAGCATTTATATTTGGAATCAGTAGGTAGTCCGAATTTCATATGTTTCAAAACATTTTTTTTTTTTATTGATGCCCTATTTTACCCATTTAAAGCATGCCTCAGCGTTTTCAAATCAAACTTTAAAAAACGCCCGTTTTTTAAAGTTACCATGGCAACATCAACAAATCGAGAAACGTGAAGTCTAAATGACAAATTTTTGATAATTGATCTGACAGGAGTATCTTGTAACGTCAAATAAAATATTACCAACAACTCGTTCATTTATATGTGATACCTCTTGCTCCTCCATCCATTTGATGAACTTTTCATATATATACAGAGTGGCCGCTTTTTTATTGGGATTGTATTGGTAACTTTTAAACCATAAGAGTTAGAAGGTCGGTCAAATGGAGAAAAACTTGCATTCATAGAAGCATTGTCAAGCAGTTCAAACAAATTGAGATTATCAGGGCCGGTTATTGAGATATCATAAGAAAAGTAAATTCTATCATTTTGATTTTTCTTTTTTTCCCACTTTATTTCGAATATTATCAAAAAATGTCTCAGGAGTTTTTTATTCGACAGTAGATTATCCTCAATTTGACATAATCAGATTTTGTATCTAACGTTTCGTGCGCTCTGGGCCACCCTCAACCTCATTTTTTTCAATACGGACCTGCATATTTTATGACACTTTTCGAAATAACTTTTAACGCTGAATTCAACAATATATCATACAATGTCATTCAAAGTTAATTTTCAGGTGATTTTGACCCTTATTCAAATTTCTTTGGGTCGGATCTGTATTACATTTAGGTACGTTTAGTTTAATTAACAACATGCAATACATTTCGATAAGAAAATCAACTTACTCATCTTCAACTGAATGGAACGTAACAGAATCAAAGCAAGAAACAAGTAATAATTATTTACAAATTTCAAGAGGTGAAAAACCTAATTCATAATAATTAAACGAAACTATCATTTAATGAAAGAAAAATCAAATGATTATTCGAAAGTAAATGATGAACATTAATGGAGTAAGTGTTCGAAATGTCCACCATTTTGTAAAATGCACTTTGCGGTTCTGGAACCCATACTTCTTATACATTTGCTTATTTCGTCTCCTTGAATATTGGAAATACATTCCCAATCTTCTCGCGAAGAATCTCTATTGTCGGGTTCGTAGTATCATAAATTTTATTTTTGAGATATCCCCACAAATAAGAATCCAGCGGATTCAAATCCGGATATCTAGCAGGCCATGCTACTGGACCTCTTGTTCCAATCCATGAATCGGGAAAAGTTCGATTTAGATAGTCTGTGACTATTCTTGAGTTGTGTGGACCACATCCGTCTTGTTGGAACCATGGACTAGTACGCCGATACTGTATAGGAAGATCATCCAACAGTTCTTCTATAATTTCTACATATTTTGCTCCGGTTAGGTTGCCGTCAATAAAATAGGGTCCCAGTAATTTATTATTCAACAAACCGCACCATATGTTCAAAGAAGAACGATATTGATGTCTAACTTCATGAATTAAGTGAGGATTTTCTGCGGCATAAAAATGTTTGTTCCTTCGATTGAACATGCCAGAATTTGTGAATGTCGTTTCGTCTCCCCAAATGATATTGTGTGCAAAATTGTTGTTGTTCCGCACCTTCCGTTGAAACCAATTACAGAATTGCAACCTTCTCTCAGGATCATTGCGATATAGTTTTTTCACGGCTTGGTATTTATAGTCATGATATCCGTGTCTCTTGAGTATTTTATTAACAGCACTTTTTGATAAATTGCATTCACTGGCCATAGTTCTCGATCCTATTCCTGGATTCATTCGAATTTGGGCCAGAACATTGATAGGCTCGTTTCGTCATACATAAGGACCTCTAAGTTTGATGAATGAATTATGTGCAAGTAACGTTGTATATAAATGTCGAAACATTTTAATATTTGGTGTTGTTCTTTCAGGATATAATTCACCATACCTTTGTTGTGCTTTGAACGAATTTCTATCTAGTTTTATGTACACTTCGTATATATCTCTCTTCTCTTCATTTGTGTATCTTACCATATCGAATAAGTTAAATTGAAATTACTCAGAAAAGTATTTAATGACAAGTTCTTGTGACACAATAATAAACGAAGTGACAAATAATATGACATTTCTTGTTATGTTCTTTTTTATCCACGGCCTACTACTTGAAAATAATACATTCAATAAACCTAGAGTTGTGTGTATGTAAGAAAAAACAAGTCTATCAACGATATCAATGTTCTGACCCAAATTGATTTTCTTATCGAAATGTATTGCATGTGGTTGATTAAACTAAAGGTACCTAAATGTAATACAGATCCCACCCAAAGAAATTGGGATAAGGGTCAAAATCACCTGAAAATCAACTTTGAATGACATTGTATGATATATCGTTGAATTCAGCGTTGAAAGTTATTTCGAAAAGTGTCATAAAATATGCAGGTCCGTATTGAAAAAAATGAGGTTGAGGTTGGCCCAGAGCGTACGAAACGTTGGATACGAAATCTGATTATGTCAAAATGAGGATAATTTACTGTCGTAAAAAAAACTTCTGTGACGTTTTTCGATAATATCCGAAATAAAGTGGGAAAAAAAGAAAAATCAAAATGACAGAATTTACTTTTTTTATGATATCTCAATAACCGGCCCTGATAATCTCGATTTGTTTGAACTGCTTGACAATGCTTCTACTAATGCAACTTTTTCTCTATTTGACCGACCTTCTAACTCTTATGGTTTAAAAGTTACCAATACAATCCCATTAAAAAAGTGGCCACTCTGTATATCTCTGGATTTTCGCGGTATTAACCGTGATTCTGCATCACTATATAAAATGTCGATATTAGAATGATTCATTATTGAGCTCTGGCGACAACAAATATTGATCTTTGATAACAAATTGCAAATGAATATCTGTTTTTCTCATTTCCATGACAATGAAAGGTATACTGATGTCACATCACGAATTCAACCATTTTGCATTATTAGTTCTTATTCATATATGCGCCGTCGTACTCGAAAAATCGAGCGTGTTTTGAAGTCCTTTTTATCCACTTAAAGTGAGTTTATACAGCACGTAAAATAAAATAAGAAATAAAATAAAGTAAAACAAGAAGTAATAATTTTCCGAGTGTTTATAGAGATGAGTAAATTAATGTAAGAAGTAAGAAGCTGTCGATCCAGGGTTTGTCAGTATTATATATATAATAACCCTGCTGTCAATCGAAATTTTGGATTTCATGTTGAAGTTACCTTAATTTCAATGATGTAACTTGAGGAATTGGTCCCTTTTGTTGTTTATTGAATGAAAAATAAGCCATTGTTGACAACACTAACAATATTATAAAATTTTCATCTAAAGACATTATTGGATAAGAACGAAATTTTAAAAATGGCTCTGAACACCATTTTCCAGTTAAGAAAACAAAAACATATACTAGCACGGAATAGCTATCATATCATGTCATCTATCATCAACTTTCATCAATTTGTCTAAATTATTCAGTATGTACATGTGCCTTACAACTAGTCAAAGTGAAATGAAATAAAAGATAAAAGTTAACCATATTTCATTTCACTTCTTATTTTATGTCACTTTTTATTTTATTTTATTTCTGTATAAACTTGTTATGGGTGTTGTGCAATTTTAACTTTTTAAATTACTTCATTTCATTTCTTACTTCATTTTACTTGCTGTATAAACTCACTATTATACTTGAATATACTATTTCATCGTAGACCTGTATAATATATTTGATATCTGTGAGGGCAAATTATCGCTAATGATTATCAGTTTACCAACTGGAATCCAAGAGTCTACTAGTTCGATAATTAATGGAACTTAATCTGGGTTCATCAACCGATATCCCAAATGTCTATCTCATAGACTAAATGTGGCAATTCCATCAGGGTGATGTTTCTGTTACGTTGCGTAGAGAACATATTCTGCCGTAAAACTCAATTAGTTCCCCGTTTCACATCTGGGATTAGTAATGCCCTAACATTATTATATTTATCTCGTCTCCGCACTTTATTTTATAGACTTACACGCGATGACATTTTGTTCGAATATATTGCGTTGTTCCGGATGATATTTCGGGAAGCAAATGCCCATTGATCCGAATCCGAATCCAAATCAGATTCCTTGCTCAAAAAAAGAGGAGAATTGGGCACAAAAATCGTCGGTTCCTTCATAATTTTCTCTTTTTTCGTCTCCATAGATTTTTGGAAGTGTTTTAATTTTATCATCTCAGCCGTTTTTGTCATTTAATCCAGTTCCTTTTTACAAATTAGATTGTTTTTTTTTTACTTTATTTTCGTTGTTGCTTAGGTCTTTCCATGAAGTGAAAAATGCAGATTTTTTTCATTTATAGATTTCACCTTTCTGTCGGTTACACATTCTTCTTTGCTTTATATTTTTGCTATTATTAGTCTTCTTGATCCTGTTGTTTTAATGAGATTCTGAAGAACCTACTCAGATCAACTGTGTTGCAGGTTTGTTCACATCAGTAACGTTCGAGTAGCTCAATCAGTTATAATTACTTTAGTGTTTTTTCAGTTCGTTATATTTGAAGTAGGAAGATATAATATATATGATTATATGAGACCGATAGCGAAGTCTAACTTGAAGCTATCCTACTAACCATCAGATGGTCAAATAGCATTCAAGAAACGAATGTAATTTGAACTGCCAAAGTATAACACCCCAGATTTTCCTGAATTGAGTTTCAGGTTGTGTTTATCAGATGATGTCCTTGAATTTATTCAACTCATATATATATATATATATATATATATATATATATATATATTGGTATGTTAGGAAATATTATAAAACAATTTTAATAATTTTATAATATTTCTAAGATACCAATATATATATATATATATATATATATATATATATATATATATATATATATATTGGTATCTTAGGAAATATTATAAAACAATTAAACTTATAACTATTATCATTATTTGGTATTTGAGTTATCGTGGTTAATGCTATGTTTGTTTTGCAATTTGTCTTTACTTTTCACTATTCTAGAATCTCATACTATGCTCTAGTCGATGCATAAGTATCAAAAAGGTCAGTCCTGAAGTATTTCTGTTGTCATAAGTATGTGACCAACAATACATCCGAGGAAAATGCACAATTAAATTATTTGAAATTCATGAAGAACATTGTATTACAAGTAGATCAATTGATATATATATATATATATATATATATATATATATAATTTGGAACATCCTGTATGATAAATCTTATCAACAGGATGTCGGGAGAATTGTGAGGGAAAAGTGATAAAATATACAAATATGAAAGCCAAAAATTGTCAAAAATAAATTTTATACGAATTTGTACATAGTAAGGTTCAGGATTAGATTTCATTATTAAAATCATTAAAATTGATTAGAATGACAAATAATGATGTAGAAAGTAGCAATAAATTCTAAAATCTGTGGAAAGAGAAAAAATGTGTGTGTTGCCATGGGAAGAAATAACAAGTTTTGGGAGAAGATCAAAAATCGTAGAAGAGAGCAAACACGTACAAATTTTTGAAAGAGAAATAATAGTGAATTTCAAGAAAAAGCTACCAAAACCATTCCAGAACGAGATCAATTCAATCAAGGCACAACTGGGAAAAGTAATATATTATAAAATTCCACTCACCTATTGACAGAACGAGAAATCCCGCAGGAACCAGTCACAGGAACAAAAATTTGTTTTGGATACAAGGAAGTTGTGAGTTCCAATGACACAAGTATTTCCATGAGGCTGGGAAACATCACAAGAGAAGAATAACAGGTATTCTATTGGCAAAACTCTCTAAAGTGCAACGCTTCAGTTTTATTAACTAACACTCAGTATCTGATTCACTATGTTACTTTTGATTGAATAATTCAACAATTTTCGATGCTAAAGGACTGATTATAACTTTCAAATTTTTTTTCAAGTAATATTAATCACTCATAGCAAAATGCGCCATATCACATTATTGTTTTTTTTTTAGTCCATAAGGCAATTTTCACAGAGTAGGACAGTTTTTAAGGTTTTATCTGAATGAAAACAACCATTTGATTATTTTCTGCAATATGTATTCTATCTTTGAACATCTAACCATACTTTTTCTCCACTAAACAGCAGATTTGATATCAAGCCGTTCAAGGAGTTGGCACTACTGAACCTGCTGGTCAAAAGAGAGGTGACTCTCTGTTCATAGGCGTACCGATTGAGATGTGATAAGATGAAAATAGGTTTTGAGAAACGGTAAGACAACATAGCCTGGAGTTTTCATTTTGTTATGATGGGGATTCATTCATAAAATCTTTAAAACAAATCTGAAATGAAGAAAAATATATAAACTCAAAATCAATCCCATCATAACAATATATATATATATATATATATATATATATATATATATATTGTTATGATGATGATTTGTATTATTATGTTTTATGTATAATTATTATAATATTTTTATGTGCTTTTCAAATACTCATCACAACAATAAACTTCGGCTATGACATTCTTATCCTTTTTCAATATATCATTTACCTTTCTTTTATAACCTTTCGTCAGCTCAGTCGGTACGCCTATGTGGAGCAGATCCTCTCAAAAACTCAGTTGCGCCATCTAGATGTTTTGCTTGGAGTTAATTTACTGTTTCATGGAAATATAGCTTGTAATATGATTAAATGATAAATAACGAGTCCAGAAAATGGTTAAATTATTGGTTTTCTTTATTCAAATAAATATTCAAATAATTCAAATACCTATTCCTGCGATTTATGATTGATGTAATTGAAACAATCAAAATTCAAAACATCAAATGCTTGCTCATGTACAATCAGTGAATATTGCAAGTAAATGTTCACAGGTTATATTTATTCTATGATCATAAGTACGGAAGAAAGTTCACCACTGTGAATCGATGTTATTGAAAAGAACCATAAAAAGTGTCTAGTGCGGAACGTATCACTGTCTTAAGTTTTTGTTGATGAAATATCTTTTGTGCATTCAGTTCGTGCCCTCACGATAATCCTGGAGTAGGTGTTCAATGGCTTCTGGGAGTGAAGTATGCTGAAGTTGGCCCCCTTGTTGCTGGTTATGTCATGTATTGGAAATATGATCTGATTTGGATTGGAGGTAATGGCTCTTTGGTCAAATATTCGCCAGGCAGTTTCGTGATTTGGATTTAGGGTTGAAATTCTTGTTACATTTGTTGCCTGTTTATTTGCGTTGATTTTCGATGATGAAAAATTTTGTAACCGCTTCTCTCTGAAATTATTTTTCGACTCCTTATTTTTTTCTTTTTGTTTTCCCGATCTGAATTTCACTTTCTGCACACTTTCTTGAAATACATTTTCAAATTCTGATATATGATACAATTTCATTTACAATTTCCGTATTGTCACCTAAAACTATTCATACAGAACTGTGCAAAATTTATATTCACCCATTTTCTGTTCTCAAATCTGTTATTTTGATTATTTCCAATCGGAAATAGTTTGACATGACCCTGTCATGTTCCATGTAACTCAAGATTAGCATACAGGATGTT
The DNA here is from genome assembly GCA_018342105.1 of Gonioctena quinquepunctata. Taxonomy (NCBI): domain Eukaryota; kingdom Metazoa; phylum Arthropoda; class Insecta; order Coleoptera; family Chrysomelidae; genus Gonioctena; species Gonioctena quinquepunctata. The sequence goes on along the minus strand of JAFIRS010000937.1, from coordinate 481,502 downwards.
CTTGCTTGTAGATTAGTTTTGTCTATTTGAATTCTAAAGTTTTATTTGTGGATTTTGATTCCCATATATGTTGTGCAAATCAAATGGATTGTTGGAAACATTCTGATGATAATAGAAAAGCTCCACTACTGAACTCTTGGATCATCTGCGTTGCCTATAAGATGGCCAAAAGTTTCAGAGATGCAAAGTACACAGAAAAATTGTATAAACAATCATAGCAGGTATTCATGTGATGTATAAATATCATTATATCAAATTTTTTTTTCATTCAACATATACCTCATATCATAACATATACCTCATATCATAACAAGCGACCATGGAAAGGCATAGGAGTCTTGGTCAAGATATCTAAGAATGGACAACTCAAAAATTGTTGATATCTTTGTTGGTCAATTGAAATCAACGTTGAAGTGTACTTTCTGTGGCCATTGTTCTGTTTCTTTTGACCCCTTCTGGGACCTTTTACTTCATATTCCACACAGAACTGGCCAGCTGAGACTGTCACAATGTTTAGATTCATTCACTGAAGGAGAAACTTTGGATGGCGAACAGAAACCATTTTGTTGTAAATGTAAGGAAAAGATTAAATGCACTAAGTCATTATCCATACATAAATTCCTCAAAATATTAGTAATTCACTTGAAACGATTTTCGCTGATGGATAGATTCGGGGGAAAATTAAATGTCACCATTGACTTTTCTCTTGAAGGATTAGACATGAATAATTATTCAACAGATAACATAATTCCATGTCGCTACAACTTGTATGCAGTGTCCAAATCATAGTGGAACATCCTATAGCGGACACTACACGGCTTATTGTAGGCACCCTTATACAGACACATGGCACGAGTACAATGACTCAAGAGTATCACCGATATCACCAGAGTCACTTATAAGTGGTGAAGCATTCGGTCTCTTCTATGAGCAAGAGAGCACCAAATCACTTATTTGTTTTCTTTTTCTGTTGTATTGTATTTTAAATCGAATATTAATATATCTATATATATATATATATATATATATATATATATAATGCCTGTGGCTTTCCGTTTCCCACTATACCGTTTTTTCGTTTTATATATATATATATATATATATATATATATATTGGGCCTCAATATTGATCCCTGTGGGATTAGTCCAATCAAGTTTTCAGTGTCATAATGTAATGTGATGAAATATTGCTGATTGGGATAGCATAAATGATTCCACACCACGCAGCGACTAACTATGGCTTAATGTCTTGTCGACTAGCGCAAGTTATCTCATAAAACTAATCAAAGTTGTCACGAGCATGTATAAAGTTGGCGAGGAGGCCGTTTCCTAGATAAAGATAAACTTCCAAGTCACCATGATTTCCAAGCAAACTGTAATTTCCATTTATGTGTCAAAAGCATCTTAATTAAAGAAGTTAACGGGAATAAGTGCATTCTTGTGTAAGCCGAAGTTAGACGGAGTAGGACCGTGCCCAGATCCAAACTGTCACATTAAGTAGGGATTAAGATTACGAAAATGGCGGGATTTTGAGGAGATGGCCGGCCTTATCGCGACGCTTTATCGCATTATTGTCGTTGAACGTCTCGCAGACTCCTTGCCAAACTGAATATCGCACCAAAAAAGTTGAGCTAGACGTGATTCTACAGTGGATTGAGTTCTCTAATGGCACATGCTATGAAATATCGATTAAATCACATGGAATTGATTATTGGGATGGAAACAATTTCGATTTTGTTTTAAAAATGAAATTCCTTTGAACAGATAGTACGTTGTGATAGTTAATTAATTTTGAGGAATATCATAAATGATTATTATATCAATAATAATTCTGTCTCAAATATTATAATTTTGAAATCTCGGAATAATAATCTTTTTCTCCGATTCTCAGCAAATATCAATTTTGCAGACACATACCAATTAGCAAAGTATTACTTTTCCTGCTAGGCAGTAAAGTAAGGACTTTCCTGCCTAGGCAGCGAAATAATTATTCTCGAAGGGAATAAAAATTTTGAAATTTTTTTACAAAAAAAAACATTCATTAGCAATTATCACATAAGACTTTTAACAAGAATTCAAAAAACATATTTTTAGTTGTTATTAACATTGATAGTAAAATTTTGAATAAATAGGCCACCTTTTCTCTCCTCAGATATCGTTCTCTTTACATTCACTATATTACCAGTTTGATTCGCCTCATAAGTAGTTCCTACATTTGTCAGAACATTTTCATAAATACTGGTTTTACTTGCCATTGAATCCTCAATGTACCCTTCTGCTATAATTGAGGATTTACGCCCACCATGTCTTTTCAACATTTTTATGTCACCTCCTGAATTCACAAGTGAAGTGGCAGAACTTCTACGGAGGCAGTGTCCCGTATACTCTTCAGCATTCGGCAACTCCAAATATACAGCTATTTCTTGAGGTATTTTACCAAATTTTTTTATACCACCAAATTGCTTTACTGAATTACCTTTTACGTATTTGAAAAAATCTTGTGTCTTTCAATTCAGCAGGCCGAACAGCTATTTATTTCCTAACAACATCTAAATATTCCATTATTACGAAAGACCTCGGATGCTTCGTCTTCGTGGTCAATAGGGATACCAATAGTTTATTGTTCATATCTTCAATATTTTCTTACTTTAAATGCAACAGTTCGTCGCAGCGACATGCACCCACAATTCCAAAAATCAATATAACCTGAAAGAATTGATTATAAGTATTTTCACTTTATCGTATGAATATCTTATTCAAAACTCACTTTTGCTAATAAATATTCATCATCTGGAGCATCTAGTATGAAGTTTGTAATATCTTGTTTTTCGAAAACTCGGGACTTCTTTGCCTTGTAGCCTTCGGATGCCCGTTTCAAATATGCCCGCAACTTCAAATATCTTCCTATATCTACGCTATTTTTAACATTCATAGTTGCATTCACCATGGAATATACAGACCAAAGTGTAGAACTCTTCATTGTTCTAGATAATCCAGCAAAACAAGCAAGTAATACATTCTCCGAAAAAGTCTTCGCATTTTTCCCCATGCAATAATCCATAAATCGTTTATAATTTCCTTCATACTTCATCCCAGACTTCTCCGGCAACAAATTTAACTCAATATTTTTTGCCACCTCCCTTATTGCTGGAGGAGTAAGTACTTCTAAGTTGCTATCACTGTCCATAATATAAATATACTAATATTTTCCACAAAACTGTCAGAAATTTCATAAGTTGTCAAACTATAATTATTATGGACATAAACGTTTCCATTCCAACAATTGCGATTCCTATCAAATTTTGTTTCAATTTATCACTACAGAAAAAATGAAGAGATTGTGGGAATTGTAATAATTTGCAAATACAATATCCTACATATATCATTATAGAAAAAATTATATGTTCAACTCGGCAGCAAAGTAGATTGACTGCCTTAGCTGAATTCCTAGCCTCGCTACGCTCGGCTATGAACTATCAGCCGCGGCAGTCAATCTACTTCTTTGCTGCCTAGTAAAACAAATAACTATTTTCTGAAATCGCTCAAGAATGCCTTACTTTCTCGGAGAAACTTCAGACCACAAAATATCTAGTTTTTCAGTCCGTTGCTAAGCACCGAAAATTTTTGCCGGCCTAGGCTGTCAAAATCGGTCTCTACCGGTTTTTCTATAACATTTTAGACAGTAAATAAATATATGCCAACAACCCAACTCACTCAATTGAATATATTATTACACATAGTTATGTTGCAGTTTGTACAATTATCAAACATAGGCTGAACTCTACCTGAAAGGTCATTCTCTTTGTCACTTCCCCCTCTAAATTCAACTGTTATGTTATTGCTGTTTCCTTCTTCGGCAATAATACTAATAGTATTAGCAGATTTCTCTTTGTCACTTCCCCCTCTAAATATTTTATCTGCTATGCCTACTTTATTCGTGAATGATTCCTTCATATATCCTCCGGCAACGGTTGAGGATTTCCATCCCCATGCCTCTTCAAAGCAGTTAAATTGCCCCAGCATCAACCAAAATTGTCGCAGAGGACCGACGGCAACAATGTCCTGTGTATTCATGTCCATATGGCAAATTTAAAAATGTTGCGACAATTTCAGGCATTTTGCCAAACTTCCACTACTTGCCTGCAACCTTTCCCATTTGAATAATTAAAGAAAAAGCGGCAACTTTCAAAATTTTCTGGACGACATGCAACATATTTTCTATACAATGGCATACTGTATCGTTTATCACAAATAATCTTGTTTGTTCGTTTTATTATGGGGTATTTTGATCAAAAGCTCAGATCCAGAATCTTCTATGTCATTCAAATTTAATTGATATAGTTCATCACGGCGTCATGCACCGGCAACCCCAAATATTAAGACAACCTAAAAAGTAAACACTACATAAATATCCAGGTAATTTTAAAATTATTACATTCTAAACGTACCTTATTCATTAATTATATATAATCTGGTGCTTGAGTAATAAACGTTTCAATTTGTTCATCTGACAAGACTTTTGACTTATTTGGTTTGTAGTTGTCACTATGACGTTTCAGGAGAGCACATAATTTCGAATATTTTTAACCGACGAAACCAAAAAGGAGGAGGTTCTCTAGTCGACCCGTATATTTTTTTCCATCATTTTTTTTATGTATGATCACGCATAACTTTTTACTGAGGCGTCCGATTCCGATAATCAGTTTTTCAGTGGATAGGGTGTACTTCGAATTTAAAGATGAAATCCACCCCTAAGGGTAGCAACATGAAGGATATTGATCACTCACCCTCTGAATTCTGGCCCGTTAACCGATTCTACCAGGCATAACTTTGTACTGGGTTCTTCGATTTGGATGATTCTTTCTTTAATAGATAGGGTATACTTATATTTTGATATCGAATGGAATGATATACCCTAACTGGTAGAAAAATAGGGGGTAATTGATTTTTCACTTATGAACATTGACACATACATACGTAGTTGACAATGACAGATCGCTACTGAAATTATTTCTGTTCCACATCCGTCAAAACCATTATATTCTATGAGAGGATGGAATGATATACAAAACTAACCAGAACAACAAAAATAATTTATATTACAACAAATAGCAAAAGTAGATAATCATATTATTTAACTGGTAATAGTAGTAAGGTGGGTAAGTAAGTATTTTGGAAGTAATCAAGAAACAAGTAGGTATTGATCAGTATGTTTTAGCCATACAAAATTGAAAAATAAAAACTTTTTAACATAAAATTAAACCGACGAAATACGGAACTGAAAAGTAAAAAATAAAATAAACCTTCTTAGTCTCAGTAACTAAGCTCCTAAACTAATGTAAGTAACTAATTTTGACTCGGCGCCAAACAAACAATCAACAAACATCATTAAATTACTTCAAAAAAATTATCAGAATGTCACCGCGCAACTCGATGCCATCATTTTACGCCTTACCTAATTCATTTGCTTGTTTGTTTGGCGCCGACTCAAAATTAGTTACTCACATTAGTTTAGGAGCTTAGTTACTGAGACTGAGAAGGTTCATTCAATTTTTTACTTCTCAGTTCCGTATTTCGTCGGTTTAATTTTTTGGTAAAAAGTTTTTATGTAATATCAATATCTTTTTTTGTACTAAGTGTAGCTCTCAGCATGGAGTTATTTGACCATAACGTAGATGCCTTCAACTTTGTAGATGAATCGACAAAGTATACAATCAATCATGACATTTTAAGATCGGGAGATCGTCTTTTTTTCTTGACAATAATCCGGGAAACGTTTGTAAGCGTATTCATATTTTGCCTTGGATCTATTTTGCAATAAATTTGAGATGACATTTTCAGCAGCATTTATCAACTCTGGTGGTGTCCCGCATACCTGGACATAATCATCACTGTCCATTTTGAATATTTTTAAATATTTTCAAGCGATAAGTAGGTTTTAAACCGAAATAAGTAGTGAATCTCTGACTTTTGTCAAACAATAAACAAGCAGACAATAAGATGGTAATCAAAAATTGTTATGCATTTATAAAAATTCCTTAATTTATGATAATGTTGATTGCGATTTCAGAAAGAATAGTATATGTACCTCTTAGTAAAAGCACATTTCCAGACATCAATGCTTGTTGGCCTCGGCCAACAATTTAATTGCCGCTCGGGATTGTATTGCTTTTACTGTAGAAGAAGTTACGTTTTATACCAGGCCGCCCCTGGACTATGAAGATAAGAACCGGGAATAGCTGATTATGAACTTTATTCGAGACTTATCTCTTCATTCGAATATTATCTTTTATAGTATGCATTAATATCGTACTTTATCTATTATTCATGCTTATAGTGATTTTATTTCGAGAATTATCTTTTATATCTTATTTTCTTAAAGCTTATTGTTTGAGATGTTTATAAAAGCTCTGAGAATGTTTACCATTCAGTTCAGTTGTTACCAGCTATTCATTTAAATAAAAACACCTAGTGAGATTCGATTAATCTTTATTTGTGTGAAAGTTTTGGTGAAATAGAGTACAAAACTGGTCAAAACCACGCAGGGGCTTCTACGAACCACCACTGCTAGAGGCTCAACGTAATTGGCGCAGTCACGGTAGGATAGTCGCGTACAAAAAGGTGGAAAACGGGACTATCACAAAAAGACAAAGTGTTTCGAAAAGTGGGCTGTATATTCCTTGTCGACTCACGGGGCCACCAATTCTTGGACTGAATATTCAAGAACCGGCTAACATTTACCTTTCTGGAGGACTGTTTATCCCTTGGACTGGTTCAACACAAAGAAAAAAAAAACAGGAACTACCTGGACTGGTTTAACAGAAAACTATCCAACAACACAAGACGTACAGGGTGAGTCTCTCATTCATTTTCCTTTATTCTTTCCTACTTTTTTCTTTCCTTTATATGGTGTTATTAGTGAAATTATTCTCTCATATTTTATTTTATGTTTCGTGATTTGAAAAATTTGGCAAAAATAAATAGTGAAACTAGGCAACAATTTAGATCGCTCAATATTTCATCAGAAGAATCTGATACTGATTTGGAAGGTTTAACTCAAAATTTATCTTCGTTAAGTTTGAATTCAGATAATATTTCAACCACAGCAACAATGCCTGAGACAAATTATGAACAGTTGAGACTTTTCTTAGATATTATTCCACATTTTAATGGAGATCCATGTGAACTCAATAATTTTATTGCCGTTTGTGATGAAATTTTTGAACAATACAATAATGAACCTCAGTTCATACAAAAACTAATTTTCAGAGCAATTTTGTTAAATTGAAAGGTAAAGCACTCACTTTGATATCTGTCGTACAGAATTAAATACATGGGGCAAATAAAAGACCATTTGAAAATATCATTTTCTGATCAAAGATCTTTCACCTGTCTTCTCCAAGAGCTACATAGTTTGAGACCCTCAACCAAAGGAAAATTCTTATAATTTTGGTGTTTGTTGTCAATATACTAGAAGTTTGATTTTTTCCTCAATAAATAATGATTCTACAATGACACGTGAAGAAAAACTTGCACAAATTAATAACAGTGAAAAACTTATTTTGGTAACATTTTTAAAATATCTCCCACCAATAATACAAACAAGTGTTCGCCTCAAAGACCCAAAATGTTTGGAAGAAGCTATGAAGAATGTTATAGAAGAAGAAAATTTCGCAGCATTGGTCAACGATGGAAAAAGAAATATACCACAGCAGTTACCAACACCAAATTTCAAAGCACCTATGGTACCAACACCAAGTTATTCACAACCAACCAACATGTACTACAGGAATCCGAACCCTCAACAATTTTTCAGCAAACCAAATAATTTGCAAACACCACAATATTTTCGGAACCAAAATCCACAACCATTCTTCAACCAGCAATCGAAAAATTTTCCTAGTCAACCCATTCAAGTGACACCTAGACATGTACCACAGAAGTTTTTCTCAAATCAACAAGTTTTTGGGAAACCATCCAACACGAATGTTTGGAAACCGACAAATCAACCTGCAGCGTCCAAACCAACACCAATGTCTACAATTACAAGGCAAATACCTCCTCAAAGAAATATATTCATACCACAGTCTAGACCGACATTTCATTCAGTAGAACTACATCATGTGACAGAACCACATTCATCGAATTGTGAACAATTATACATGATAGAAGACACCATAAATGAAGAGAACTGGGAAATTCCATTGAATATGCAACAGAAATCCATGGAGAATGAACAAACAAACGGAGAATCAATTCAAGATGAATATTTTGAACCATGTTTCGAAAATCAACTAGGATGCTTAGTCAGGAACGATACTATTATACCAGTACAACAATGTTCCCCAAAAAAAAAAACAATTCCAAAATTCATGAATTATACTGAGAACTATGTTACTACAGTTCATTCAGCAGATGAAATGCCTTTACAGTTAGCCCAAGAAAAATTTGAAACTGCAAATAAAATACCCGAAATTATTGATAACATTCCAATTAAACCAAAAACAGAAGAAGTTCTGAATTGAAATTAGATTATAAGATTGCCAAACAAGAAATGAAAATTTAAACCAAAAACAGAAGAAGTTCTGAATTGAAATTAGATTATAAGATTGCCAAAGAAAAACAAACAGGATATTCCCAAAATTGTCAACAATACGGACAAACCATTAGGAGCAATCAGAAATTTCGAAAATATCCAAACAAATGATGAGAATCAGAACTATTTTTCATACCCAAACTTTGAAAAGAATCCATAAATCAGAATTTTGGTAAACCCAAAATTATATTTTTAAACAAACAGGTAGACCTCCTGAAAGAAAAGTCTTAGGTCACATTCCAGGCAGACCCCCTGAATAAAAAACTATATATTATTTACATTTTCCGAATAAACAACATGAAATATATTTTTTGAAAACAATTCAAGATAAAATAATTAGAATAAATTCAAAATTGATTATTTGCTCTGCCAAAGTTACTGATGTGACATTAGAAAATGAGGAACAAGACAAAATGAATTATCATCATGTATATAAAACAAGTCATAGAGATATCACTACAACAATTGATTCTAAAAAGAAACTATTATTGGCCCATATGGATAAAGATATATCAAATTATATTAATAATTGCAATATCTGTCAAAGATCCAAATATGAAAGGCAACCAAATGAATTTAAATATCAACCAATCCCAATAGGTTCGAGACCTTTTGAAAGAATCCATATTGACACCCTATCAATATCTAATGAAAAATTCCTTACTGTTATAGATACATTTTCTAAATTTGCTCAAGCTTATCCAATGATGGGAGCTAATGCTATAAATGTACTTGATGCTATTTTAATTTTTATTTCACACTATGGTGTACCACACACCTATTGTTTGTGATGGAGGATCAGAATTTTATAATGAAAATTTTCTAGACTTCTGCAAGCTCCATAAAATAAATACGCATTTTACTACACCAAAAATCCAAATTCAAACAGTTATATCGAAAGATTTCATTCGACATTCTTGGAACAAGTAAGAATAAAACAAGACAAAACCCAAAAGAATCACTCAATAATTTAATAAGATACTCACTTTTACATTATAATAATTCAATTCACTCAACTACTGACTATACCCCTTTGAAATAGTCACTGGTCATTTCAATTCGAAAGATCCTTTGACATTACAGAAAAGATGTTATATCAAAATATGTTCATGATCATAAAGAAAATTTAAAATCGACTTATAAAAAAATTAATGAAAATTTAAATAAAAAGAAAACTGTTCAACTAGAAAATAAATCTCAATCGAAAGGAACCTATAACAATTTCCAAAGACGATCAAATATATCACAAAGAACAAACAAGGGACAAATTAGCACCAAAGTTTACTAAAATTGATCCCATTGCTCAAACAAAAAATAAAGTAAAAACGCAAACTTCAAAATATGCAAAACATAATCTGAAGAAACGTAAAAAATATTAATTTTATTATCTATTCCAGATGAGGCAAATGTTCATTCTATCATTCCTTCTTTTCATCCTCTCTGAAGGATCCATTCAAAGACTAACCAACCCCATTCTCCCTATTAATTTGAAAATAACCAGAATCATAGTGAGCAAGCATACTTTTGTTAGCTATATGAATATCACAGAACTTTCAGAAATGAAATTTCATTTAGACCTCCAACTGAGTTTCATTACTAATAAACAGAATTTGAGTACTCAGTCAGATTTGTTATTAAGGCAAGCAAATATTATATCAATACAAATTGATCACTTATTACAAACTATTAACCCACATATGAGATCTAAAACGTGGATTGATTAATTTAGGTGGAAAAATATCTAAATGGTTATTTGGTACCCTTGATTATGATGATGGAAAAGAATTAATATAATTATGAATCATTTAGAAAGAAATGATCACTTATTACAGGATGCAATAAACAATCACATATCCTTAGCAAAAGAGTTCATGACACAAACTAATCGCACTTTATTTCAAATTAAATCAAATATACTCATAACTTTAAATTTGATAAATGAATTTGAAGAAGAAATCAATGAAATTAATGTTTTGCATCTAATCATTGACTCCCTTATGAATTTACAAAGTCAATTGAACCAAATCATTAATGCAATTACTTTTGCTAATTTTAATAGGATTCATCCAACCTTTCTCTCATTAGAAAATCTCAATTCTATTATTGATAAAATGAATATTCTGTATCCTTCGATTCAAATAAGTAATTTTAAAAATCAACACAGCTATTATATGTTTTTGGGTATTCAATTAATATTCACGGAAGAGAGAATAATTTTTCTTATACATTTTCCAGTATTGATGCCTGTATTATTCCAAACATATTTCCTTTATCCCATTCCTCTCCAAAATAAGATAATACCACCTCAGAAACCATACCTTATCCTGAATGAGAGAAATGAACTTTACCAATATCAAGAGGAACCATGTGCAGACATTGAAGATGTCCATTTCTGCAAGAATAATCTTCAAACAGAAGAAGATTGTGTTGTCATGATCCTGCTCAAGAATGAAGCTGCCAAGAACCATGTGCAGACATTGAAGATGTCTCAAATTACACCAGAGAATATTATTTTCACAACACCTTTCAACATCATTATTACTGAAAGTTGTTCTGTTGAAAAACATCATGAAATCCAACCTGGTAGTTACCTTATTACTATCCCAGAAGACTGTTTCTTCCTTATTGGCGAAGAGAAGTTTACCCACGGAAATGATGAGCTTGCTCCAATGAAAGTTATCCAACTTCCATCAATGAACATTTCCACACTTTCATCAAGACCCATTCAAGTTAAGCTGACCAAAATGGACTTAGAAGAAATCCAACATTTGACAGCAAAGATGAATACCCATAATGAAGTCATTTTACCAATGGAACCAGTACCCACACCAGCATTACCTGTATGGCTTATTACTATTATTTGCCTCATGGTATGCATTGCTATTTATTTCGGAGTAACATGCTACTATAAAACATGTTATCCTTACAACCTGGTTACCTACCTACGAGCAAGGACCACATCCCAACCAGCTGACATCTAGATGGATAGTCAGCCTAGCCAACCAAGCCAACCCTAGGCTTCCATTTTAGACGGGAGGAGTTACGTTTTATACCAGGCCGCCCCTGGACTATGAAGATAAGAACCGGGAATAGCTGATTATGAACTTTATTCGAGACTTATCTCTTCATTCGAATATTATCTTTTATAGTATGCATTAATATCGTACTTTATCTATTATTCATGCTTATAGTGATTTTATTTCGAGAATTATCTTTTATATCTTATTTTCTTAAAGCTTATTGTTTGAGATGTTTATAAAAGCTCTGAGAATGTTTACCATTCAGTTCAGTTGTTACCAGCTATTCATTTAAATAAAAACACCTAGTGAGATTCGATTAATCTTTATTTGTGTGAAAGTTTGGGTGAAATAGAGTACAAAACTGGCTCAAAACCACGCAGGGGCTTCTACGAACCACCACTGCTAGAGGCTCAACGTAATTAAGATCCGTTTATGCACGATGTTGTATTTTATTTGTTTATCAAGAAACAATTGCTTTGACGGAAACAATACAGGACTTAAAAAACCTTCGCAATAAATTGTTCTTTTCAACATTTATTTTTACATTGAGAAATTTAGTTATGGTAAAAAGTTCTGGTAAAAAATGGAATAGGGGTGGCATGTTTCATCCCTTCAAAAGATCACAACAGAATTGGAAATATATTCATGGGTAGCCCTTTTATTGGTAGAACACGACCAAAAAATGCGATTTCTTTTACACTTCAGCAATTTCAAGAAATCTTATTTTTTTTATAATTTTTGGAAGAGTGTAACTTTTTAAAGAAAGGCCTAAAAGCTTTTGTGTTTATGAAAGACCCCCTCAAAACTTCTGCAGTTATTTTGCAACACCCTGTTTAAATAGAAGAATCGAATTTAAACGGTTTTCTTCACATAAAGGATTCAATATAAAATTGAACCAGAGAAAGGTAGATCTCAGGTAAAAACAACTACTTTCCTGGAATCCGCAGAACGTTGAATGATATTCCTGAAAATCCTATGATACTTCCATATAATATAGGACATTGAATGCAATGTTTTCTGATAAGCTGATTATGTTAATTTATGTCGTGTCACCTAACAATCCGATACCGGTTTCAGCTTCTTGGCCCTCATCAGTACGGAGTAGTCAACCAGCCAAAGGTCCAAAGAACTCTGCTGAAGTGAGACACAACGTAAACAAACCATCATCGATCTTGTAACACCTATAGGTACGCCGGAAAAGATAAACTTTAACTGGCGGTACCTAGTGACAGAAAGAAACACTCCGAAAATCTCCCACCTCGATAGGTTCCTAAATAAAAGATTCCTTCTCAGTAGGAGTGGCAAGGAGGGCCAAGAAGCCTGAAACCGGTATGCGGATTGTTAGGTGAACACGACATAAATTAAACATAATCGAGCTTATCAGAAAGAAACATTTGCATTCAATGTCCATTGATATTATATGGAAGTATGCATGGATTTTCAGGTGAATATCATTCAACGTTCTGCGTGGTATTTGCCAGGAAAGTAGTTGTTTTTTACCTGAGATCTACGTTCTCTGGTTCAATTTTATATTGAATCCTTTATGAAGAAAACCGTTTAAATTCGATTTTTCTATTCATTCCACTTCACATGGCACTTATCTCTCACTATATGCTAGACGGGTTGCACCCTACTGAGAAGGAATCTTTTATTTAGAAACCTATCGAGGTGGGAGATTTCCGAGTGTTTCTTTCTGTCACTAGGTACCGCCAGTTAAAGTTTATCTTTTCCGGCGTACCTATAGGTGTTACAAGATCGATGATGGTTTGTTTACGTTGTGTCTCACTTCAGCCAGAGTTCTTTGGACCTTTGGCTGGTTGACTACTCCGTACTGATGAGGGCCAAGAAGCCTGAAACCGGTATGCGGATTGTTAGGTGAACACGACATAAATTAAACATAATCGAGCTTATCAGAAAGAAACATTTGCATTCAATGTCCATTGATATTATATGGAAGTATGCCTGGATTTTCAGGCGAATATCATTCAACGTTCTGCGTGGTATTTGCCAGGAAAGTAGTTGTTTTTTACCTGAGATCTACCTTTCTCTGGTTCAATTTTATATTGAATCCTTTATGTGAAGAAAACCGTTTAAATTCGATTTTTCTATTCATTCCACTTCACATGGCACTTATCTCCCCTGTTTAAATGTTCATTGCTCCTGGCAATGTCCAGTATTAATTTAGAGCCTAGGTTAGGTTAGGCGGACAAAGTTTCCAAAATCTGGATAGATTTGACAAAAAAATACTGTAATTCTAATTGATTGGCATTATACCCCGGTAATTCATGGGAATGATGTGAATGCAAAGTTATTTCTTGTTTTTTTGGGTGTTCATTCTTTATTGTCCCGGTATTGAATAATATTGCATACCTCCGCTGTGGTTTCTTATCTCCAGATAAAACACACGAGCAATAAATTTCTCATAAAAGCAATCAACTCCTCCGTGTATCCAATACAGAACAAATAAACATCACTAATGTCGAACATGTTATCTAGATATTTCGTGAGATGGAAGATAAGATAGACCGTTCTTTCAGCTATTTACAGCATCTTTAACTCTTGTAAGCGGACCAGCAAACAACTATCGGAAACTGCTACAAGCACACTAATATGTTTATTATTTTAATAGGGATTCCATGCCGTCTCGTTATCGTGTTTTTCTTGCTTATTTACGAAAAAAGTTGAATTATGTTTATTGCTAGGATTCGACGAAGCTTATGAGCTCCGTAATTCCGAGTTATGGGTGTGGAATACCAAATCAGGATAGGCCGAGGACGGTTGAAATATGGAGGCGCGACAGTGTGTTTTTGGAATTCTACTTGTTCGTTAATTTAGTTGTTCTGGGCTACAGGACGCGTGATTAATTTGTAGCTGGTGTTTTGCACCGGAAAGGGCGAAATGGAATGCTAACAGTCTCATCACGATGCATGTCTATCCGATTACCTGTCACCTAATGAGTTGAAATTTGCATAGTTATAAACTATCCAAACTTCAATTGTAAAAATATCTTAGTGGAATAGTGACCGTTGATATGGATCGGAACTGATGAAGGAGAAAACAAAATTTTAAATTGTCGACGTTTCGAAATTTTATTGTTCCATCTTCAGGACTCCGGAATATAAAAAACACACATGTTCGGAAACATGATGGAAAAATCGAGAAGAAAAATGCATGAATGAAAGATCGGACATCAATTACCTTAATACTTCATATTTCGACCTGATAAGAGAGATGATAAATTATAAATCGGCGTCTGGAGCAGGTGGTTCATTTTTACAATCTTTCATTTAACTTGCTTCGTTTCGGTTCGAAATTTGTAATCCATTTTTGGAGCACTTGCCGATATCCAATTGAGCTGAAATTCCGGTGACAATGCATTATGAAATTTTTGTTGGAGAAAAAGTTTTAACCCCCATTTGTGTTTTTCTATGGGTATCCGCGATTATTTGAGTAGAATTTCATGTTTGTCGAATAATTTGTACAGTTTTTATATATACATTCAAAATAAAAAATTTGCATTTTTCAATATGCATATTATCATTGCTACTATTTTACCTTATTTGAAAGAATTTCTGCGAAGTTTTAAAGTTGTTTTTAATATCGTTGCAACAAACATAAAATTGTGATTCCCTAAACAATTCCAAATCTAAGTTAATTTCACAAATATGCTTGAATTTGAATGGAGTTATGGGAAATTGATTTTATTTTGAATAATTTATGAAAGTGTTCAGGGTGAATATAAAAAAAATGTTAAGAAAAAATCTTGGAAGGCCATGTTTTGGTATTTAGGCATAACTTTCAATTCCTGACAACTTTTCTCGAAAACATTCTGTTGAATTTTTTGAAATAAGGGTATTTTATAATGTACTTTTATACTTTCTATAGTTTTTGACCTACCCTGTATGCTGTTTGACCTGCAACGATTCTAATGCACCCAATATGATTATCACATATGCACCAACTTTCAACAATATTTGTATTTGGTTGTGCAATTAATTAAAAAATATTCCATATGTTGCACACTTAAATGATCACAATGTATATATTCAGTTCGGAAACATAAGTGGGTTTACTCTTTTTGATAACTACTTTATTTTTATAATTCATTGGATTTCAATTGATCTTTTCCAAGATACGTATTTGCGAAAGTCATTTGATCCATATTGGTATAACACAAAACGCAATAACCTATCGAGAAAAGTTTATGATAATAATAATAAATAATATAATGATAATAAAGATCATTCACCAAAAAACATACATAACATATAAAAAAAAGATGAACCGTAAAAGAACAATTACATGAATAAACGAGATAACCACAGAAGCTGACAGTTTCAGCTTGTGGCTGGTTAATATTATACTAAGGGTTGAGGATTTAAGATTTTGTGATTTTTGAAAAAAAGAATGATAATGATCTAAACTCAAACTAGTGAAAACTCAGATAATAGAATATTCTCCAAGTCATTCTACAAGAATACGACAATACAATAAATTACGATTAAGTGTATAAACACATAGACATTAAAACACATGGTACTTATAAAGTTGTATAACAAATAAGAAAGTTGGTCTCTTCAGACGTTTTCTAATAAAATTTTACAATGTTTATTTTTGAGTGTAGTATTGTATACAGCTTTGAATTTTTTTCTATCCAGCTCAACAGTTTGGATTTATTACCTTATTTCATCCATTTTATCAACTACCAGTGACAAAGTCAGGTTATGATGAAGATCCTAAGATTTGAAAATTAAAAGATTATGTGTAGTTTTTCGCGGCATATGCAAAATCCACTTTTTCATTTCGAGAGCAAAAAATTAAATCGTTTGGTATTGCACCATACAGGGTGTTTGATAATTGAATGCTGATCCTAAAGGGCGATTATCTTTGGATTATTTTTAGAAAAATTCTTCATATGAACATAGGTCCGCAATCGCTTTATTTCTGAGATACAGGATGTTGAAATGTAACAAAAAAATCAGTTCTTTCCTAGTATCTCTGAAACCGCTTCGGATTTTTCCTTCAATTTTGGTACATGCAAAGTACGCATAAAAATAAATTTTGTTCATGATGAAGGATTTCTTAATTTTTATCAGTGGTGTCCCTGTTAACATGCCCTGTCATATTTTTGATCAAAATAATGATACGCCACTGTCTTTTTTCCAAATAAATATCATTTTTGTAATTATCCTCTATCTTTCCACGAAAATGGTCTCCTGCTTTTTTTTCGTGCGGCAAACGGTTTTTGAGTTAGAAAATAAAATGTATCATTTGCTTGTTCCTTTGCGAAATCAGCCGTTGAAGAGTAGTAGGATTATCTTGTGGGCTAGAAACATCTAGTATGCTGAGAACACATTTCGTTGTTTCCAACATAAACAATTTTGACACTTCTTTAGCTAGATACGTGATAATATTTACGTTAGAGAAACTTGTTTAAAAAAAAAACATGGTAAATTTTACAAATACCGAATTAGCAGACATGCATTACTTGTATGGGCTTGCTGACGGGGACGCATATAAAGCCAGGCGACTGTATCAAGAGCGCTTCCCAAATAGAATGGTTCCTGATGCTTGAACGATTTCGAGCACCCACAGGAGGTTATGTGAAACAGGAAGTTTTGAGCCAAATCATCACTTGAAAGGAGCACATCGGACTGCAAGAACTCCAGAAATCGAGGTAGCTGTTTTAAATTCAGTTGACGAAAATCCTGAAATAAGTACGAGGCAAGTTGCCAATAATTTGAATATCACCTATATTCTAGTATGGAGGATTATTCATGATTATTTATTATATCCCTATTACATTCAACGGGTTCAACTCTACTTTCTCGAGACTTTCCATGACGAGTGAATTTCTGCCAATGGTTTTTCCAGAAAGTTACCGAGAATCCTTCATTTGACAGTGAAATTTTATTCACGGACCAAGCTAATTTTATTAAAAACAGGATCAGAAATTTTCCATAATAATCATTTTTGGCCAAGGAAAATCCGCATGCAATCGTGGAATCTGATCACCAGGAGCAGTTGTCATCAAATGTCTGGGCTGGAATTATTGGAGATTATCTAATTAGAATTTTTTTGACCACGCAGATTGAATGGACATGATTATCGCCGATTTCTTGAAGATAATTTGCCACTCCTGTCGGAAGATGTTCCTAATTTAATGCGAAATCGCATGTGGCTTATGCACGATGGTGCACCCGCTCATTTTAGTGCTCTGGCACGCGAATATTCAAACCAAAACTTTCATAATCGCTGGATAGGTCGTGGGGGAACAGAGTCATGGCCAGCTAGGTCCCCAGATTCAAACAGTTTCGATCATTTTCTTTGGGGACATCTTGAGACTTTGGTGTACAGTCAACCAATTCTAACTAAGGAAGAATTGCGAGACCGCGTAATAGTTTCCCGTGAAGCAATAGGGAAGACTCCAGGAATTTTGCAAAGAGTACGCGAGTCAATGACAAGGAGGGCTCAAGCGTGCATACCTCCAGGAGGCGGAGATTTTGAACAGTTAATTCGATTTTGGTATTTTTTGTTCTTAATAGTTATGTTTTCAGAAATAAAAAATGTAATTTTATGCATACCCATTACAAAAACTGAATCAAAAACCGTCCACCGGACGAAAACAAGGCTGGAGACCATTTTCATGGGAAGATAGAGGATTATTACAAAAATAATATTTATTTGGAAAAAAACATAACAGGGCATGTTAACAGGGACGCCACTGATGAAAATTATGGAATCCTTCATCTTGGGAAAAATGTATTTTCATACGTTCTTTGCATGTACCAAAATTGAAAAAAAAATCAAGATGGTTTCAGATATATTGGGGAAAAACTGATTTTTTTTGTTAAATTTCAACATCCTGTATCTCAGAAATAAAGCGGTTGCGGACCTATGTTCATATGAAGAATTTTCCTTAAAATCATCCAAGGATTATCGCCCTTCAGAATCGGCATTCAATTATGGAACACCCTGTATACTTTTGGTGCAAGGAAAGAAGGACTTTTTACACGCTTTATATTAGCTTCACTTGTATGTTTGTTTGTTTGTAACCGACTCCTTTGGGCGCGATTTTGACCCACTTCCAGATGTCCGAATGATTTGAAATTTGGCAGGTGTACATAATTCCGGTGGCAATGCATTAAGAAATTTTTGTGTGAAGAAAAAACAAAATGGCGGATCCAAGATGGCGGCCGAGTTTTGTGATTATGGTCTGATTCTATTCAAAATTGGTATTCCGGGGGTTTTTGTGGTCGAATATTATGATTCTTTTGTAAAAATTGGAAAATTCAAGATGGCGGCCGAGTTTTGTGACTATGGTCTGATTCTATTCAAAATTGGTATGTGGGGGTTATTAGTGTCAAATATCATGATTCTTTTGTGAAAATTGAAAAATTCAAGATGGCGGCTTTGAAATGGCGGCCGAGTTTTGTGATTATGGTCTGATTCTATTCAACATTGGTATGTGGGGGTTTTTGGGGTCGGAGATTATGATTACCTTAGTTGATAAGATTATTCCATTTTTTTATTTGCAAAAAAATAATAAAAATAATAGTTTAAAAAAAACACACGCTTTTATAAATAAACCACACTGAAAAGTAGGAAATAAATAATAGTTTAAAAAAAACACACGCTTTTATAAATAAACCACACTGAAATAGAAAATAAGAAAAAAATTTATTTTATTTTGAAAAAAGCGTGGGGTGCATGGTATCAATAATTATAAAGTACATTACACCCCACGCTTTTTTCAAAATAAAATAAATTTTTTTCTTATTTTCTATTTTTTTAGTCCGGTTTTCTATGAAAGCGTGTTTTTTAGTTTTTTTAAACTATTATTTTTGTCCAATAGCTTCATGGATTCTAGGAACTAATAATGAATTTTTCCTGTATCTTTTGGAATAATTTAGTGATTCAAATTTCAGAATATAAGAGAACTCATGATCTCATCTTCCGGAGGAAATCCCAGGAATAAGTAGCTCCCTACAAAAAAATATCACCCAGACAGTATTCACTTCATAAAGGGTGTTCTACACATTTTCTGTGCAACGTTCACGTACACCACTGCCAGAAGAATTATTCCTACAAAAAGTCGCGTCCTTCCTGCAAATAAGCGTACAAACGGCCTCGCAATGATTGAACCCCCGTAGCGCGGAATGAAACTGGCGAGCACAAACAATGAACGGGTACAAAAAGAACGGCCCGGGGAGCACAACCGCATTCGAGTGACCCACCGAAACCGTGAGAGATGGCTCTGGGCCAACAAGTTCGCAAACCTTTCCGTCATTGGTCGGTGTCGCGTTGCCTCACCTTGTTTGCAGAGGCCGATTTTCCATCGAGGATCGGTGGGTGTGCGGTTTTTTGCCCGCGAATGTCGAAGCACTCGTATATATACGTTATTCATTTCGATCCGGTGTAAAGTTGCTGGATTTAGATGTGTGTAGGTGAAAATCAAACATGGTTTCAAAACGAAGGCATCCCTTTTGGTATTCAAATGCGCTTGCCATATTCATTAAATAGAAACAAAATGTCACCAGAATCTAAGAAAAATTACAAAACAGCTGAAATTCTTGATTCGGGTAGATAAATGTATGGAGTATGTATTAAGCCAGTCTTTACCATGCCACGCCCCTAAAAATAAAATAAAATCCAGAAACTTTTTTAATTTTTAGCTGTAACTACAGAAATAATGAAGATACAGAAAATTGTTCGGAACAAAAGTTGTAGCTCATGATTTTCTCTAAAAAAATGATATCGATCATCGAAGGTGGCTCGCCCTTATAACTTTTTTGTTTTCGGAGATAATGGAATGAAATTTGAAGGATCTGTTTAATGCATAAAACTGCATTTTTGACAAGTACCAACTTCATGCAAATTCCGGATACACCGGAAGTGACATAAACTTTCGATTTTTAAATGGGACACCTGGTATATTATCAGTTTTTTGTCTCCATATGAATTTAGAATACTACCATATATCATTTGCTACTGTTTGTAACCATTTTTTTTTCCAAATAAATTTTCATTCTAGTGGGCTATGGATACGTTCAAATAACTAATTTCAGTCCTGAAATGTTTGTAAAAATACAACTTTACTGTTTTCCTTCAGAATGTTTCAGCTATATGACGTTTGATTTTAAAATGTTCAATTCAATTTTTTTTTCAAATGACAACATGGTGGCTCGTCGGGTTAGAAAAAAAGAGCATTTTATTACGATTAATTTGATACATTGAGCATGTCTTGGACGAAGTTCCATTAATAAATCGAGTTGGATTATTTCATCAACAAGAGGGTGCTCCACCACACAACCTGAGGGCAGTTACGGAATATCTGCATGAAACAAACATCGAAAATTGGATTGGGAATATGGGTCCAGTTAGGTGGCCGGCGAGGTGAAATAGGGTTGTTTCCGATTTATACCTTTATTCATTACTTTTTAAAAAACTTTTCAGGTCACCCGACCTTACCCTCTAGATTTTTTTTTATGGGGATCTTTTAAAAACGAGGTTTATGATGTACCTCCTGCCACACGACATGAATTAGAGGACAAAGTAAGGGCAGCTATTCATAGAACAATAAGCAAAGTTCGTCTTTGTCAGCAACAAGATGGAGGACACTTGAACAACTGGAAACCTGAAGATATGTAAATAGGTAGTTTCAATATAATTATTTCATTTTCAACAGGTGCTTCATTTTAGAAAAGTTCTAACGTTATGGTATTTTCAGACTCTGCGAGAAAAAATCCAAATTATTAAAACAATTAAAGGAGATTTAGAAGATTTTGAGAACGGGGGCAGATATAGTCCCCGAAACGTCAAGCAAAAACTATATAGCGAAATATCTTTTGAATTTTTTTAAAAATTTTTTTTGACAGGCAAATTGAAAAAACGACAAGTTATTGACCAATTGAATCATTTTTCTATAGGAAATATAATTTGGTGAACGCAATAACTTATCGGGGTGAACTAATTAGTTTGCCCTTTCTACACTTGTATAGATTTTACTGCACAATATACATTTTGCATATCATTAATATCAAGTTACGAAATACCATTCCTGGAAATATAATTTCAGTATGGGGTGCATTATATTATTATATTCAAAATGAGTATTATAAATTTCCGCCCGAATATTCAGGTGTGATACTTTTGAATGGAAAATCAGTTACCACATTTATGGAATCGTATGAATTATGTTGATATAATCCATGTTATATATCTGGAAATATAGATAGATAGAAAAGCTTTATTGTCAATGTAAATATTTTGTCGACAAGGTCAATTAGTACCAATAATACAGTGTAAATATGATTATACCTATAAATAAAATGAAATGAATTGAGTCAAAATGAACATGTATACATTAGGGCATATTCAAAAAAGTCGAAAAAAATCAACGCTATACAAAGATTATGACAAAACGACATTCTGAAACTTAGTTCATTGTATCATAGAAGAACTAGAATTCATATGTGAAGTATTAATTCAAACTATAGAAGCATTTTTCCATCAAGAGGTGCTTAACTGATTTTCTGAATTGCTTCAGATCATTGATAACTGTTATTTGGTTCGGTAAATGTTGTAGATTTGTTTACTACTTTAAATTAGTGATTGTTTCGTTAGATATAAAGCAGGAAACGGAAGGGCAAGTTTTTTTTCATTACGAGTTGCGTTTGTGAACTTTTCTCTATGTTTATGAAGCAAACATATCGTTTCCAAAATGGAAATTTCTTATATCGTAAAAATCTTATTGTCAGAAAAAACTGGTCTACATGATTCTGGCATTTTTATTTTGGATATGAATCTCAGAGCTCGCTTTTGAAGAACGAATGCACTTTGTGGTAGAGCCTGGCTGCCAGATACCAAAAATGGAATTCCATATCGCAGATGAGTTTCAAAAAGTGAGTAATGAAGCAGATTGTGAAGTTCGCGGCGTATTACATTGATGGCAAAGCAACCAGAGGATATTTTTTTCTTTAGAGCTGTTATATGGTAGTCAAACTTCAAATTGTTATGAATATCCACACCAAGAAATTTGGTAGCGGGCTTACTTTCAGTCAGCTGATCTCCCAGAGTGATTTGTTCAATATTTGATTTGTATGTGACTAAATTTGTTTTAGAGAAATTTTAATTTTTTCAATATTTTCGGAAATAGACTGAACCAAGGCAGTACGGTCTTCATTGTGTCACAGAATTGTGGTATCATCTGCAAATAGTGTTACGTGTCCAGAAATATCGAGGCAAGATATATCGTTAATGTAATGTGAAAACAAAATTGGACCCAGAGCAGACCCCTGAGGGACCCCAATTACAATCCTCTCCCCCTCAGAAATATTTTTTTACCCAATGATATTTTCTGGTTCCTATCAGAAAGATATGATCCAAACCAGTCCAAAACCATACCCAGAAAACCATAATAGAAGAGCTTCTGTAACATAACTTCATGGCTTACGCAGTCGAAAGCTCTGGAGAGGCCAAGGAACACTGCTGCAGCTGCCTCCTTTCCATTTAGGCTCATGAAGACTTTCTCTAGCAAATTGAAAATGGCGTCATTAGTGTAATTTTTTTATTTTGAAAACCGAACTGTTCTTTAGCTATTATATTATGTCTCTCTAAAAAGCCTACCATTCTACGTTCAACGAATTTTTCAATGAATTTTGAAAGTGTTGACAGCAGTGATTATCAGTGTTACCTCCATTATGTTGGGTTATCACTACTGTAGTCTTCAACTTCAACAAAATAATTATTCATAGCCAGTGCTAGGATGCTTGGAGCCCCATCTGATAATTGTGATAACACCTGACAAATTATCTTCACCCAAGGAATTTTTGCTTTTTATTTCATGCACTACTAACTTTAGTTCATATAAGTTTGTCTCGTGGAGGAGCACGGAATTCATTGGACAAGCTACCTTCTGTACATTGTCGAGGAGATTTACCGTCGAAATTATATCCAGAGATGATTTATTTGCTATTGAACAGTAATATTCGTTCAATAAATTCAGATCTACATTTATTTCTGGATGGGTATGCCTTCTTTGCCCCTAAGATTGTTTTCTATAGTACACATTTTAGATTTCCTATCAAAAACTGAATTAATGATCCCGAATACAGGATAGAAGTCTGGATTACGTCATGGTTAACTAATTTCATAGGAAAAAAGACTGCCTACCACTAATGACCCATACTTCCGTAGATAATGCTTCGACGAACATCGAATTGACCTTAATTTCAGACGTTCACATATAACGTTCCGAATTTGCCCTTCAAAATTGGATCAAATTTCCATATTCCAATAAGATCAAAAAGTTTCATTCTTATTTGTTTATAATCAAACAAATTGCGTGTTGTTGATCATTCCACAAATGTCCCACAAGATCGAATGAGTGATATTCGCAAATAGATGGATACCAAAAATTTTTTACAATAAGCTTTTCATAATTGATGTTATATTCGAATGAACACAGACAATGACATTTCTTCGAGTCAATCGCTCTATATCCATCTTCACCTGTACCAAATGACACTTTATCAAAAGCACTGGCTTCTCCTCTGGAGTGATCTCTTACAAATTGTTTCTCCCGACAGAAATAACTCATTCCAATCTGCTGTCTGGCTGGGAATGAGAGAGAAATTACTTTCAATCATAGAAAGATATTTAAACCGTCCCGAGCGTAATGTTTCTGTGAAAAATATATTCGTTTTCTTTCGTTTCTATGCTCCATATAGATGAGAGTCATTATTCGAATATCTCAAATATTCACATATGTTTTTTTCTGGATGGGATATAGATAAGAGAACGTTTTTCTCTCAAGTAATGATGTAAGAAGATATATATAATGTTTCTGGGACATCTGGGACTGTATGGTTGGAAACTTCAGGAAACTAGAAGAACAGTATCGTTCACATCTCCGTCAAGTGCACTTCCTAATGATTTCTGAAACTATGAGTCATTTCATAGATATGAGTAAGAAGTGAATTATGGCATTGCAGATACATTTTCTAATTCTAGGAAAAAAAACATCTTTGAGCAGGATACGAACCCGCGACCTTTAGATTGCCAGGAGATCGGTACCTGAAAATCGACTGATGTCGGCAAATTGGGCGACGTAGGCGATAGGTGAAATCTGTTCTTGATGACCATTGATAACACACGTAGATTTTATATTTCATACTTTCATTTCCATGTTTCAACAGCTAACATTAAATTCGGGGCAAAAACGGTATCGCGAAATGCAGATGTGAACCCTGTGTCTTCGATTGCTCACTTGGTAGAGCATGAGACTAGCGAACTAGAGTTCGTGGGTTCGAATCCTGCTCAAAGATGTTTTTTTTTTCTAGAATTTAAAAAAATTCTGCAATACTACATAATCACACATTTTTACACAATTACATTTGGTAAGATTTCAATGAGCTGTCAGCATTTGTTAGTCTGATTTCATTCTCCCTCAAATGATTCAATTTTACCAATTTTTGTATAGAGTCGCTGCTTATTTTTTGATATTAACTTGGTCAACCACAAAAAATTATAAATTATCTGGAAGAGATGGTATCATGGCAGAAATGGTAAAACATATTTCCGACAATATTACGGCACCTCTCTCGAGTATCCTCAATAAAATTTTCAATGAGGGAGTCTGTTCGTCAATTATATGTTATAAAACCTCTTTATAAAACCGGCGATAAAACTGACACTACAAACTATAGGCCAGTTTCACTCATCTCCAACCCAGCTAAACTATTCGAAAAAATAATAAAGAAACGCCTGATGAGATATTTATAAAAATTCAAAATTTTGTCTGATCAACAATTTTGTTTCCGGGAGAAAAGATCTACGAATGATGCTCTACTAACGGAAAATATAAGCAAATCGATACATAAGAAAATACCAGCTTTTTGTCGACCTTAAAAAGGTATTCGATACAGTAAGCCACCCGGAATCACTACGAGCATTGGAAATGATCGGCTTCAGGGGAACCCCATACAAACTGATAGAAAGCTATCTCGCAGAACGAGAACAAACTGTGCGAATGAACAAAACAATGAGTGAAACAGCTACAGTGAAATATGGTGTTCCACAGGGAACGGTACTGGGGCCGATTCTCTTCATTGTATATCTGAATGACTCCTCCTACTGAGGAAAGGTTCATAACATTTGCCGATGACACGGTGATATTTCATGAAGATTTCTCCTGGGATAAACTCAAGGCCAAAGTTGAAAATGACTTCCCAAAAATATTGAAATGGCTTGATAAGAAACTTATGACTATCAATTTTAGCAATACATTCTTCATACCCTTCACATCTTATTCTAAATATCTTCCATCTTACAAAAATCTTACAATCTCACACCAAAGTAACTCTTTCGAAATATCGGCCATGGAAAAAAATAAAATACCTTGGAGTCATCATTGACAATGATCTAAAATGGGAGCCACATATCAACAACCTCGTGAAAAAATTGAGGTATCTGATTTATAAATTTAAATACTTCTCATCACTCTTGAGAATACAATATCTCAAAATTCTATATTACGCATTATGTGAATCACATCTAACATATGAAGTAGTAGCATGGGGTGGTGCTGCAATCACATTCATTCAAAGAATAGAAAGAATGCAGATATTTTGATTAAAAATCATCTACAAAAAAAACGAGAGATTATCCATCAAATATACTATATAAAGAATCACAAATTTCAGATCCTCGCCAATTATTCTGCTATAACATCCTTATTGAACAACATCAACAAAAACATACCTTAATTCCTATTAGGCATGAATACGATACGAGATACAAAAAACTTCCGTCAGTAGTCCCAAAACTTGAAAAAAATATTGCACTTAGATGTCTTAACTATCTGGGACTAGAACTCTATGATCTTCTGACGATTAAAATGAAAAATATAAATTCAGATAAATTATTCAAGACAATAGTGAAAAAATAGATATTCCAAATCCCTCGATCGCACTTACACGATTTCATTGATGTGAGAAAAAATTATTACCATTCCAATATTAAAACAATATCATTAATAACTATAGGTACACTAGCTCAGATTAGTTTTGTTAGATGTTTTCACAACTCTAGAGTTTGTTAGAATTGTTTATTCTTATATATTGTTTATTTTTATTATTTTATGTTTATAATTCGTGGAGTATAAGCTATAAAAAGCGAATAATACAAAAATCCCAGTGTAATATTTGATGGAGGGTCATTATTCATAAATCGCTGATTTTACTCAATGAACCCCCACATTATAAATACTATGAAAAGGGACAAATCTGAGGTAGAATGTGTATTGTAACGAACCTAGGCCGGACCTGTCGCCTCGCGCGTTGCCGTCGACAGCGATGAGATCATCCCCGGAGATATTCGAGAACCATCCAGTCGCTCTGCCACGGAAAACAACGGTCAATATTGGAAACAATTGGAACATGCCAGAATTCGAAACATCGAGAATGCTGTATCGGAGATAAATAGGCGACCCTCAAGTGGAGTCAACACAGTCTGAACGAGCCCATACGATCGAGCTATACAGTGACGTAGTAATATAAATTAAGTTGTAGATTAAGTGTGAAATAAATTAGTATAAACCAAGTTAAGTTTATTTACGTTACAATTGGTGTCGGAAGTGAGATTTTTAAAATAAACAAGTGATCGTGGAGTGGATAGTCAGAAAAATAAATTGATAGACCTTTTTGTACGCCCAAAATAGACAGTGGCCCGGTTTTCGCGAAGTGGACAATTGTGCGTGGGAATATAAACTGATACACTGTTCGCGTGAAACAGAAAATAGACAGTGGCCCGGTTTTCGCAAACTGATACACTCTTCGCGTGAAACAGACAATAGACTGGTGGCCCGTGGAAAAGAATTCGCGAAGTGAATTTTAACAAACTGATAACTTTTCGTGTAAAACAGACTGATACCTCGTCAAAGACAAAATGTGTTCAAGAAAAGTGCGCCTTGCGGATTTGAAGGTAGCGGAATTGAAACAGGAATTGGAGGAAAGGGAACTGGAAACAACAGGTAAAAAGCAAGTACTCCAGGAAAGACTTGCAGAAGGACTTATACAAGAAGGTGAGGACCCCGAAACATTTTTATTCGAAGTTCCCGGAGGTGATTTAAGTTTGGTAATGAATAAACTCGAAGAAACTACTAAATCCGTGAAAGAGAAGCTTGAAGAAAATTCTAGAAATCTGGAAGAGAAGCTTCAAGAAAATTCTAGAAATCTGGAAGAGAAGCTTCTAGAAAATTCAAGAAGCCTGGAAGAAAATGCAAGAAGCCTGGAAGAGAAGTTCCTGGAAAACACAGAAGGCCTAAAAAAAGAATTGTGTGGTGTGGCTAATTTTCTAGAAGAAAGAATGGGAACCGTTGAGACAGAGATAGATAAAATTAGGGAGCAAATGAACACGGAGGTAGATAAAATAAAAGAAACGATCAGTAAACTGGAAAAACGAATTAATAGTGCGCCCTCCACAGAGATGGTTAACGAAAATGCAATGCTGGACTTGAGTTTGAACTTGGATAAAGTTCAAGAGGGTATAAAAGATGTCAAGGTCATTTCTGAAATAGGGAAGCTTTCCATGAAGCCGCCTCAATTCGACGGAAAAACTCCATGGGAAAATTACCGCCGACCGTTTGAAGCAGCGGCCAAAGCAAATGGATGGAATGCAGGGGAAAGAGCTGTAGCACTAACACTTGCATTACGTGGAGAAGCGACGAATATCCTACAAACTCTTACCGCCCAAGAACAGGAGGACTATGATCAGCTGATTAAACATCTAGAATTACGATATGGCCAGGCCCATTTGGAACACGTATACCACTCCCAGCTGAAAAATCGCTGTCAGAAATCGGGCGAATCCTTACAAGAATTTGAAACTGACATTGCACGCTTGGTTCGTCTCGCATATCCAGCCATACCGGAAAATGTAATGGAGCGATTAGCGGTTCA
Organism: Gonioctena quinquepunctata; assembly: GCA_018342105.1. NCBI lineage: Eukaryota > Metazoa > Arthropoda > Insecta > Coleoptera > Chrysomelidae > Gonioctena > Gonioctena quinquepunctata. Next base: position 452,925 of record JAFIRS010000937.1, on the reverse strand, counting down.
GGCATTCTTGGATGGACTCCGTGACCAAGAAACCAGACAAGCGTTGATATTAGCTCGTCCAACACATCTCGTAGACGCACTGGCACGCGCTTTGAATTCGAAGCAGCAAAACAATGCTGCAAAAGCCAAAGTAAAGTTCAAACGATTGAGGAAGACTCACAGGAGCCTGCTAACTTGGAAGCTGCCATAAGAAAAGTGATGAAGGAAGTGTTGCCTGAGAAAAGACAGATAAGATGCCGGAATTGGCAAAATTGGACATGTGCGTAGCAAATGTCCAACATTCATCGACTCCGATGCAGGAAAACTAAAAAGGTCGACGAGAAGGCAATCGTCGGCATGTGTCCGGCAAGCCCCGGTTAACAACGCATATGTCGCTATCCTTCAACGACAGAACAAAGGTGTCTTCGTAGACGGTCTCATCAATAACGAGCCTTGCACCATGCTGCTAGATACAGGTGCGACTAGGACAATTCTCGGCCTTCCTTTGCCAGAACACCGGAACGGATTGAACCGACAACTTGGAAGCTACGCACAGCAACAGGGGAGCCAGCTACTGTATATGGCGAGCTACCGATTGAAATAATTTTGAGCAGCACTAAAGTGAAACATCAGGCACTTGTAGCGGACATCGAAGACAATTCAATCATCGGAATGGACATCATGAATTCCAGAGGGTTTGAATTGGATTTCAAAGACGGCGTCCTACGTGTCAACGGAGAAGAGCTGGTGCTTCATGGGAGAAGTGAGGGGTTGATCCGTGTGTTGTTGGCTGAAGATGTAAGCGTACCTGAGAGGGCTGAAACCATTCTGGAGGCTCGCCTGGACGGGAGTACGAGCAGTGGAAACGTGGTGATGTTCGAGCCCAAACTTCATGATGAGAAAATTGGACGAGGGATTGCACTAGGGAAGACCTTGTTGCGTGCTGACAAATTTGTGCCCGTAAGGGTCATGAATGTCAATTATTTTCCAGTGACCTTGAAGAAAGGAACAATATTGGGGCACTGCTCGTCAGTTTCCTCAGTGATCCGGAGTGTACGAGGTACGATTAGCCAACCCCACAGAACTAGAAAAATTAGTTGCCATCTCTTCCAAAGATATAAAACCAGCTCAACAGCCCAAACTAAGAGATTTAGTTAAGAAGTACCAAGACATCTTCGATACCGGACAAGGAAAAGGAGGTCGAACTAATGTGGTCCAGCACAAGATTGATACTGGGGGTGCCCGACCGATCCGGCAATCAGCAAGAAGACTTCCTCTTGCCGAGAAGGAAGAGGCTGACAAAATAGTCAGCGATATGGGAAAAGAAGGAGTTATCGAACCATCTGACAGTCCCTGGTCCTCTCCAGTCGTACTGGTGAAGAAAAGGATGGATCGACACGCTTTTGTGTAGACTATCGCCAACTTAATAATGTCACGAAGAAGGACAGTTACCCTCTCCCAAGAATAGATGACACCCTAGACACGTTGGCTGGTTCCACGATTTTCTCGACCCTTGATCTGAAGAGTGGATATTGGCAAGTAGAACTGGCTCAGGAAGATCGAGAAAAGACTGCTTTTACCATCGGCTCAGGATTGTGGCAGTTCACCGTTATGCCATTCGGGCTCTGTAATGCTCCCGCCACATTCGAAAGATTGATGGAAACATACTGAAGGGACTCTCATGGAACACGTGTCTAGTGTATCTCGACGACATAATTGTGGTCGGCAGATCGTTTGAGGACCACGTGAAAAACTTGGAGGAAGTATTCCTGCGACTGAGGAACTCCGGATTGAAGCTGAGCCCTAAGAAATGCCATCTGTTCCAAAAAGAAGTACGATACCTCGGCCACGTTGTCTCTGGGGAAGGAGTAGCAGTGGATGACCAGAAGATCAAAGCTGTTAAGGATTGGCCCATCCCAAAAGACATTCACCAACTTCGAAGTTTCCTTGGTTTATGCACATACTATCGCCGATATGTGCTGGGATTCGCCAACATCGCTAAACCACTGACCAAGCTCACGGAAGGCCAAACAAAGTTCCAGTGGTCCGAAGAATGTCAAGACTCATTCAGGAAGCTGAAAGGAGCTTTGATCAACGCACCTATACTGAGCTATCCCCTACCCAAAGGGAAATTCATTTTGGATACGGACGCCAGCAACGTGGGACTTGGAGCTGTCCTATCTCAGATCCAGGAGGACAGGAGAAGGTCATTGGTTATTTCAGCAAGACGCTTAGCAAACCAGAGCGCAATTACTGTGTCACCAGGCGAGAGCTGTTAGCTGTTGTAAAGGAGTGGAACACTTCTACAAGTACGTGTATGGAAGAAGATTCCTGTTGAGAACTGACCATGCAGCTCTCAAATGGCTCTTACAGTTCAAAAATCCTGAGGGTCAAGTAGCACGTTGGATCGAGAGACTCCAAGAATTTGATTTCGAGATCGAACATCGAGCCGGAACTAGCCATAAGAATGCAGATGCCTTGTCGCGAAGACCATGTCCAGATGATTGCTCTCATTGCCGACGAGCAGAAGAGAAAGAAGCAACACTTTGTAGAACCGCGGCAATGGATGACAACTGGATTGACAGCAAGATCCAGAAAGACCAAGAGAGAGACCCCGACCTTGGCTTAGTCGTCAGCTGGAAGAAGGGCAATCGAAGACCATCATGGCAGGAAGTCGCAGGTTACTCGCCGGCTGTTAAGTCCTATTGGGCACAATGGAACTCTCTTATTCTGGACAATGGGATCCTGAAACGTGTGTTGGAGGCCGATATTGGTGGGGAAGACAGACGCCAAATCATTGTTCCCAGGAACAGAAGAGAGGAAGTGCTGCGGGAAATCCATGATGGAGTCGCCGGAGGACATCTGGGAGTGACGAAGACCCTGCAGAAAGTGAGGCAGCGGTTTTACTGGGCCAATTGTCAAGCTGACGTCCAGGACTGGTGCAGAAAGTGCGCTGTATGTGCTGCTAGCAATGGACCTCGAATACGACCCAAGGCCCCGATGCGTCAGTACAACGTAGGCAGCCCGTTCGAGAGAATCGCCATTGACATCGCCGGCCCGTTTTCCGTATCCGACCACGGGAATAAATACATCCTTGTGGCAATGGACTACTTCAGTAAGTGGGCGGAAGCCTATGCATTGCCCAACCAGGAAGCCATCACCGTCGCCGACGTCTTGGTGAAAGAATGGATATGTCGATTCGGTATTCCAATGGAGCTGCACTCGGATCAAGGCAGAAATTTCGAATCCAACCTTTTCCAAGAAATATGTCTACTGCTGAACATCCGCAAGACAAGAACCACGGCCCTACATCCGCAGTCCGATGGAATGGTGGAACGGATGAACAGGACGATCAACCGCCACTTGTCCAAGGTTGTCTCTGACCATCAAAGAGACTGGGACCAGTATCTTCATTTGTTCCTGATGGCCTATCGATCTGCAGTACACGAATCAACCGGTCAAACTCCTGCTAGTATTATAATGGGCCGAGAACTGCGACTGCCTTGTGACCTGAAGTTTGGGATACCGCCAGGACAAGACACTGCGGGAGAGGACTACGTCAGCAAACTTCGGCAGAGAATGGACGACATCCACGAACGAGTCCGGTTGAACATCCAGAGTGCCAGCGATAAAATGAAGAAGACCTATGACATCAAGGCCGACGCAGGAGGATTTAAGGTTGATGACCTGGTTTGGCTGTACAACCCCAAACGTCGTCGTGGACTATCACCAAAGTTGCGGAACTCGTGGAAGGCCCGTATAAAATCGTGAAAAGGATAAACGACCTTGTGTACCGAATCCATAAGCCACCCGAGGGAAACCAAGGGTCGTCCATTTCAACAGGTTGGCCCCTTACGCTGGAAACCATGACCAAGTTCGCGCCCTCAAGCCACCGGAGGATGATTGTACGTTCGAGAAGTTTATGTCCTTGTATTCAAACGGGCAGAAAGTTCTACATGGGGTTACTAGAGAGGAGTCACGAGACCTTTCGAGGTGCCTGCTGACTACGCACTAGCGCACTGTGTGGCAGAAGATCTTCGAATGTCCAGGGCATCGCCGTAGTGTTCTCCAAGAAATTTGGTCAACTCCAAACACTGCGGGAGCAGAATCCAGAAGTTGGTGGGGTGCTACAGTTGTAGAAAGGCCAGAGAAACATCTACTACCTAGTTACCAAGAGGCATTCCCAAGATAAACCGTCCTATGAAGATGTCTGGAAGAGTCTCACCAAACTAAGAGATACTATGATGGACCAGAATCTGGTGGATCTAGCAATTCCAAAATTGTCCTGTGGTATTGATGGGTTGGACTGGAGAGTCCTAAGAAGTATGCTTGAGGCGATATTCAGATCCAGCGGCGTCAAGATTTTGGTTTGCTGTAACCCTCTTCCACGACCGATCATGAAGACCGTGGAGTGTTACTTCCATCGAACTTCACGGTGCAGATATGGGGAGTCATGCAGATATCGTCACACTCCAAGGATGAAATTTCGGGACGAAATGTCTTTAAGAAGGGGGCAATGTAACGAACCTAGGCCGGACCTGTCGCCTCGCGCGTTGCCGTCGACAGCGATGAGATCATCCCCGGAGATATTCGAGAACCATCCAGTCGCTCTGCCACGGAAAACAACGGTCAATATTGGAAACAATTGGAACATGCCAGAATTCGAAACATCGAGAATGCTGTATCGGAGATAAATAGGCGACCCTCAAGTGGAGTCAACACAGTCTGAACGAGCCCATACGATCGAGCTATACAGTGACGTAGTAATATAAATTAAGTTGTAGATTAAGTGTGAAATAAATTAGTATAAACCAAGTTAAGTTTATTTACGTTACAGTATAACTTGACACTATCTTAGGCAACGCCTTATATGGTGTATTCCTATATTTAAATGAAGAGTGTAAAAATTCATTATCAATATTTGTCTAATGTTTAATGTTTATATATCGAGCAGATGGATAACTATTATTATTATTATTTCCTCTCAAGACTCGTCTCATCAAAACCCATCTCATCCTGATCTTAGTTAAATCTGTTGCTATTGGATCAGATAGAAAACAATACTGATGAAACGACAATCCATGGAATTGGCACCAAATACACGTCTCAACGTCACTCCAAACTACAACCCCGCCTATTAGATCCATCATGATCCAGTTGCACTGCCTCTAATTCGAATCGAATCAAGATATGGGATAACACAAACTCATCGGAAAACAATCTCAGTTCCGGATCATATCTCGCGGTGCTCCGGAGTCGCTAATTGTTCTGGAATTTTGAAGTATCATCTGATAAATTGTTTCTCGAGCACGATACTCTGTCGCTATGATTTGCATTTAATTGTCATATAATTGCTCTGGTTTATGCAACTAGACGATGAAATTATAATCCGTTCCCCATCGGGTGACACTCAATGTGATTAATGCCCTTTTGAAGATGATGGGTTGGGTTCTGATTACGGGAATTCCTGTGAGGGTTTTTGTGATTACTGGAATGTGAAAATGATGATTCAGATACATATATTCGTGGTTTTCTAGTTAACTATCGACTAAGGAGCTGCAAATATTTTCCATTTTTAACCGGCGAAACCAAAAAGAAGGAGGTTCTCTATTCGACGCATATATTTTTTTAATCATTTTTTTATGTATGATCACGCATAACTTTTCACTAAGGCGTCTGATTCCGACAATTCTTTCTTCAGTCGATAGGGTGTACTTCGAAGTTGGTCCCATTTGAATTCAAAAGATGAAATTCACCCCTGAGGGTAGCAAAATGAAGGATATTGATCACTCACCCTCTGAATTCTGGTCCGTTAACAGATTCTATCAGGCATAACTTTGCACTGGGATCTTCGATTTGGATGATTCTTTTTTTATCGGATAAGGTATACCTCATAGTTGATCATATTTTCGAATGGAATTATCCACCCTCATGGGTAGAAAAATAGGGAATAATTGATTTTTCACTTGTGAACATTGGCACACATATGTAGTTGACAATGACAGATCGCTAGTGTCATTATCACAATCATTATATTCTATGAGGGGATGGAATTGTATATAAAGAAATGAAATAAACTTACCAGAACAAAACAATAATTTATATTACAACAAATAGTAAAAGTATATAATCATATTATTTAACTAGTAATAGTTGAAGTAAGGTGTGTAAGTAAGTATTTTGGAAGTAATCAAACAACAAGTAGGTAGTAATTAGGAGATTTCAGCCACAAAAAATTGAAAAATAAAAACTTTTTAACAAAAAATTAAACCGAGGAAATGGGAACTGAAAAGTAAAAAATAAAATAAACTCCTTAGTCTCAATAACTGAGCTCCTGAACTAATGTAAGTAACTAATTTTGAGTCGGCGCCAAACAAACAATCCACGAAGATCATTAAATAACTTCAAAAAAATTATCACCGCCCAATTCATTTGCTTGTTTGTTTGGCGCCGACTCAAAATTAGTTACTTACATTAGTTTAGGAGCTTAGTTGTTGAGACTAAGAAGGTTTATTTTATTTTTCACTTTTCAGTTCCCTATATCATCGATTTAATTTTTTGTTAAAAAGTTTTTAATGAGAAAGTATTCCTTCAAGGTTTTTGAATGGCATACTAATATTTGTTGAGTTTTCTCTCCATTCTTTCATACGTTCCAATACTCCAATCAATGGGGACTGCAAATGGCCTCTGCCCTACGAAAGGTGGGGTTGCAACGATTTTTTGTAATAATAATAATAACAAATAATAAATATACTTTATTGTAAAAAAACTAATGATTTTGTAGAAAAAGCATTCACATAATAATATATGATGGTATACATATTATAGGTAAGAACAAAAGAAATATAAAAATATTGATATTGATAAAAAATATATGAAATGTGACATGACAGGATGGAAAATCGAGGGGACTGTATAAATTTATCAGTAAGTATAGAAGAAAGTAGGCCGCAAGATAGATTTAGAGATAGAAAATCCTAAATATATTTTTTTTTCCACTGGAAATCCTCTTCAAAAACTCATCCTATGATATGCTCTGGAGGAGAACAGTTTTTTCAGGGCATGTCTGAAGTAATCACATTGAACAATCTCTCTTATCTCTTTGGGTATATGATTATACATTTTAGTATATTGAGTCCTTTACTAGTTTTGTTTTTGGGATTGGGAGATTTGGTAGGTTATTACTTGTTTGACGTGTAACATGATAACCCAGATTACTAGAAAACTTGCACTTATGTTTGTGTATCAGAGAAACACTTTCCATGATGAAAATCGAAACAACGGTAAGTATTTTATGTTTTCTAAAAAGTTCTTCATAAGAATCTCTAGGGTGAGCTTTGCAAACATTTCTCACAGTCCGTTTTTGTACGACTAAGACTGAACCAGCAAGCTATCATTACACACCCCCCAAAATGGAATAGCATACCTGAGGTGGGCAACCACTAAGGCTCAGTATGCCATCTCAGCTGGCTGAAATTCTAGTTCTCTTGCAATAACCCTTACTGCGTAAGATCCAGATGCTATTTTATTATTGAGATTATCAACGTGATCTTCAATTTTCAATTTGTTGTACAATCTTTCTTTTCAATCGCCTTGTTGTTTGATGGAATGTTGTCCAGGACACATCTGAAAGATACAACATTCGTTTTTTTAATATTGACTGGCAGTTTGTTAGCATCACACCAATCCTTGATTTTGTCGAGATCAAATGTGATATTATTTTTCAAGTCTACTACGGTTTTGCTATGCCACATGATGGTTATATTATCTGCAAAAACAGTGAGTTTCCCAATTGAATCGAGGAAATTTATATTATTAACATATAAAAGAAACAGTAATGGACTTAACTACAGATCCTTGAGCAACCTCCAATTTCTATCATTTCTTGCAGTCTGTTTTCGACCAGCCTGAATAAATTGAACTAGCTCATGTTTTGTTCGCACTAGCATGAACCTAGAGTTTAACAATGTACCATGATCTACACAGTGCAAACAAAGGGAGATAGCATCATGAGTAATTTTGTTACTCTGAAATCAAACTGATTTACACTAATGTTATTTTGGGATTGAAATGCGTTCATTCTTTTTAAAAATTTTGATGTCTTAGATTGTTGGATGAGATATTGTGGCGAAATTAAAGGGTTTCCAGGTTTCCATTTTATGTGATGACCACATAGAATTATTTGAGTCGGAAGTCAAGACTGACAAGATTCTATACCATTACCAAATGTTGAGGTTGGAAGACGTTCTTATGAACTGATATCTCATCATACCTGCTTTTTTTTTTATTCGTGGAATTTCATCATTTCTATAATGTTCGAGTCTTTGTTAATTTCCAATGCCAATGTTTAAAATTTCCAGGAATTTATGGAACTCAGACAATCATTCAACTTTTCTACAGTCAGGTAAAACCCGATATCAATTCATTTGGTCTCGAAAGATAGATCATCTTACGACTTTTCTGATCTTACTTACCAGCTTCTTAACTGATTTTTTTGCCGATTTAAGTCTATTCTTATAGTACATTTCATTCGCGTTTCTGATTAATTTTCCATGAATTTTTGATGATCATTATAGTATTGATGACATTATTAGTAAAAAAATTATGTAGTGTAGAGACATTAAATGTTTTGATGAGATTTTCAAGTCTTTAGTCAACCATGATATCTTTTTATTATTCTGTTTGATTTTCTGATTTTTATATGTTATTTATTTCTGGTACTCTATGGAATATGCAAGTTTTCGACCGCGAGGGGAATGGCGCGGTTGACCATCTTGGATTCAAAGTACGAAAATGTTTTAGGAAATATTTCCTCAATGGTTGGTTCTATGACAAAAATTCCCTACATTTTTGTATGACCAGTTTTTCTGTAAGTCTGATGTGTAACAAGTTACAGCGGTGCAAACCCAACATTCTTTCAAAAAAGTCGTCCGACTCAATCTTTTCACAATAACATTACATTAATCTTTTTCAAATTGAAGTAATTTTTCTTGTTGCGTATACATTTTTCTAACCGCCACTCTGGCATGAATTCACACAAAGTATTATTGAGATTAGGTTGAGTTTCACTCCGCAAATTATAGATGTCGCATCTATATTTGTGCATTTCACATTTTTAACCTTGCCGATAGCTATTAGCACTCTGAGAGGTTTGTTTGAAGTTCGAGGAAGACCACAAACCGTCCTGATGATTGGGAAACCATGAAACACAGCACTAGGTTGAGTTTCACTCCGCTAATTATAGATGTTGCATCTATAATTCATGCATTTCACATTGTTGAGATTATTCAATGGATTTTGTTCCATGGGTTTTGTAACAGCTGTTTTATAAAGGTATCCCTCAATTTTCCGATATCCAAGTAACATGGAAAAATATCCAGGCATTTATTTTATTCATATAGACGAATTGAATTCCGTGGATATTGTACCGAGTGGGCCAAATTGAACACTTCTAAAGGGTAAGTCCTGTTCCCAAACTGGATAGATGAAAGCTGATGGCTGTGTCTGAGGGGGTCATTCTTTATGACAAACGCAATGGTGAAAACCGTATATCGATATCTATCATATTTTCTGAGTTACAGCATGTTTATCGAAAATGTGCATTCTAAAAAGTTGCTGTAATTTTTTTCTGTCAATTCAATAGTGTGAGAAATGTATTTTTTTTCAAATCATATATCAATAGTTAAGGTTAATAGTTAATATCAAGAAAAACTTTTTTTTAAATGAGGCAACCTGTATATTCTTGCATATTTCAGTAGAGCTTGAAATTACCATTCCAAAACTGAAGCACATTCGATGTTTTGCCAGAGTTACCTTTGAAATGCAGAGCTTTTATATTCTTTCATGAAACGCACACTTTGAACAAGTAGGCTTTGGACGACGCGGCAATAAAACAGAATGCAAATGTTTACTGGTATCTGTCAAATTTGGATTCAAGCAGTAAAGACGCTCCTCAATTCGTGGTTTTTGTTGCTTTGTATGGTGGCAGTCATCATCGAGAGCGATGCCCATATTCTCAGTGAGGACAATGGGTAAGAGGTTAACACTGACAATGAAGACGATTATACCAGACATCAACATCAATCGACCAGGGCCATCGAAAAGAAAAAATGATTGAATTTTTCTCTGGGACTAAACTACGGAATAAGAACCGTGCTCATTTGCAGTAAAAAGTACATATGCGGATTAGGCCTACTGGAGATACCACATTGAGAAACGTGCCGTACATTCCATCTCATAGTGGTGTTGAAATAGTTGACTTCGAATTAAGAAAATTATTATATTATAGTGAATAACTACAAATGATTCTGAAATTGAGGAAAACGAGAAGTTTGACGATTTTTTGGGGGAACGTTTCCAGCGATGTAACTCGTTAACTATCAGACCTACAAAAAAAGTTGAAGCAAATGTAAATTCAGTTTTCTTCAAATATATATATATATAGAAATTTTTTTCGTGGAATCGTCCGTTGGGAATTGTTTCAAAAAAAATTATTTTTTGGACTATTAATTCAAGATGGCGAACCTTGCCGACCCTCCTCAAGGTCGAAAACTTGAAGTTCACATCGGGGCTTGAAACATATAAAAAAATCGTTTCAACCCCTACTTTTGTAGTGCGAAAATATCCACTGACAGGACTACAACTCATATAAAAGAAGTGAACTCATTTTGGGATTATTCACTTTTGATATGGCGTTTTTTCCAACATGAGCCCATCAACACGGATTTCTCGAACAAACATATAGTATAGACGTGAATAGCCCCTTCCTCTCCCAACCATATAATTTTTTGAATGGATCAATATTCATACCATATATATCATAGTCTCAAAACGTCGGTGCGCTGGCGGAAAAGAATGGTGATAGCTTCTTTCATTTCATATTCTATCGACGGGATGGTCACTTTTTGGAGTCAGCGGAGTTTTTACGTATGGAAAAGTTATTTACAGATTGCGCTCCGATGGTTTTATCATTTGACATATGTCAAAGTCGACCGGTGCGCCATCTATGATTTCTCTCGCCGATATCTCGATTTTTCAGGATTCACGGTGAATTGTTGGATTGAGATATACATATTTTCGGAATCTACGGGCATTTCCATATTTGGTTCAAACCGGAGATCGATACGACACTTGGTTCGGGGTTCTGGCGTTGTTCGAAAATCTGACTTTGATTTTTTTTTTCCGTATCGAAATGAAATTTTGTTTCTAGACTAATTCATTCATTCTGAGTTAGGAAAAAATCCAAACTTCTGGAAAATGAACCGAAAATGATTTTTTTCCCGAAAAAAATACACCAAAATAATTTTATCCATAGTTTTTTGCATAAGTTTCCAGAATTTCACACCGATCTGTCCCTGATCTTTTCGCTTCTCTTCGAAAAATCGTAAATAAATCAGGGACGCAGATATCCACGCAAAATTCCAGATGGCGCACCGGTCGACTTTGACATATGTCAAATGGAAGAACCATCGCACCACAATGTGAAAATGATTTTTTTATAAGTAAAAAACTCCATTGAATCCAAAAAAGTGTCCATTCCGTCAATAGGACATGAAATGAAGAAGCTATTACCATCTTTTCCGCCAGCGCTCCGACGTTTCGAAACTTTGCGACATCATAGCTCAATCAGCTGCGGTCCGCTCGACGAGATGGTGAATTTTTTGTATCAATCGGACCTTTTTGCGTCAGTAAAAATTATATTCCGGTGAGCTCCTTCCTCATTTCGTTTTTCGATCGTCAACATCCATAGGGACGTCATCGGAAATGCGTTCTATCATGCTGCTTCCATGCAGACTTCTCTTCGAAAAATCGTAAATGAATCAGGAACGCAAGGATCGATGCGAAATTCTATGTCCCAGTGGAAAAATCAATTTTCTATCGAATGGTCAGAGCTGATGAAATCGGCGTATGGAAAATATGTTTTTTCCGCTACAAAGTGAAAAAGTATTTTTGCTGAGGCACCGGTGCAGACTTCTGTTGGAAGAATCGCGAAAAGATCAGGGAGAGAGCGATCAGTGTCAACATTTCGGAACTCATGCCAAAAGCTATATTTTTTTCCGAAAGATCCGATTTTTTTTCTTATTCGGGAACGGTGAAACATAGAGCAATTCTGCGAACTCCAATCGATTCAGAATGGCCGTATTAGTCTCGAAACGGAACCTCGTTTCGATACGGATGCTTTTTTTGAAAAATCAAATTTTCGAACAACGCCTAGACTCCTAAATATCTTCGAAAAACCTAAAGTGGTCGTATCGATCTCGTTTGAATCAAAATGTGGAAAATGCCGCGAAGATTCCGAAAATATATAGTATGTGGTATCTCAATCCAACAAATTCACCGTGAATCCTGAAAAACCGAGATAACGGCGAGAGAAATCATAGAAAACGCACCGGTCGACTCTGACATATGTCAAATAAAAGAACCATCGGAGCGCAATCTGGAAATGAATTCTTTATACGTAAAAAACTCCGCTGAATCTGAAAAAGAAGATCATTTTGTCGATAGGACATGAAATAAAGAAGCTATTACCATCTTTCCCGCCGACGCACCGAAGTTTTGAGACTTTGCGACATCATAGCTGCGGTCCGATCGCCGAAATGATCACTTTTTTGAATTCAGCGGACCTTTTTACGTCAGAAAAAATTATATTTCGGTAAGCTTCTTCCTCATTTCGTTTTTAGATCGTCAACAGCCATTACGAAATTATTTTTTTCTACGGGGATATGCAATTTAGCATCGATATTTACGTCCTTGAATAATTAACGATTTTTCGTCCCTATTAGTCTAGTCAACATGTGCCTTTCAGGTCAAAATTTTCAATTCGCCTCAGAAAATTATGATCGGGGTGTCATTCGATTCGTCATCGCATCTAGAAACTTTTTGATAAATTTGGAGTGGCGCTTGCGAAAATTACAAAAGTTATGAACAATTTAGTCAAAAAATAAAGGGGTTTGGTTTTTTGCGAATATCTCAAAAAGTATTCAAAATTTTTGAAATTTGAAGAAGGATCCAAAAAGAGGAAGGAATTTCCTAAAAAAGAGGAACTCTAGGACCAATATTTATGATTATTTTAGAGGGTTGAAAATACGGCCGAAAACGGAAACTCTCGCTTTCGTAAGCTACGCCCACTTCGGACCTTTAATAAAAAAATATTATTCAAACTTATTAAATATGAAAATTAAGAACTGAAAAAATTCAGGCACCTACAGAATAGATCAATAAACTATAATCCGCCAATCAAAAATTTTTATCGCGATTTTTCAATCAGTTATCCATTAATTAATTAACAATTTTTTGTAGCACGAACATCAACATTGAAAGTGCGATAATTATTAAACTGTAAATCTGGGACTTTTTTCCTTTCATGGAGCTATTAAACCAAGGCTATAGAATAGATTGCCGTTGGAAAAATAAAAAAATGGGAATTTTCACTTTGTTATTAACAATTTACTTGAGTTAAAAATCATCAACCTTTTCATCAAACCCCTTTAAATTTTTACTGAATTGTTTAAAACTTTTGTAATTTTTGCAAGCGCCACTCCAAATTTTTCAGAAAGTTTCTAGATGCGATGACAAATCGAATGACACCTCGATCATAATTTTCCGAGGCGAATAAAAAATTCTGAGCTAAAAGGCACATGTTGACTAGAGTATATGGATGTTGACGATCTAAAAACGAAATGAGAAAGGAGCTTACCGGAATATAATTATTTCTGACATAAAGAGAGATGCTGAATTCAAAAAAGTTACCATCTCGTCAATCGGTCCGTAGCTAAGAGAGCTATGATAAGTGAATATCCGAGGTCGACATGGGAAAAAAATCGTATAACCATCAGATTCGGGAGAAAATGTCCTACGGAATAAGGAACATTCGCGGAAAAATCGCTTCCGTATAAACGATTTGGCCATCGGCATATGCACATATTTTTTCTGAAGTCGATATTCGATAAAAAAATAAAATTATTCCTGCGTTCCAATAAAAAAAATTTGGAGGAATTAAATGTTTTTCGTGATGTTCTGTGTGCATTCTGCTGATTTTTTTGAAAACCTCTCCCACCCCTCCAAAGTGAACATTTTGGGCCTCTCTAGGGCTCCTCTTGTCAATAATATAAGCCCCACAGTTAGTCAGCTCGAAAAAAGGCTCTCACACCCACTGTGAAAAAATCAGATCTCCACGTGCAGAGGAAGTTGTTGTCAATTTGTGTACCCAAAAAAATCCTAGAGTTTGGCCAGTAACAATTTTATTCCTTTCCCCCACCCCTCAATCCCCCGCAACCACAGACAAACTCCATATTTCGAATTTGGCATACACGTATGGCTCCATAATCTCTACTCTTCATGATACTTTTCTCCGTTATGACATCATGATAAAGAAGATCCTGCCAACTCCGGGCCTATCTCATCATTACGGACTAGCGAAAATTATTGAAAAACTTTGAAGAAAATAATTATGGAATTTTTGATAAATAACATGATAACTGAGTGAACAGCAGTATTGTTTTCAGAATTCAAAGAATACAACTGATGCAATACATTCGTTTATGTCAATGATCTACAGAGAAATTAGTCATAAAGAAGCTCTCGCAGTAGTGCTCTGTGGCCTATCGAAAGCATTCGATTGTACTGCTGTGCAAACTTCAACACTATGAATTCACTTCTAATTGGTGCAGTTCATATCTCTCTGATAGAAAGCTGTTCGTGAGACTATCAACATCTTCAAATACTGCCGAAATGAAGTGTGGAGTACCCCAAGGCTCAGTACTGGGTCCAGTTTCATTCCTTTTATATAAAAATGATATGGCTATGTTACGAATTTCCGGAAAATTCACATTGTTTGTCGACGACATCACTCTGCTGTGGCATCATGAAGATAAGAGTAAACTGCCCAAAATAATATCTCCTGAGATGGTTACAATCCAGAATTGGTTCGAATCTACTCTCTCTAAATTCCAGAAAGACAAGTGTTATTCATCTCAAAGGTTGTATATCAGATGTGTACATAGCAAGTCAACTGAGAGAAAATAAGAGTTGAACAAAATTTCTGGGATTACTTCTGGATAGAAATTTGAAATTTACATACACATTTGAATAAAAAACTGGCATCTGCTTGTCATGTTTTGAGATCTGTATCGAACGAATTAGGATTTACTGTTGACAAATCTATTTATATGCACTTATATATCTACACTATGGCATATCTTTCAGGGGTATGTAGCAGTCAACCCTTTCAGTCAGTGTTTATACTTGAGAAACGAGCAATTAGATACCTTTGCAAAGCAAAATGAAGAGAATCATGTAAACCTTTTTTCAAAGAACATAATGCCTTACATTTGTCTCAATGTTCGCATTGGGGACAGTTTCTATAATTCATAGGAATAGATTGAATTATAAATCAACGACATCCTGTACAATATCACTCACAAATATCACTCAAAGCTCCCTATTCCCACATCTGATTTGGTGAAAGATTCTCTGATTTACAATGGAGTGTACAATAAAATTCCAAGTGATAATAAAGAAAAAAGATCTACTATGTGATATATTATATTTTGTTGGTGGAAGATTCAAAATAAAGTCGCTTGTACTCGTGAGACTAGTTCCTAGAAACGATACGAATTGAAGATCCATCTCTTTCACTAAGCTCTATTTATTTTCCTGAGAATTGAACATTCTCCGTGTTCTCTTGGATAACGATCATGATATGCGAATCTACTGCCATTATTTACCATCCAAATCTGAAATGATCTTCTCAGAGTGGATGGAAGTCAATGCTAAGGAGCTCAATTCAAGAAAGATACGTAACTCACTGTTTTATATTAAATTGAAGTGAGAGTTTTCCAATGGAGAAACTTCTCAATAAAAACAAATTATGTAACTTTTGAATCACCAAGTTTCCTTCAGGTAACAAGATACATGGAATATTTTTTTGACTGATTGCGGTTTTAGAAAGCACACTTAATTCTCATGTTGGATATTTCACGAAGAACTGATATAATTAATAATTCCATGTCCCAGCATTCCTTCGATATTTTTTCATACTGACTTTCAATAAGCACCCTCTTTCCCTAATAAATATCAGAACCATTTATTTTCAAATGAAATAATTTGAACTGTAATTTCAAATACAACCAACCACAATCACGAATAATTGCTGACAATATTAAACAAAAAATCATGCAGTGAGCAAGCGTTATTGGCGAATTCACCAGGTTTAAATATAATACCGAAGACATCCTAAATTTTGGCGAATTCACGGGTTTCCGTAAGAAATCTTGAACTTGTTTGTATTTAAATTCCGATGACTGGAAAAACTAGATTAAATGTTGTTCCATTTTTCTGAACTCAGATAAATAAATTTTGTAATGAATATAGAAATCGTTTAGCCTTCAGAATATAAGATATCAGTTCAATTAAAGGACCTCCATTGAATTGAGTTCATCACAAACAAAAACACACTAGAGGATTGTGATATCTATATCAAAACGCTTTTCCTTATAACCACCCTGAGAAGTGTAAACCAACTAATCAAAATTGCTTCCCTCACTCTGATGGATTCGATTTGAGCTGTTTGCTGAAAAACCCACACTGGGTACTATTTTGAAATCAGGATTAATTAAATGGTGGGTTTTCACAGCCTAATAGCTGAAACATCTCTGCAGTTGTCTGTTTTACCGGAAACAATGCATGGATTAGCTCATATAGTTCTTGTTCAACTCACATGAGAAATGTGGTGTGTTCAAATAAAATATTGATCAAATGTGTCATTTGTATCAGTATGAAATCATAAATATCATCATATTTTTCAATGCTATAAACAAAGCACGCAGTGATTTCTTATTCTCTGTAGTCATTTTCTATTCCTATTGAGAAAAGTGGGCCAATAAACTATATTTCAGAATGATATAGATGTCATGATGAATGAATCACACAATCTTTGTGTTATCGTTTCACTCACAATATTTTCATGTGAATATTGTTACGTTGATTTTCCAGAGTCCTATTGTTGCAGAGAGTTGGTATATCTTGGGATATATAGTTCGGTATAAATCTATAAACCTAGATTTCTGCAACAATCCGTGATGGAAGAAACTATTCATCACTCCGAAAAGAGCATTTCAGTTTTATTAATATTCAGAACAAAGCCATGAGCGTTGGATACCTCATTATACTCCCTCACTTATATCATACATGGCAAATATTTATACTTATTATCAGCACATTGGTGGGAATCACAGTACTTTAAAAATAAACAAATAACAGTAGTGTACATTTAAAATATAAGTGGTTTCAAAATACTACCTCCAAGTACCCCCTGTTTCAATTCATATATTTAGAATATGTATTATTCAAAAATATCATTCGTTGCCTATGCGACAGAAAAAGATGACTTCTGGGTCTGAATAAAAAAAATGTGATTCAGAGTATCAGCCACATTGTTGAAAGCACAAACATGTAACAAGTTTATTATCTGATACCTGAAATATACCTGTAGTTACCTCCAGCGGTATAGTTGTGCTTCTACGAAATGGACGAAAGCTGGATTCTGTTTGTAGTGAGATAATACTACTACCTAGATTAAGAATAGAATGATGGTTCAAAAACTAAAAAACACGCTCATAAAGCAATAAGGACTGAAATGTTGGAAATAATTAGAATGAAGTCGTTGACCAACAAAATTTCTCTTATGTTAGAAAAGCCTGAGGTGCTAGATAACAGTTATCTCAATATAATTATGAAAAGTAAGTAAAGAGCACCACCATTTTTAACCTTTTAGTCTATATTGCTACAAAAGACAGCACCATTTTCAACGTCTTAGTCTATATTGCTACAAAAGACTAAAACAGACTACGGGAGGAAAAACTCTTCGATTTATTCCTGCATGAGATGAAAACCATAACTCAAATTTGGCAAAAGTTCATTCGCCATATTTTGAAGTGTAAATTATGCTGTGAAAAACTAGTGCCTTCGCTATATCTTTGTTTTTTTTTTCTGACAATCTAGGTCAGGAGACCAGGTCATAGCTATGAAATTATTGTATTTTCATCAGTTCTTATGTGTGCGAAATTTCAAATACTTCGGACATCGAAAATGGGTGAAAATTGATTCAAAAAATTCCACTACCTACATTCATGCATACAAACAGGTGGAAGCCAATTGAGCGTGTATAAATAAAAATTACTCAAGTGTGGCGATACAGTTTTCTCCAATTCCTTGAATTGGGTTGGCAATATCGCTCACAGTGAAAGTCAAAGATATTTCGTTACGTGTATTACGCAAGCCTTTTGTCATTAAACAGAAAACATATTCTATAAGAAATACTTCAGCATTTTTCTAAATTCATGGATTACGGCATAATTTCTGAAAACATGCATATAGTGATTTTTGGTGAATACACCGGATGAGATCAATTTCATCAACAATTTACGAAAATTTGGCGAATTCACCAGTTATCACTCAATACACGAAGTGTTGGCGAACTCGCCAGGTCTCTCGTAATATTATTTTGTCGAATTCACCAGGAATAATAAAAAAGCTCTTCTCACATTGACGAATGAATATGGGAGACGCCACCGCTATTTTATCAAGAGTAAAATAAATTTGGCTGGTTGAAAAAATTCCTACAGCAAGTGATTTCTAATTAATGAGTATATCATACAAACTTAAGGTAGTTCCGCCACGAGACAGTTGAATTAGGAAATTGTGCGTATACAAATTATTTCCGACGGACAGACGGAATTTTTTTGAAGAAATGCACTTGCCGCCACAATTGAGTCTAGAAAATTTCTTCGTCATAAAAGTCGGCGATTAAAAAAATTGATGTCCCCGAAAAGCGCAGCACAAAAAAATTTCAGACCCCACCCCCCTCCCCCCTCAGTAGAAATCATACGTCATCGGAAAAAATTATCGTTTTTCCATAAAACTTCAATGGACTTTTTTGTAGTGATCTTTTTGAACTTTGACCCCCAAATGGTTACCCGTCCTTCTTTGAAAAAGTCCCTGGCACAATCCGCATTTCTCTCCCCCCCTTTAGGCTGTGCGCTTCCCCGTATTTCATGATATGCTTGGGTCAGCTTTTTTTTTCCTCGAATGTCGTTGAATTCCGATTTTGAAGTGCGAAGAAAGCAGTTGTTTTCTATTTGATATTGACGAATTCACACGGAATCACAGAGTTGATATTCAAGCAACGTGAAAGTAATATCATAGTATTTGGAATCCCAGAAGATGTCCCTGACTCGAAATCGGTGGTTGAAAACCTGATTAAATTCATCTTACCCTCTTGCGATACTACATCACTTTCACCCAGACGTCTGGGTATTCGCCAGAACAACAAGATACGGCCCGTCAAAGTTCTTTGTCTAAATCCTGATGACGCTAAGACTCTACTAAAATCCAACAGGATACTTTATAACTCAGCAGCATTCAACAAATATCAAATACGGGGTGATCTCACCGTAAAGCAACGGGAGCATTATCAAAAACTGAGACGCGAACTTGGAGAACGAAGAACCAATGGAGAACAGGACCTGTTTATAGGCTACAAGAATGGCATCCCGAAAATACTACAAAAAAACTAGCTAATACATCCATCAATCAAAGTCATACCTTATCAATTCTCTACCAAAACTGCCGCGGACTTAATTCCAAAACCCATTCCTTTTTAAATAACTTGTTAGCTAGTGAGTACAAAATTATTGCCATCACTGAGAACTGGCTCAGAGATGGAGTTCAAAACAATGAACTATTTCCAAACAACTTCACAGTTTTTCGAAGTGATTGTACCTATGGTGAACGTGGAGGCGGTGTTATCCTAGCTGTGGATAGGGACCATTACGAATCTGACAGTGTCAACATAGTGTCTCCAATCCAGAAAATTGACTTATTAGGTATACATTTACGTTACAGCCAGTACAAAACCATTAATATACTAGTTGTTTATATACCACCCAATACGACCTAATTGAATATGAAGTATTTTTCGAATATTTAGGAACCTCCCTCAAATTAGCCAGTCGTTAATTATTGGTGACTTTAACATTACTGAAATACCAAATTATTATGAAACTGGCCAATTGTCAAACCTCTTGGACAGTTTTCACTCATTCGTAAATTTCGCCGCATTGTCTCAAAGAAACCGTATTTTGAATCATAACCGAAGAATTTTAGACCTTGTAATTTATCAGATGAACATGATTGTGAGGTGGCAGAAGAACTAGAATCTCTGGTGCCACTTGATTTGCATCACCCTTGCTTGTCGGTTTCATTATCCATAGATTGTACCAAAGAAAAGCGGTTTCAGCCATATTCTAAACGAAACGATTACACCAAAATTGACAATGAAAAATTCATAAGATTGATAAATGAAATTAACTGGGAGTTTTTGGTAACAATAGACGATCCAGACGTGGCCAGTGAAGAATTTGATAATGTGTTGCAGTCAGTGGTATCCCAATGTGTACCCTTGAAGAGAAACAGGCGCCGTACTTATCCACATTGGTATACCACGAACATAATTAATAACATTAAAATGAAATATCATCACTCTCATAGTATAAAAAAACGAAGTACTTGTTCCATCTCGAGAAATTAAAGAACCTACGTAGGACTATAAAAAAGGAAATAGCCGCGGCATATAAAACCTTCATCGAAAGGTCCGAAAACAATTTGAAATCCAACCCTAATAGTTTCTGGGCGTTCATTAATTCAAAGAAAAATAAAACTCGAATACCGGGGCAAATGATTCTCAACGATATCACTCTTTCTACACCAAAGGAAATTGTTGACGCATTTGCTACATATTTTAGTAGTAACTATACCGCCAATGATAATAATAGTCAACATGAACTACCAGATACCCCAAACAATTTCAGTTTACCGCTTAATTTTGAACAACATTAGTACTGAAGAAATTTTAAAAGCATCAAAAAAATTAAAAAACAAAATGTCTAGCGGACCTGACGGTATTCCTGCCAAAGTTGTCAAAAAGCATATAACTTACCTATGTCGACCCCTACAAATAATTTACAATAAAATGTTACATACTGACCGATTTCCTAAACTATGGAAAACCTCACGCATTTGCCCTGTTCATAAGTCAGGAAAGGCAAATGATATTACCAACTACAGACCAATTGTTCTGATATCAGTCTTCTCAAAACTTATTGAAATCATCCTGTCGGATTTAATTTATAATAAAATTTACAGATCTCTCTCGGAATTCCAACATGGATTCATGAGAGCACGAAGCACTGTTTCGAATCTATGTACACTTACTCAATATGTTTCGAAATCCTTAGATGATAAAAATCAGGTGGACGTCATTTATACTGATTTCAGTAAGGCGTTCGACAGAGTTTCCCATGAATTACTTCTGAGAAAACTAAGTCGATTCGGAATTTCTGCGAAACTCCAAAACCTTCTGAAATGTTACCTCTCGAACAGAAATGTGTTTGTTGAATATGAAGGGAAAAAAAGCTTTGAGTTTATCGCCTGTTCTGGGGTGCCGCAGGGCTCAAACCTGGGGCCACTTTTATTTCTTATGTTTGTAAACGACATTTGTGACTCCATAAAATCAAAAAAACTCCTTTTCGCAGATGATATGAAAATTTATAAAGAAATTCGAAATCCTACGGACTGTACCTCATTACAACACGACATAAATAATTTAGTTGAATGGTGTAACTCGAATAACTTACCACTGAACATTAGCAAATGCAAAATTATGACATACTCACGTAGATCTCCAATTGTCCACAATTATTTATTGAAGGATACCATCATTACGAGGGTATCTGAATGTAGGGATCTAGGAATAACGTTTGACGCGAAATTAACGTTTTCGTCACATATAGAGGATATCACAAGTAAATCAATGCGTCTTCTTGGATTTGTCATACGAAATTGCAAAGAATTCAAATCACTAGAAGCAATGAAATGCATATTTTTTTCTTTGGTGAGATCGAAATTGGAATAGGCAGCCAGATATGGAACCCGCATTATACAAAATACAGTGACAAACTAGAAAATGTTCAACGTAGATTTCTGAAATTCATGTATTTCAAAGTTCATGGTTCATATCCAGAAAGACACTGTGAGTATAATCTTCTCTTAAATGAATTCAATATGGTTTCTTTGAGAAAACGTCGTGAAATTTCCGACCTTACTTTCATTCATAAACTTATACACAATGAAATCGATTCATCAACATTACTATCTTTATTGAACTTCAATATTCCTCGTTTAGCCTCTAGAACGAATCTTACCTTTCGTATTGATGTACCGAATTCCCAACATCATTTCTATAATTGTCTAAATCATATGTGTAGATGTCTAAACAATCTTCCCTCAGTGGATATATTCTTTTCAAATGCATCCCAATTCAAACAAATTTTATATAGGCTCATCTCGAATTGAAATGTAATTTCAGAAATTGTTACTTATCAGTTATTGTTAACAAACCAATTAAATTTTTTTTCTAATTGGATTTTTGTCTGTTGGATGTATTACTACTATAAATAAATAAATAAATAAATTACACACACTTCTAACTTCGTTCCAGAGGTTACCATTCTCCTCATATCCGATACATTACATTGTAGTTGTAGTTAATTCCACCAATGATTTCATTAACACTGTCCATTTTTCGATAGAAAATACACACCATTTTCAGATTGTCATTTTGAGTTTATTCTAGAATCCGTTGAATTATCTTCTGTTGAGAGTCCCCCTGTACGCATCTGACGGAACTGACGTGCTCCGCTTGGCAAATCCCCTCAAATATTTATAGTACATATCTCGAACGAGTCCAATAAGTAGCTGACAGGAAATCTGGAATTTATTGCAATTGCAAATACATTTCAGATTATCTCAGCGAATGTGGATACTTCACATATAATTCATTGTGTTCGGGATAACCAAATGAATTTTAAATCCGACATAAAGAGGATTTGCAGCTGTATTCTTATTTATGCTCGGTGATGAATGATACTTCTGAAACTTTGATGTGGCTCTGGAACAACGCTGCGATATTTCCGTCAAGTTCAAGCTTTTCGAATTTATTGGATGTTTTTCGGGGGGAGTCAGCTTGTAATACGATAAAGGAACATATATCATCCTAATCATGGAAACACGTATGTATGTTTCATTTCTGTTCAAATATCTTATTGTAAACTGAGGTTGTTCCGACTCGATTTATATTGTTGTTTCGAGAAATGAAAGTTTGCGGAACATTCATGTCTCGGTGACTTGAAATCATCATGTTTGATATTCCAACAGATTACCAGATGTTTTGAATAGGACTGTATGGAAATTTCATAAGTGCTCAACAAGATTGAATGGTGTCTGACATTGACCAAATCAAAATAAATTCTGAAAATTATTAACTCTCTAGACCGGATGAATCTGGATCCCGGTATTACTTCCAATGACTCAAGATTTAATTTTTAGGTTTTTCAGTAATCCAAATGTATCCTTGATTATTTCTAGGAAGGGTGTGTACCTAATAATGAAAAAAACAACTAATTTTGCTTATTACAAAACAATTGATATCATTGAGCTCTTATTCTGAATGGAAATACTCTTTAATGGAATTTCTAAACTGACGTGACTCAGAATATTCAAAATCATAAAGATTTCAAAAATTTTCTCAGTTACATAAATATTATTCACTTGGAATCCTGGATTAAGATTACTCAAATAAGTCAAGAGATAATATCCAATAAATACCACTCTGAGGAAAACTCGGGACGAACTGCCTATATCTTTCATGAAACCTCTTGAATTCCCTTGACAATGGCTATTTCCCGCTACACATTTAGTAACGGATAGTATCTGACGAGGGTTATAGTCTTGGGGCATAGTGTATGAATCAAAGTCCGATTTCGATTTGACAGAATCATTTGAGGCTAATTTATGAAATTTTTTCACATAGAAAGATTATTTCCATCCATAGAAAGTGCATTATGATTTTTAATGTCCCATTTGGCTAGACAATTGTATTAAAAAGTCCGTGCGATACCACTTATTCTCAACTATCTCAACTAATTCCACATTGTTTCCATATCCTATATTTGTCGATGGAGGAAATCCTTCATGAGAAGCATATTGCATTTACATTAATTTCAAAATAGTCATATGCTATATTTCAAGATATACGATATATTCCATCTGCTGAACACTCGGCTGAATCTAACAGGAAAATGGTATTATGATTACCCAGAAGTTTGCCCATTTCAATCAATCAATCAATCAATATTTATTTCCATTTTTTCGACATATTTACATGTATTGGAATTGTCATTACGTTAGTTATCTAAATAGAAAATTACACTTAAAAACAAGAAGAATGTATATATAAAAAAAGACATGCATAGTATCAATAGAAACCAAGAATAGAATAATAAAAAATATCAAAAAAGGAACACTTTTGTCAAACATAATTATCACAAAGTCTAATTATCACAAAGTCTAATTTTGTATGAAATCACCTATACTATAAAAACATTCTTTAATGAAAAAATCTTCAACTCATGTTTGAATGAAGAAAATATGTTAATACCCTTCAGTTCTTCCGGAAGGTTTTGAATATTTTGAGTCCAATATGATCAGGAGCACATGAATTTATTTTTTTTCGAACTAAATTTACATGAAAATGGTGCTTGTCCCTTGTTTCATAAAAGTTCCCTTATTTTTGAAAACATGGACACAGGTTTCGAAAATGAAGAGGCATGGAAGTGTCAAGATACAAAATGTTTTGAAAAATGTTCTACACGATTCTCTGTCAGAAATTCTTGCGATTCGTTTTTGTCCAATAAAGATATCTTTCCGTATCTGGTGCATTGCCCCACAGGCAAATGACATATCTGACTCTTTATTCAACTTGAGCGTAGTAAACATTCCACATCTGTTTCACTTCTAGTACAGTTCGTAAATTGATGAGTAGATATCTTAAAGAATTTAGTTTGGAACATAATTGTTGGCAATGGGATTTCCAGGAGAGGTTTTCATCCAGAGTCACCCCCAAAAACCTAACCACATCATGTGTATTGCACATAGTGTTTCTTCCTATTTTAACTTCAAGGTCATCAATAGTTCTTTGACGAAAGTGAATTCTTAACATCTGTGTTTTTTTAATATTGAAAAATAAGTTTCTGCTATTGAAAAAAGATGATGTTTCAATACATTTCGATCTTAGGTGTTCACTATCTGTGGAGGACAAAACCAATGAAAAGTCATCTACATACGCAGTATAATCTGCAGTACCAATAATAGCATCTAGGTGATTTACATACAAAATGAATAAAATTGGGCCCAAGATGGAGCCTTGGGGAACACCCATTTCGACTTCCCTACTACTCGAACGTATGGTTTTGATTCGGCTTTCGTTTTTGAACTGCATCGTGATAATTTGTTTCCTGTCTTTTAAAAAGGATGAAATCCAGTTCAATGGTATACCCCTTATGCCTAAACTCTCCAATATATCTAGCAGCTTCTGATGGTTCACACAATCAAAAGCTCTGCTCAAGTCGCAAAATATTGCTACAGGGCATTCATCCTTATCGATAAACTGGGCCATGCGTTTATGGAACGAATACATTGCCGTAGATGTAGACATTTTATGACGAAAACCGTGCTGACTGTTGCTTATGACTTCGTGTTTTTCCAAGAATGATGAAAGTCTATCCAAGAATGCATATTCAGAAACTTTTTCGAGACTATATGGTACAGTTACCAGGTGATAATTCTCCGATGGAGTACGATCATTCTTCTTGAAGAGAGGTACAACCTTTCCAGTTTTGATGCTTTATGGAAATGCTGCAGATTTTAAAGACATATTAACTAAAATTGTCAATGGCTCAATGACCACCCTCAATACTCTCAACAATACAAATCCTGGAACTTCATTTGCGACCATGTGAAACAAACAAATCTAAATTGTATTCACTGTCTTCGGTGAATTTGAAGACAAATAATTCAAAAATATCTCGATTTTCTAACATCTATTCTCTTACCAAAGTATTTTTTCGATAACCTAGTAATCTAGATAGGAGAATTTGTATATTTATTTTTGCTAATATTGAACAGTATATCGATATCTGCGAGTTCACTTGAAAAAAAAATCTGTACGAGATGTTGAAAAAATCTGGGGAATATTTGATTTCTCCAGGCAATATATTTGATGAGGAGGTTGAAACATTTCCACATTGAACAGCAATATAAAGATCACTGGAAAGCATCATCAAAATAACTTTCAACAATATGTTTTTCCATTTGTTGAAAAATCCTCCATGCATGTTTAGTAGAAATATATTTGGTTGATGCCAATAGTTGATAATCTGGATGGCCGTCGTAGATTTTTTTTTGTCAACTAATCAAAGAATTTCTTTGGGAGAATTTTAACTTCTATAAAAAATTACTCCCGCATTTTCTTCGAAATATACGACCTCCGTGGATATCCCACGATCCCCCTTTACTTTTATAAGTGATTTCAGTTGTAATTGGATTCGATGTTATCGAAACATATTGAGTATCAGTAGAACTTTACCAGATTTTCCCAGTTTTTTTTTAATTGGAAATCTCATCCATGGAGGATGGAAAATTTTTGAAAGGGTATCAAATCCTCTGGACAGTCTTCATTTCCTGAACAAAAACCCTGACCTTTTTTTTTAATATGGAATAAGCACAATTTTTCTCTTCTAGTCTTTTCCTAACCATTTTCACTACGATATGCACATCATAGAGGTCGTTATGGAACCTTTAAGTATCACTGTTGTCGGAGAAAAAAATGTTTCGTTTGGGAACAATGAATTCTCTCATTGTGGCGGAAAGTTGAATATCTATCTTTTTTTAAAGACAGCAGAACACCTCATTTCCCGGTTACGCCAATGTTTCGTGCACATGCCACCGCAATACTGCAACATGCATAAGAAATGAAAACATCCTTATCGCGTTCCATTCCCAACCAAGAACATTTTATCGGATCTAAGCATCGTGTCCAAATGTTCAGAATGTATAGTGGAAGTGTTATTTATTGCCAAAGTTGCGGACATTCTGATAAAAGCTATATAATACACCGGAACCAATCGTACGGAGTAATTTCCAGGTCTTGCATTGCCCATTTTCATTTTCGGAAAGGGAAATAGTTCGGCAAGAGAGTATTCAAGCTTTCTTATATTCTGGAATGGTTAAATTGAGTTCATGAAAATAATATCGACGCACTAAAAAAAATCCGAAAAAGTGTCATCTGATATGAGTTATAGTTGTAGGACTAGCAACTGACTCTTCATCTACTGAAGTATCGATCTGTTAAAAGCGTTCGACTGCATCAATTTCAAATTTGTCGAAGATGAACTATACGGGAGGGAATTTTCTTTCGAGGATCATTTCATTTCCGGTTTCCAGAAAAATATTGGTGGAATTTGATGATGAAACTTTTTGTATTCGTCAACGATATGCCGATAAGTCGATATATTATGTTCTATTCGCAGACGATGTAGTTCATCAATTTTCTACGTGGTGCAGCAAAATAGACTCATTACAGTTTTTTGGAAGAGAAAACTATATTAATCATTGTGCTGGAAACACCAAGTTAATCCTGTATGCGAAAAATTGTGCAGTGGATATTATGCACTGATTCAGTTGAATAAACAACTTGACCAAGAGATATCGATCATTGTTTACTATATACTGATATAATGTCATACAATGTCTTGTTAGGGGGTGGGGTAGGAGTAAATTGAGTATTATTCACCAGAAAGGAATGATCCGACTCATATTTAGGTTTAAACAAAACGGACACTTCCGGTTCATTCGGTAGAATAAAAAATAATGGTAATATCAGAATTGATGGAAACATACTGTCATGAATCTGTGGCCATAGGGGCCTCAATCTGGCATTGATGGCTCGGGACAACTCTTTCAGGGGGGCACTTCACCTACTCCAAACTTGTAACCCACACCAAGGCCTGCCAACTACTGATTGATCTTTCTTTTTCTCCTTACCTCAAAACCTAATTATTTTTATCAATCAACTGGATCAAGGTTAGCAATTTATGCTTTTGTTATATTTCGATTTAGGATTTCTAGGTCGCTTAAAATGTGACACAAATGTTTATGTATTGTCAGCTTGGTTTTTCTTGTTGAATGTTTTGATTTATTGTTTTGAAAAACTGATCTGATTTAATTTTGGTAATTTTGGAAAGTAAAAATGAATCTTTTTTTCTAACTTATGACTGCTTTATGACAATACGACGATGGGATGTTTTTTATTTCGAGGGTAATTTTTGACATTCCATTTTTGCATTCCCTTTAAAAATGGAATTTCAAAGTAACCAAATCTCTAAGATGAGGACATTATTCTTCTTCAAGTGCGGAGAGATGTTCTGATCATATCCTTCAACCAAAAAGAATGATGGTAATTGAGGGTATATCTAGATTTTCATATCTCATTCCCCAAATAAAAACTGGAGAGTCATCATCAACCGACGAAATCAAAAAGGAGGAGGTTCTCTAGTCGACGCCTATATATTTTTTTATGTATGATCACGCATAACTTTTCACAGAGCAGTTCAATTCGAATTATTCTTGGTCCATTGGATAGGGTGTACTTCGAAGTTGGTCCCATTTGATTTTGAACAGAAAAATCCACTCCTAATGGTGGCAAAATTTTTTTTTTGTAAAAATTGTAAAATTGTTTTCAACCGCTTTCTTAGTTGTTTGAACAACCCTCAGAAGTTAATGAAAACTTGTAATAGTTAAAATCACGGGGACCTTACCTTTTATAGTGGGATCCGAAACCACTCTCGGGACCCTGAAAAAATTCTCCACCAGCTGCAGGATTCGAACCCGCGCTGGGTGGAAACAGTCGACACAAGACCAACGCTCTTGCCACTGAGCCACAAGCCACAATGAAGGATATTAATCGTATACCCTCTGAATTTCGGTCCATTAACCGATTCTATCAGGCATAACTTTGTAGTGGGTTTTCCGATTTGGATGATTTTTTTTATTAGATAGAGTATACCTCATAGTTCATCATGTTTCAATTTGGAATGGAATGATCCACGCCTATGGGTAGAAAAATAGGGGATAATTGATTTTTCACATTGGCACACATATGTAGTTGACATTGGCAGATCCTCCTACACCCGTCACAATAATTACATTCTATGAAAGGATGGAATTATATACAAAGTGATGAAATCAACTTACCAGAACTTTCGAAAATGATTTATATCATATAGCAATAAAAAGTGACAGTAGATAATGATATTATTTAACAGTAAATAGTTGAAGAAAGTTAGGTCAGTATTTTGGAAGTGATAAAGAACTGAGTAGGTGGTAATTAGTAGATTTCAGCCATAAAAAATTGAAAAATAAAAATTTTTCAACAAAAAAATGAACCGACGAAAAAATCAACTGAAAAGCAAAAATTAAAGTAAACCTTCTCAGTCTCAATGAAAATTGAGCTCCTAAACATATGTGAGTAACTAATTTTGAGTCTGCCTCAAACAAACTAGCAATTGAATTGGGTAAAGAGTAAAATAATGGCAGCGAGATACACATCGGTGTCTTGATTACTTCTTCAAAGTAATATAATGATCTTCGATAATTGTTCGTTTGGCGCCGACTCAAACTCAGTTACTCACATTAGTTTAGGAGCTCAATTATCATCAAGACTAGGAAGGTTTATTTTACTTTTTGGTTTTCAGTTAATTTTTTCGTCGGTTTAATTTTTTGTTGAAAAGGTTTTTTATTTGAACTTGCAACTTGAAATATTTGTGTTTTCTGTTGAATTGATTGGAATCGGTACTAGCTTTCTCAAGATTGCCATGAGGCTTTACAAATTGGCAATTATTTCACAACTTCGTTAAAACACTCTCAAATCAATTACACCATTAAATAGAACTGCATATCTCGAACTAACCAAATAAGAGGCTAATTAAATACAGTACGTACAAAACTTTTAATCAAGGATTGAGATGATAACCGAAAAGTCCCGAGAAAACTGAAAACTAAACCCTCATTGTTTCTTACCGAATTTAATGAACTTCCGTACCAGTCTTTTTCCAAGTTATTCAGGAGAATTATGTGCCTGCCCGGCAGAAGACAAAAGCCATTCTGTGAACTACATGGCAGACAAGTTCATTTATTTTCACTGCCTCGGATCCCTAGATCCGGTTAGAGTGTCCACTTTGCTCCAGATGTATCGCATTAACTTTTTACGTACAAGGTATCGTTCCTAATTTAACAGCAATTGTTCTGCTGGACGATTAGAACGGAAAATGCCTGGGACGTTAGGTTTGCAGCTGTTTTCTGGCGACGAGAGTGTTCTTTCCATCATGAAACGTTCCGATGAATTAATTGAAATTCATATATCTGCTTTGGGGAAAACCAATTCTCCACATTCAATTATGAAAAATTATCAAATGGAAAAAAATCGATGAATATGTCACAACTATATTTCATACTTCTCAAAACATTCAGCAGTAAACAGTCAGGGTCGATGATATCATTTGTAAAGTAAGAACTGGTGCATAAAATGAAATAATCAATAAGAAGCCTTTTTAAAGACAAGCTTTTATTCAAATGCACTAAAAAGTAAAAAATTATTGCTTTGGATGTGTAACGTAAGTTTTCAGTTCGAATACAAAAGCGACAAGCTTTTGAATCTATAGCTTACGGAATAACCTACGTCGCACATCCAAAGCTATTATTCTTTACTTTTTAGTGCATTCGAATAAAAGCTTGTCTTTTAAACGGTTTAAATCGAATCAGGTGATAATTACAAAACTCGTCCGCCATCTTAAAATTGTGAAATCATAGTCTCCGATTCCAAAAATTCACACACATCAATTCTGGATAGAATCGGACCATAAACACACAGATCATCAGCTATCTTGGAGCCGCCATTTGGATTCTATCAATTTTGAAAGAAAAATCATAATCTTCCACCCTGGAAACCCCCACATGCCAATTTTGAATCGAGTCGGACCATAACCCAAATCTCGTTCGCCATCTTGGAGCGCCATTTTGTTTTTTCTATAACAAAAATTCAATGAGCCGTCATTTTAATTCCATTAATTCGGACCAAAAATTCATAATCTCCTACTCCATAATCACAAAACTCCTAAGGCATTTTGGAGCCGCCATCTCGAATTTATGAATTTTGAGAAATAATTCACAATCTCCGTCCCCAAAATCCCCCACATACCAATTTCGAATCGAATCGTACCATAATCACAAAACTCGTCCGCCATCTTGGAGCCGCCATTTTGTTTTTTTCTCTCACGAAAAATTTCATGAAGCATTGTTATCGGGAATAATGACTAACATACAAACGAAGCAAGTTAAATAAAAGGTTGTAATGAGAATAATATGATCCCTATACTGACACCTTTAGAAAATGGACCGATATATAAAAAAATGAACTAGAAGTATATGATCTGGAAATTATTAGATGTTTTTTTTTGTATTCATTATCTATATCCTGACTCACATTGATTCAACAAAATCAAGACAGATTCCTGATATAACCAATTTCAAATCGTAAATTTATTTTAAATCTTCTGGAATCTGTTGACTATTCTATCTCCAAATAAATGAATGGTTAACAATATTTCACCATTTGCTCATCAATGACAATGCAAATGGAGATGGTTTGCATACCTCTCATGTTGAAATGTTAATTATCTGTTCTAAGCAATGCAAATTAATAAATTTGCCTACTATGCGATATAGAAATACATGACTTGGAAATCAATAGATGATTTTTCTGTATTTACCTACAGCCTGACTCATAATGTTTCAACAAAATCAAGACAGATACTTGATATAACCTTTTCATTTCGCTGACTATAAAACTTGATATAATTTTTTTTATAAATTCTGAACAGTATATATCTCAAAAATTATCAAAATGAAATAGCGCTAACCTACCTTGACTGAAAATTATCGGGGATAATACCATGAGTGCTTTGAAAATTACCGATAATTCTGAAAAAACGTGTTTTTTAAACCTGCACCAGTTTATTTTCCACGTTGTTTCAAAGAATAAATTGCCTGACTCCGAAGGAGGAGGGAAATTTTTTGAAACAATGGAAAAAATAATCGAGTGCAGTTTTTTTCGGTAGAAAATTTCAAGAATACAAAGAAAATTCATATTATTTATTGTTATAGTTGATACTACATTTATTGTAAGTATTATTGTAAACTTTTGTATTTGTCTTCTCCGTAACTGAAGTTGATCTTGATCCTCCTCCTGGCGCGCATGGTTGTAGAACGGTCACTTTCTATGTGTTCTATTTCCGATTTTAATGCACAAAATAATCGAACTGGACAAAAATTATAATTATTTCTATTCATTACTAACCACTAAGATGAAGCACATGGCTTGGATCCGCCTTGGGTAGTTTTTCCAAAAATCAGATTGTATTTAATTCTGTTTGTTTTGTGGCCTGAATTATCGAGTTCTTCCTTGAAAAACTGTAGCTTTGCTCTGCATCCTTCGCCTCCTCCCCACGCCAATTCATACGACAAAACGAAGAACATCTCCTTCTGTAATCTCTCTGGGGTCCTTCATCACAACTGTTCACTAGTTTTTTCAGTTCTTAGAATTTCAGAGCAGTTGAGCTCACTTTTCTACTATCTTGAGCCTCTAGGTCTCTTCTCTTTGCATTTTTTTGCAGATTTTAACACGACATCTTGGAATGGGTTAATTTTTATACCATATTTCTGGAAGTATTCTTCCATAATCATTTTGGCGGTGACATTCCAAATAGTTTTCACGGTGTTTCCTTTGTACTTCTCGCCGTTACTTTTCTTCAAACTGGCGTTTCTCGTTCCAACTTATACCCTCCTGTTGCACACAAATCCATAAACTGATTCCAGACAAACTTCTTTTTTTTCTTTGTATTCGCTGGAGTCGTTTTTTCGATTTGCGTGTCGATTTCAGCTTCTTTGAAAGTCCCGAAACGGTTCATTTCAGATGTTAAATATGGAACACTCCAGGTACGCGTTGCTATGGTCGTAAGCCTTTCTGTTACTTCCATGGCAATTGCGAAACATACACTCCCGATTTTTTAATCGCGTCACTGCAGTTGGATTGTCACCTGAAGGCGCTGAATTGCAGCAATAATCCACATAGTAGGGGGATTACCGCTGTAATTCAGCGATAATTCCACACTTCTTGTGGACGTTTCAACACATGAGTGATATTTTCTGTGGAAACCATCACGCACCTGCTGGAGTGTGAAGAACGCTTTCAGTTTTGAGGTGTTTTCAGGAAAGTTTATAATACAGAGTGAATAATTACAGATTAATCTCCAATTGCCAAATTGTAGAGAAAGCTTCAAAAAATAAATTGACATCATATCTGAACATGATATCGGACAATCAATTTTGATTCAAAGAGAGATTATTAACAAACGTTGCTCCAAATAACATACTACAGGGCATATATAAATTAGTTGATGACAGTTAACCAACCCTGAACGTATTCTCAGATCTAGCTGAGGCCTCTGACACAGTTTGTCATGTTCAACTAGCAGAGGCATTAGAGGAGTCTGGAATAAGTGGAACACTTCTTCATTGAAAGAATATGTCGAAGCTAGAATTCAGGTCGTTAGAATAAAAACTGAGCTGAGTGGAGAAAACATAATGAAATATGGTGTCCCAAAAAAAACAGTTCTGGGACCATAACTCTTTTCAATATGAATGAATAACTTACCCTCATCTCACAGCTTCAGCAGAATCATAAGCTTTGCAAATGACACAGCTATTGTATTCACGGATATTTCATTAGAAAAACTCAAAAACAAATCAGAAACAAATAAAATAAATCAGCTCAGCCATAGAACACTTACTGTATATGTAGATAAAACTTTCTTTGCCATTCAATTGTTATAATATCAACCTTCCTTACTATATCAAACCCGGGATAAAAAATCAACAAAAAATCGTAGAAAAAATCATCAGGCAGACTCTTTACATAATAATGAACCTGTGAAACCCACTTGGAGTAAATTTATTATCATTATATATTGAAAGAAACGAATGAGACCACGATAGCTTGGGTGAACATCGGCGATGAACACACTCCACTAGAATATAAAAAGGTATTTCGCGATACGAAAGCATATATTTGAAAAGAAAAATTGATATTACCTTCAATAATCGCGACATCTATAACGGACTTTCCTGAAACTAATAACAAATGCTGATACAAAAACAATCACTAATATTCACGAGAACTATCATTATATTAGGCATATTGATGATAAGATATCAATCGAAAATATTCAGTCCAACAACTGAAATTACGTCATTTAATGACGAAACAAAAAAAATATTGGGATTGCAAAAGAGGAATTGAGAGATTATCAAAAACGAGAAAGTAGTAATATGCTGATAAAATTGATACATTCCTAAAACTGAGTATGGGAATGAGCTGTGATATCTATATTCCCTATATACTCTATTTCTTGCAATGGCTGACATGTCACCGACATATGACTCTCCATAATTCTATTTTTGCCCTAGCGACAAAACCAGATTCTTTCAACTACTCACCATGATATGAACAATATAGTCTGAAAACAGTAGACGAAATGAAATCCAAAAAGTGCTGGTAGATAGACTGTTAAACACTATAGGCAAGAAGGTTAGAGTAAAAGCCACTTTTTTACGGAAACGCACGTAACAATATTCCAAATACTGAACCTGGTATATTATCACATATATAGGGACACTATTCACATGTGCAATCTTCGCAAACAACGTTGATATCGTAATAACTCAAAACGGTAGCAAAAAACCCGACTGAAAGCCACTGCCGTCATCAAGCTATCCAGAAGACGGATGAACTCTGGAATTTGGAACTCTGTACAGCACATTCAGGAATTCCATCATAACAGCCAACTTGGCTGAAATAATATCCAACTTTCCATCTATCTAGCAGCTAGCAGGTCGAAAAACAGATAGCTCGTAAAGGTAAAAACACATGTCTGAAGCTTGAGAGATATATGTTGTTGGGAAATGAAGACGAAAAGTGAATAAGGGGTTTTGTTTAGAGCAAATCACTGCTTTGGAGAGTCGGAGTGGAACCAGAGGTATTTGTATCTGTTAGAGAGGGAAAATTCAGTTTCCGCTGTTATCAATTCAATGATGAATTTTCTTTATATGATATTGAATGTTCTTCTTCAATACAGTGATATATGATGATCACTTTGAGTACTGTAATCATTTCGTCTCTTTTGGAAATTGGATTGTTTTCTTTTTCCATATACAGGGTGAGTCAACAGGATTCCCGTGGTGCATTGCTCCTCAATGTATCACTATTTCGATTTCTTATATTTTTTTGTCAAAGGGACCATCCAAGACCACCTTACGAAATAATTTTCATTCATACAGGGTGCATCATTGATGCGTGGCTAACCAAAGTTGTTATTTTTCAAATGAAACAACCGGTATATTTTCATATATTCCGATCGGCTGTTCAAAGATTTTTTCAATTTTAAATTCCATTGCGGCTTTGCCGAGCTATTCAAAATAAATCTTTTTTGTAGACTTCTTTTCGAAAAATTACCTATTTCACATTTCGAAATATTCAGTAGAGATACGAATCGTTGGTCGATATGATGATGTTTATTGAGAATATCAAGAATTTGGCATAAATTGTACAGGATGTTCGATACAACAACAGAAACTTTGCCATTTTCAAACATCGGTATTTTGATTTTTCCGAATAGAACACTCTGTATATTTTTATTTAAATCAACTCCTTTTCAATGACTCTACACTTTTTTTCTTCGATGTCATGTACCTTAAACAACCTTTTTCCGAGATATTCTGGTTTAAAGGAATTGTTCAATATCAAATCAAATCTATAGATTTTTTTATCTACATGTTTGTTCATAGAAAATACTGATACTGAATCATGTTTCAATTATTTTTTTCCATCTTCAAAAGCATTCTTAGCAACTCATGAATAACTAGCAGAGCAAAAGAAATTTTCAAATGTTTTTTAGTTTAGTTATCCATGACTACTGCTGAAAAAATGATTATCGGAATTTGTAAATAGAGGTAACTTTCAAACTACAATCCAGTTGTTTCGAAAATTATTGTGGCATTACGAATTATCGTTCAGAGGACATGGTTGAAATGGTGTATATTTTGGGGGAAAGTGATGGCAATTGCTTACTAGAATCTAGATTATACGAACAAAAGTTTCCTGAGAGAAGACATCCAGACCAGCGAGCATTTCGAGACCTCAAAACAAGATTTGAGGAAACCGGAAAAGTATTTTACAAAAAGTTTGAACGTGCTCGTCCTGTAACGAATGATGAAAATACTCTTGATATTGCATTGCATATTACCGAGAATCCCCATGTGAGTACACGTATTTTGAGTAGGGATTTGTGAATATCTCAAAGTAGTGTTTCTCGGATGGTGAGGAAATGCAATTACCATCACAACAATGGCCATGTGAATTAGCATAATATGCACTATTATGCAACTGGAAAGTCCTCATTTTGTTAGATATGTCAATCACCAACAACGTTGGTCACTGATTGTTTGGGGAGGTATCATTGGCCGGCGTGTAATTGGGCCCTTTTTTTCAACGGTCATCTCAATGGAAGAAAATATTTAATATTTCTGCGAAGTCAGTTATCAAATTCATTGGATGATATTCCATTGGCAATAAGGCAGAGAATGTGGCTATAACAAGATGGCGCGCCTGCACATTACCACACTGATGGGCGGGAATACATTGATAATGAATACCGTGAAAAATGGAGGAGGGCCAGTTCAGTCGCCTCCAAGATCACCGGACCTTACAAAAATTGATTTTTTTCTATGGATACATTAAATGGGTTATCTATCAAACGCCGCCTACAACTCCTGAAAATATGAAAGCAAGAATTCATACTGCTTTCAGGGAAATTTCAGAGGACATGCTGGCACATGTGGATACTAATTTCCGATACAGATTGAGAGTGTGTATTGGTGAAAATGGCAGGTACATTGAACATTTGCTGCATTAGTTATTGATATTCTCTGTGAAATTTGAATAAATATGATTTTTATGCAAAGTTTAATTCCAAATATGATACCAAAGGCGAACATTGTCAATATTTTCTGTGGAAAAATATCCATCTTTTGGATGTAGAATATCTCGGAAACGAGTTGTTTCAGGTACATGACATGGTGAATGAGAAGTGTAGAGTAATTGAAAAGGAGTTGATTTAAATGAAAATATACAGGGTGTTCCACTTGAAAAAAAAACATAATACCGATGTTTGAAAATGGCTAAGTTTGTGTTGTATCGAACATCCTGAACAATTTATTCCAAATAATTGGTATTCTCAATGAACATCATCATATCGACCAACGATTTCCCAATTACCTTCACTAAATATTTCGAAATGTGAAATAGGTAATTTTTCGAAAAGGATTCTACAAAATAGCATTTTTTTAAATAACTCGGCAACGCCGAAACCGAATTCAAAATTGAAAAAATCGTCGATTCAAATGAAAATATACAGGGTGTTCCCTTGAAGAAATCAAAATACCGATGTTTGAAAATGGCTAAGTTTGTATTGTTGTATCGAATATCCTGTACAATTTATTCCAAATAATTGATATTCTCAATGAACATCATCATATCGACCAACGATTTC
This sequence comes from Gonioctena quinquepunctata, assembly GCA_018342105.1. Taxonomy (NCBI): domain Eukaryota; kingdom Metazoa; phylum Arthropoda; class Insecta; order Coleoptera; family Chrysomelidae; genus Gonioctena; species Gonioctena quinquepunctata. The sequence goes on along the minus strand of JAFIRS010000937.1, from coordinate 415,273 downwards.
CCAATTATCTTCACTAAATATTTCGAAATGTGAAATAGGTAATTTTTTGAAAAGAAGTCCACAAAATAGCTTTTCTTTTAAATAACTCGGCAACGCCGAAACCGAATTCAAAATTTAAAAAAATCGTTGAGCACCCAATGGAACAGCCGATCGGGATATATAAAAATATACCGGCTGATTCATTTGAAAAAGAACAACTTCGGTTAGCCACGCATCGATGATGCACACTGTATGAATGAAAATTATTTTGGAAGGTGGCCTTAGACTTTGACAAAAAAATATAAGAAATGGAAATAGTGGTACATTAAGGAGCAATGAACCACGGGAATCCTGTTGACTCACCCTGTATGTAGATTGAAATATCAAATGTTTATGAATTGATTTATTTTTCGAATAGCAGTATCAGATGACATGGCAGTTGTTCAAGTGAATTATGTTTGAAGGTTGTCAAGATTCCTTTGTGAGTGCATATTGAATACATTCCATTACACTGAATATGAGTCAACATGATCATCACTTGTTCGTAGTGTTATTCCTAACTGTATTCCTGACTGGGGTTTACGCTATGTCGACATCGTCGAGCAAGTACACGCACAATTCCTAGAGAAGTTTCTGTCACTACCATTCCATTCAGTAGAAATAGATTGTGGGCAAGTCAAAGTTTCGTGTTAATTTTCTAATGGACATTGGTTATTAAAAAACCCCGAATTGCATCCAATATGATCCCACATACTATGACCCTAGATATAATTAGATATTGTAGGTCTGTTCTTTCATTACGGCCATCCATGCCGATCATATTAGTAATAATCTTATCAAGTCCTGTATCAGTCAGATCAACTACTTTTGCATTTCTTTTTGAACTAGGAATGTGCAACTCGGTATCTGCCAAATTCATCCACAATGGTTCAAGTTATATCATTGATTGAAACGAGCTGTGCACAGTTTTTATCCGGACTCGGAAGGCAATACTAGAACACATATACTGTCTAATAAAACCTACATTCCTAAACATTTTGAGATATATTACTTCTTCAACTCATGCCCTTGATATTGGAGTGGTTTTAGGAGTTCGATGATACGTTTTCATAATCAAATATAAATACGGTTGATTTTTTCATTCACATTTCATTCAAACCTCCAAGTTCCACTGGGATGATTCCACTAGTCTTGCCAAAATAACATAATCATCTGAGTGTGCCAAACTGAGCCATACTAACGCGCTGAATACACCAAACTGAGCCATACTAACGCGCTGAATACACCAAACTGAGCCATACTAACGCGCTAAATACGCCATACTGCGACATACTAACGCGCCGAATGTGCCAAACTGAACCATACTAACGCGCTGAATACGCCAAACTGCGCCATACTGATGCGCCGAATACGCCATACTGCGCCATACTAACGCGCTGAAAACTGCATACTGGCCCATTGTGCCCGCTTCAGATTCTGGTTGGAAAATGGCGTTCTTAGTGTTCAAAACGACGAATCGGCCGTTTCGATAGACGATCTCATTTTTTCTTTCTAAGTTTTTATAATATAGACGCACGTTTGGAGGTTTTCGATAAACGTTTCATTGCCTGAACAGGAAATTACCCTTCATAATATGATGAATTATTGTGTTAGCAGAGTTTGGTTAGGGTGGGTTAATTTGAAAAATGTATGACTTGTAGGAGAAGTTAGTACTGCTACAATGTTAGCAGAGTTTGGTTAGGTTTTGGTTGATGAAAATATATTGGAACCTTTGCACGAAAAGTTACTACTGATACCGAAATTATCATGGGACAGATTAGACTATACTTATAGCAGTGATCACTATCCCTTAGTTGTCACCAATAGTGAAGCGACTCCTAATAATTACGCCCATTTTCCAAAATGGAATACAAAAACTGCAGATTGGGATAAATTCTCCGAAATAGTAGACTCAAAAATTAGGTTTTGTGAATCCACCACGAACATCGATGAATCCCTTGATGATTTCTTGGGGGTAATCATGAAAGCAGCCGAACTTTCAATCAAAAAAACGCAAACAGTATTTGACTATGTGGGGCTTAATAAAACTCTGAGTCTCATTCTGAATTTATTATTTCATTAGATCGCTTGTAGAAGAAGTTGCTACTGAAACAATGTTACCAGTGTTTGGTTAGGTTACGTTAATTTGAAAAAAAATATGTCATTTGAATACTCACAGGAGAAGTTAGTACTGATACAATGTTAGTAGAGTCTGGTTCGATTGGGTTAATTTGAAAAAAAATATGTCATTTGAGCGTTTGCTTGAGAAGTTACTACTGATATAATGTTAGCAAAGTTTGATTAGGTTTTGTTAGTAGTAATATAATGTTATCAGAGTTGAGATAGGTCAGGTTGATCAAAATTGTATATATATTCGAATATGTAATATCCATCACACTGAAAACAAGTGGTATAAATGAATCTTACATCCTAAACTTCTTCAAATTTCATAATTGAATCTTATTTTCTGTTATCAACAGGACTCAATCAATGAAAACATCCTCAATCTAGGGAGGAATAATCTTTCAATGAAGAAATTCACTAAGTCAAATATATAAAATTCAACAGATTGTTACGTAAAATTCAGTAGATCTAGGGAAATTCAAGAAATATATGCTACAAAAAAAACAAAAAATAACTATCTTATATACATTCGACAACTAAACCTATGTAGAAAAATCCCTAAAACTAGGGACAAACAAATCCTCCAATGAGAAATAATGCTCAAAATTGAGTAGATCCGCAGAAAAATCCCTGTGAAATACATAACTCAAACACCCGATCTCACCTCATCCTATGTTGAAAATCCCTAAAGCTAAGGAATAATCCAATCCTCAATGTGGAATGAGACGAAAAATCAACTCAAAAGCTAGAAATCCGTCGAGTTGACCCCTAAAATACAGTAGATTAATGGAAAATACATGGTATTATAAGTATCGAGAACGTAAAAGATGTGTGTTCCACAAGGATCCAATTTAGGTTAGGGGTGAACATACAAGAGATAGTATTGTGATGTCACCTTGTTCAGACTGAATGATATTATGCAAACACACTGATGTTGACTCGCAACTTCAAGAATCTGATGTTGATTTGAAACGTCGAAGATCTAATGATGATTTCTTAAAGTTGAACTCGCTGAAGATCTGACAAAAGTTGAACTGAAGATAGTTCGAGCCGTTGAGAACCAGATGATAGTCTCATGAGGGTCTAACTGATGATGATTCGAAACGTTGAGAACCGATTCGAAACGTGGAGAACCTGATGTTGATTCGAAACGTCGAGGATCTAATGATGATTTCGAAATGCTGAGGACTAGATGATAGTCTCATAAGTGATGTCACCTCAGCCCTCCAGACAGACTTTAGTCAGACAGACAGTGGCAGACAGACAGTGGTTAAGTATAAGATCTACATTACCGACATGGCCATCTATATATACAATGTAGTCAACTCGTAAACCTTTTTGTAGCCAAGTCGCAAACCTGGCGTATGGTCACAAAATTACCATGTTGGATCTTAGATTTTCTTATGGAGATTAACATGTGTAAATAGGTGATTTTGAGTTGAAACTGTTGCTGTATATCTATTCATATGTTTTGTTATTGAAGAATCTCATTTTCTACAGAGTAATCTCACCTACTAATTAAATTTTCACAACTTATAACCCTGTTTTTTCTACGAATGATTTTTTCATCGAATAATATTTTTGAATGCCGTCTAGTGTTCTGGCATGCTATTATCTACCCGAACAATACAGAGCCAGACGTATTATATCTTCATACACCAGCAACGCTATAATTCAACAACTGACAAAAACTCATCGTCGCGCGAAAATAATCCCTCTTTCATTTACTGTTTTATTCACATAGACTGCCTTGTGAACAACGACTCAGACTGTCAGTGTGAATAAGCATAGCACGGGAGCTTAAGGCGAAAAAAATCCTTCCCAGGTTTACTTACAGCAACTGACCGTTTGATTTCCTGTACCACTTCCGGGTGAAATGGGTCTGTTTAAAAAAATTTCGGTTACAACAAGAACCAAATTGGCCGCTTCCGGTGTTCTGGTATGCTATTATCTACCCGAACAATACAGAGCCAGACGTATTATATCTTCATACACCAGCAACGCTATAATTCAACAACTGACAAAAACTCATCGTCGCGCGAAAATAATCCCTCTTTCATTTACTGTTTTATTCACATAGACTGCCTTGTGAACAACGACTCAGACTGTCAGTATGAATAAGCATAGCACGGGAGGTTCAGGCGAAAAAAATCCTTCCCAGGTTTACTTATAGCAACTGACCGTTTGATTTCCTGTACCACTTCCGGGTGAGAATGGGTCTGGGGCCATGTCTATATCTCCTTCACTTATCAACCGATTTGAATTAAATTTTGTACATAGATATGAGACACAATTTCGGATTGACAGACATATGAACCAAAATGGCCGACTTCCGTTTTTGCTAGAATAGCCATCAACTTCGATTTTTCAAATGGATCACCCTGTATGATTTTTGGATTCTATGGCTCAAATTACATACAACAGTGTTGCAAAATTTTTATTTTACAATAGAAAAAAAGCTCAATTTTTTCGTTTAGCCCCTTGATCAGGTTAAAATCTATAATTCACATTAGTAACTCATTTCATCGATAAGATCAATAACAAATCCTACAGCAAGAATTGAAATTTTCTGAACGCATTTTTAACGAAAAAATCGTTTTTTTCAAATGGTACCTACCGAGGGCCATCTTGCCGTTCGATAGATAATTCAATTACAAATTCAACGATATATTCAATAATTGATCGTTTTTTGTTTTGAACAAAAAGAAAGTGGTACATAATGTACTACTTGCCAAGAATTGTAAAAATTAGTGATAAACTACAAAACCAATATGGAGGACAAAAATGTATTCGCGGTTAAACGGGTCTAGGGATTCAATCACTTATCTTAACAAAGTTCATTCAAAAAATGGTAGTTTTTGATCGGTCTATTTGATAATGAGTAAAATAATCATAAAAAAATTGAGAGATAAAAAAATAATTGCGTCATCAACCCATCGCGATGTGATGACAGTGAACTTCATCTGCGATCATAGAAACGAAACGCGTTATGTGTTATCTTCCTGTATAAAAGCAATAATTCAGAAAACTATAGGGACAATCAACAATCAGTAATCAGTTGGAGCGTTTAATTCATTTAGTTCTTGAAAATAATATATTTCTACCAGAAATTGTGGAACCTGTCAATTCAACTAGAACTTTATTTATTTATTTATTTATTTATTTCAAGTTTGGGATACAAACAGGTGAAACCCATACAAGCATCCACTAATAAAAATAATAACAATAAATATTTCGGTAGTCTAAGAGGTACAGGAATAATCTACATTGTAATCATCATAACATTATGAATTGAAAATATGTCTTACAGTTATTTTGAAAAAATTGAAAGTCATGGAGAATATATCTAGATTATTACAATATTTGTTGAAACAGTAACACATTCTGGTGATTGGAGAATTTTTTCCCAAATTCGTGTTGTAACTGGGGCTGGTAAGTAATTGTCTATTTCTAGTGTATCTTTGAGGCACATGATAAAAAATCATAGACACTGAATTAGGAGAATCATAACAATTATTTATGATTTTGTACATAAAGAGTAAATCCGTGATTATCCGTCGTTGTTCTAGCAGCTGTATATTATAAAGAGAACGAATTTCACTAATGCCATCAGTTATATAAACCTTTGTAATTTTGAAGTGGAGAAACCTTACAAATCTATTCTGAAGTCTTTCTAATCGTAATTTATGAACATTATAATGTGGGTTCCATACTACACTGGCGAAATTTAATTTGCTGTGAACAAAAGCATAATAAATGGATTTGATGGCTGCCTCATTATCAAAGTCTTTGCATGTTCTACAAAAAAATCCCAAAGCTCTATTGCAAGAATTAATTAGGTACTCAAAATGTGGGTTGAAGGTCATTTTTGTATCGAAGTATACACCAAGATCCCTGATTCGGTCCGTTCTTTTGAACTTGAACTTGAACTTGAATATGTTCCCACTAAACCATAAACAATTCGTCAATAACTGATAATAATAACGACGCAGAAAAGCTTTGTTATTCTTAATTTTCATCCATTCAGTTAGAATGTTCCATTACTACTATTCACAAAACTCTTTTCGAACTTAGTGGTAGAAAAATACACGCTGTGGAAAAACAATTCAGTTACCTACCCCATTAAAACCATTCGGAAGTGAGAATTAGGTGAATATTCAATTACAAATTTTCTTAGGAAGTTTCTGGGACTTGGTGACATTTTTCGAGTGAAAATTAACTATATCGTAATCTATAAACCCCGGGTGAATTTCCTAGATTTCTTTTTCCATGGGGAATGATGAATTGTGGAAGAGGATTCACTTGATTTATATCTTGGGAGCTATGAAGATTCGAAAGTGAAAATATTTGTACTTCATATTCATAATTTCAATGAAATAGTTCGAAATTCACAGTCTCCACATCCAAGTTATCAACATTTCTGATTCGGTTTCAATCTCATTCAGCAAAAAATTAATACGGTTCCTCAGATTCGAAACTGAATTGAAATGTACTGATATTTCACCAGACATCATTCCAAATCGAATTCATAGCCAACAAAACGTTGAGCCTGTACGTTTTCAAATCAACATATAGCCCCAGTACTATTGTCTGTCCATTCACATGAACTGTTTCGTGAAAAACACAGAGACTGTCGACTGTCAGACAATGTATATGAGTCGAGCTCAGTTTTTGTTTCAACATCTCCTGAATTTACATGTTTCGCGTAATATATTCTAGATGCGTTTTGAGAGGCGTGAGAAGTTCGTATGGGGTAACTGGCAGTAAGAAGATATTTCATTGCTCTCTCTCATCTGCCAACAGATACGAATTCCTACTGTAGTCCAGGAATTCCAGCAGACAAATTCGATACGAATATATATATATATATATATATATATATATATATATATATATATATATATATATATTATATATATATATATCGACTGTACTTATATTATTTTGAAGAATTAGCGGGTATTCTCTTCTTTACTTTTCCAAGCTTTCGACAATTTATTTTGTCTTTATCAAGGCTAAAAAACAAGAATGGTTGAAAAATATCAAATATGAAAAATTGGTATGAACTAACATGTAAAATGAGTTGAATTAACGAATATAAATGTATAAAATATATCGACATTATGACTTCAAAAAATTGTGACACTGACAGACATTTGCATTTTTGTGAATAGTTGATGTTTCTGTGTTAGGATGTACAGGGGATTCTGTATGCATATTTATTAAAATAAAAGTTCATTTTGAAAGTAAATACGAGTAGATTCTGCTCAGTTGGTCGATGTCAGATCTCTTATTCATGATATTTACGTCACTAACTTTAGGATTCTTTAAATAGGTACTTTAATTCATTTCCAACGTTTCACTGGGTTGTAGTCTTCTTCAGTGTTTATTTTACCTACAAAGATATGCTTTGTTGAGATTGTTACATAATGTGTGAGATGTTTGTTAGTTCTTAAGGTTAACAATTTTGTGGACTCACCTAAAACAGTTGACAACAAACATATTTAACTAAGCCATCATTATGAGTTGGTAATTTTTTTTTCTTCTTCGTGATGCACGAAGTATTCATATGTATGTATATATAAATATATTTGGTGGTGTGACGATGTGATTATCTGGTGGCACACGTATATTGTTGATATAATGTTGTCAAGGCTTCTGTATTCAGGAGGGACAAGGTTCTGTTTCACTGTTGAGTAGATTTGGATATCGCTATATCTTGCGGTTTGGAATACGTTAATTTTTAGGAATATAGCGTGGTAGGTGGTGTTGTCATACAGGTTGGGGATGTGGTGGCTTGTTTGAATAAGATTGTGATGAATTTTATTCGTTCGTTATGTCGGTACGGTTATTTATGCTGTTCGGCTATTTTTTATGTGGATCATTTCATGAAATTCATTTTTTTTTGGTATTATATCTGGTGGTTAGAATTTTGTAGTGTAGTTTAATTCATGATTTGTATTTTTTTATGGTTGTTCAGAGCTGTGGGCGTGGTTTTGACGTATTTATGGGATTTTACGCGGTTTTCCAAATATTGGGATGTTTGTCCGATATATACTCTGTTGCATTTTGGGTCATTGCATGGGATTTCATATATTACATGGAATTTTTTATTTTGAGAGATTGTGGGTTCTAATTCGAGAAATTACTTGAAAATATTCTCGAAATTTTGTGGCCCACCCCATTGCCCAAAATCTGTCATTATCGGACTTGCAGACAACTTAAGCGTTGCCTTGATCAGACCGAAAGCAATTGATAAAGCCAAAAAAACACTCCAACTCAATAATTTCTTCAGAAAATAAATAAACAATGTTTTAAGAGAAAGAATAGAAAACAGAAAATTATCCCACACATAATGACAACAAATTTCACGTTTCCAACCATCACAGAAGAGGCTTATCAGAAAATATTGGTAATATACTAAAACCACACGACATAAAAGTCAGCCACTAAAGTTCGAATACATTTTCAAGTAATTTCTCAGAACTAGAACCCACAATCCCTCAAAATCAAAAGACACATTGTAAAGGGGTTTTTCCCCCTATTATCAAACTTTGGCGCTTTTCACTATTCTCGGTTTTCCTTGGGCGCCACCTTTTGGTTTATAGTGGAAAAGGCCACTTTTGCTCCGGGCAGTCTCTGGACTGCTGTCTGGGGCTTCTATCGGATGACTGAATTCTCTCGTCGGCGTTTGAACATAGCCCAGCTTGTTTTATAAAAATGTTTTCTCGAGAGTGGATAGCCGGCGCAGGTTATATTCGTGCGTGCTATTTTAGCTACGCCTGGCGTTATTCGCGTGATTTCCGGAAGGCGTTTAGTCTGTTTATTAGGATATATGTAATCCACGGATTTATTACGATTACGAATGGTATTTCTAGACCTATTATTACTGTCAAGAGGATTTTAATTCCTTACAGGGAGCTTTTGGCTGATAAATATAGCGGAAAAATAGTAACTTCGTTACAACATGTATTATATGAAATCCCATGCAGTGACCCAAAATGCAATAAAGTATAAAACCGCATAAAGTCCCATAAATACGCCAATACCGCATCCACAGCTCTGAACAACCAAAAAAAATACAAATAATGGATTCAACTACACAGAAACCAAAATTATAACCACCGAATATAACACAAAAAAAAGAATTTCTTGAAATTATTCACATCACATCACATCACGAACCTGAACAGAATTTCTTATTTCTTATTTGAAGGCAACACATCGCCAATAGGTATAACAACACCACCTACCATGTCTTCTTCCTGAAAAATAACGTATTCCGAACCGCTTAGAAGCTAGCGAAATCCAAATCTTCTCAACAGTAAAATAGAACCCTGTTCCACCCGAATACAAAAGCCTTGTCAATATCATTCCAAATCATAAGTAGTGTAAACAACATCGATCAAAACCATACGTGTGCTACCAGATAATCACTTCATCACACCACCAAATATATTTATATATACAAACATACATATACATACTTTGTGCTTCATCATGAAGATTAAAAAAAATCACCAACTTAAAATGATGGTCTAGCCAAATATTGTTGTCAACTGTTTTAGGTGAATACACAAAATTGTTAGCCTCGAAAACTATCAAATATCTCATACATTATGTGACAATCTCAACAAACAATATCTTCGTAGCTAAAATAAACCCTGAAGGAGACTGCAAAACCAGTCGAAACGTTGGAAATGAATTAAAGTACCTATTTAAAGAATCCTAACTTTCAATACACGAACCAACTTCACAAGAATCAACAAAATTCATAAATACTTCTGGTTCAAGATAATCTACACAACATAATTCATAGTTTTAGATAACTTCCAACATATTTTTCCAATCGAAACTATCACTGGGCACCAAAAATACAGATTTGACAACTCCAAAGTTAATGAAACCCAAAATTCCATTCCCAGATTCCACATTTATTCCGGCAACGTCGCCGCGACATTGATATCGAAGAACTTCTGAATTAATTGTCTATTGAATGTCTTTCAATAATAGTATTGTCATTGAAACCTCATCCAGATCTTTTGGTGTATTCACAAAGAAGTAATCCTATGCTCCATTTTTAGATATTTCAAATTTGAGATCTGCATGGTTTTCACATTTGCATTGATAGTGTACACGATAATAGAAATAATTCCATGTTCTGCAATTTCAATGAGTTAATTAGCTTTTCTTTTGTTTCAGGAAGTTTCTCATGAAATCCAAATCCCATTGACCCCTGTTTGGGTAAGTTCACTCTTCACAACGTCGGAGAAACGACAATAAGGCAGTTTCTAAGGGTATATGTTGCGGATATACTGTCTTAATTACTTCCCTGCAGAGAATTTCAATATAATTCCCCAGTGACCTTGCTTGAGAGGTATTTCAGAAATTAACCGCTTCGGCTTCCAATTGTTTGTTGAGTAATTAAGCGGGAAGGCAAAATGGGAATATGGGCTCTCGTAGCGTAGAATATGCGTTGATGATACAATACAATACAATACATTTTTTTATTTCCTGAGACTTTACAAGCATGGAAATCGTCAAATACAAAAAAGATAAATGAAATAAAATGGCAGTTAAAATTAAGTCAAGAAAATTAGATGTACATGTGAGAATTCGATAGGAGTGGTAGAAGAGAATCACATAAAACAAGTAAAAAATAGTATTAACAATAAAATAGTACACAAGCAAACATTCATGATGTCAAGCAGCCAGATCAGTTTGAAAATATTCATCTATTGAGTAAAAGACATTTTTGTAGCAAAGATTTTTAACACTATTTTTGAATTTAATTAGATTGCAAATTTTCTTAATGAATATTGGAAGTTCATTATATAATTTTATAGACATGGATGAGGTCCATTAGCAACATGAATTAATTTGTGAATATGAACTATTATAATTTTGTCTTAGAGTATAACCAGCAGCAAGACGGGTAGTATCTCTTTGCTAAAACTCATGGAACACAATTCAAAATACACATGGATATCACAGTTAGAATCCGTAATTCAATAAATAACTCTCACAAGAATCACCATATTTTTTTAAACACATGGTCCTTAATATTTTTCAATGGAAAATCAACAAATTATTCAATCTACTGCAGTTACCGTAGCAGACTAAGCAATAACTTAGACTTGAGTAAACATAGGCATGGCAAGATATTGATGGGGACAAAATTTCTAGGATTCCAAATAACGAAACAATATTTGGATATTTTTTTGGAAATAAAGCCAATATGGTCATTCCAGGATAATTGTGAGTCAATGTTGAACCCTAGGAAGTCAACTGATTTTTTCTGTACGATAGATTTAGTATTGGTTCTTACCAATATACTGCAGTCCATTTCTCTAAGAGAGAAAACAATGGTATTCGTTTTGTTGCAATTTGGTACAAGGCCATTCTTGGAACAGTAATTTTGAATATTTACAACTACAATACCAGCCTGATCAGACAGCCCTTCACATAGAGCAGAACTAAATATGAAGGACGTGTCATCAGCAAACTGAATAGTACAATTTGGTTGATTGATATCAGAGATGTCATTTACAAATGAAACAAAGAGAGAAGGACCCATGATATGGAGAATAATCATCAGTATGCAGGATATTAAGTGTATAGAGTACGGAGTATGTAAAATGTTCACCATATGTAGTTTATCATATACCCTTTTTTTTCATACCCCTTGTGGGTGGAGTAATTCCATATTATTCATAGTGTTCTATATACAGCGAGGGCCATAATGTTTGCAACATATAGAAAACAAATTTATTATCAGAGTTACAAAAAATACTATATAGGAGATCATTTCTGACTATCGGAAAACGTGAGAATCGATTCTGACATATGCCACGTGACCACCAATATGGCGTCAATTTCGAAAAATTGATAACGTCTGGACAGAAAGTATTTTTTTTTCAAGATAGTAAAACAAGTTATCTGATCAACTTATTCACAATTCAATTTCAGGCCCATTTGTAAAATCTGAAATATCTATCTGAAATAATTAAAATTGTTTCAATATTTTTTGTTGATTAGAAAACTGCTGTTTTCTGATCATTAATAACGTTTAGGAATCATTATAAACTTATTTAATGACTTTTTTATGTTTCTCCCAAATACTAGTGCAAAATAAAATAAAAAGTTTTTACTATACTCTTGCTGATGCAAACACTAATTTAAAAGTGTCTTTCCGAAGGAATTGTTTCTAACTTTTTCCATCTTTGCAAAGTAAGATCACTTCTAGAAAATGTGTTTTCCATTTCTTCCGGTCTTCTTGATGATCGTGAAAGCGTGAAATAGATTTTCGTCGACAAAAATGTATTGCGTCAATGTTACAAATGATTTCTGGTGAGTACTCTTTCTTGGAAAACATTCTTCTTTGCCTCATTCATCTATATGAGTTCTTAATTAGGACTGGAATGAAAAATCAAATAACTATCTGAATGAAAATGCAAATTTTCAATTCCAGATTTTTCCTTTTGAGTTAGTCTTTTCAGAATATCTATCAGATGTAGTTCAATGTCCAGCGTGGATTTAGCCGGGGAAGTAGTTGTTTTCTGTTAGACATTCACAAAAAAAATAACTTCATTTTTATCGTGGATTTTTCAATTCACAGAAAAATATTCAATTGAGAATGTTTCTCTTTTCAACATGAATACCCCACAAGAGGTTATCTTGATCGATGGAAGATAGTGACTAAAGTTTATCTTTCAGTCGCAGATGATTCCACATCCGATTTTATATTTTCGAACAAATCAATATGCATTTGTGTTAAAGCATCGTTCTTATGAGGCCTTTTTTTTTCTGTAAGTTCTGAGCTATCTAGTCCTTCAATGAGGAGGCCACCTAAAGATGAACTCATCCGTCATCTTGCCACGTTCAATTTATGAATTTTAACTGAAAATCAATAATTTTCGACTAATTTCATAATCTCCGACTCCAAAAACCCCGACATACCAATTTTGAATGGAATCGGGCCATAATTACAAAATTCGTTCCCCATCTTGAATTTGTGAATGTTGATAAAAAATTCATTATCTCCTACCCTAAAAACCCCCACATACCAATTTTGAATTGAATCGGACCATAAACAGAAAGATCATCGGCCATCTTGGAGCCGCCATGTTGAGTTCATGAATTTTGAAGAAAGTATAAGTCAGTATCTACAGATAAATGCTCGACACACTACGCCTGTTGTTTTTATTTCCAATTGAAAAATCATTGAAGGTTGTCTTCTTCTTACACCTAATGATAACTTCGTGTTCATAAATTTTAGGTTTAATTAATTCAATTTCAAAAAATTTTTCTGTTTTGAACAATCACACTAAAAAAATTGGGGATGAAAAAATTTATTCAATCAAATGTTCATAATATCAATTTTCCTCTGGTATTTTTCAAAAATATGTCCACGACCACCGGCCCAGTTGAAACAATTTTTTTAAATTACTATCGTTTCGGACGTCCATCGTCTCAATGTATTTAAAAAGTTTTCACGACGTTTCGAATGCTTGTAACTGCAATCGTCTTCAGGTGAATACGATTGCAGATACAAGCATTCGAAACGTCGTGAAAACCTTCGTGAAAACCTTCGTGAAACGTCGTGAAAATCTTTTGAATACATTAAGACGATGAACGTCCGAAACGATAGTAATCAAGTTACCACATCGTCTACAACCTTCAAACAATTTTTTTGAAGGTTTTACATGACTGAGAGCTAGTCAATTTCCCCTTTTTATATCAGAGAGTTGTCTTGATCTTCTTGGAAATTGAAACAATCTGCTGAATAATGGATGTGATCAAACACTATGAAGAATACCAAAGCATTGCTGTGTTGATGTTTAATTCAGTCTCGCTTCAGCCTGGGATCTTCGCATCTCTGGTTGGGACTGCCCTATACTGATGAGGGTCAACAGCCCGAAACGGGTCTATAATAGGTGTCAGTCGAGACTGATTTGAACTAAACACAATCATGTTTTTTAGAAAGAAACAATTGCAATTTAGTATTAAATTATATGAATTATGGCATAGATGTCGAGCAGATATCATTCAACATTCTACGTGGTATTAGCCAGGAAAGTAGTTATTTCCTGCACTTCATCTACCAACCATCAGTTGAATTCATATTGAACTGTCATGGAGAAGACTTTCAGAATGTTTACTCTTTGTTGACTATGACTATATAAAAATAATAACTCAAGAGATTCCATCAATTCATAAATCCATAGAGTTCGAAAATCGTGTATAGAAATGTTTCTGTACATATTTCATTTCACTGTTATGATTGTTTGTAAGTTCCAGAAAAATCATTGTGTTCATTCATTTGATCGATAGGAAATATTGATAATTTGAATTTCTGCTTGACAAAACCTCCACAAAATCAATTGATCGTGATTGATGCAGACTGTGAGATCAATTATCGAACCTCTGATAGATTTTTTTAGGACTGTGGCATTTTCCACAAACTCGATATTCTCATTTATCGCTTCGTATAGACTGAGAGTTTTTATCGATATAGCATCAAAAATAATAAACCAGAGATAGTTAACGGGAATTCAAGTTCTGTATGTAATCATCAATTCACATTGTTACACTTCAATGAAAATGGAATTGAACTACTGTTCCTTCTTCAACTGAAATTCACAAGGTTTGCAGTGATGAATTTCTCTTATTGTTTCCAGAAAGTGAATATCCTGAAATATATTTCATTCAATAATAGAAAACAATGTCACTAACGTGTATATTCTCACACTTATCGAATGTGAGGAAATCTCATAAATTTATCGTAAAGGGTCGAGATATAAAAAGGGTCCTTGATCTCCTTCATAGCACTCGTCTGGCGCCTACATAAACCTTAATTTTGCTAGCTGGAAATATCATACATGGTTCAGATTTTCCATTTTCAACAGCCTACAGGGAAGAACAAGAGTTTCCATTGGCATGGGATACATTGACCAGTTATCAATAATTTCTTCACATTAAGATTTCGTATTTGGATTCCGAGTGATTTGTAATTTTTTCGATCGATCGATGCTTCAAATCTGCACAATTGAATTGAAGTGAGAATGATGAAAAGCATCCAAATATTTTTGAAGTCAGCAACTAAGAAGCTTCGAATGATCTTTGACTCTTTCATATTCATTATAATATTATTATTCCATATTTTCAAGATATCGTATAACATGTCTTGAAGTTAACTGTATTTTTCTCTGATTACCAATTCAATATTAAGTCTAGCCTATTGATCTGGATAATAGTAATGATAGTAAACGTTTTTATCATTGCTGTTACTGTAGTATCACAAACAATTATTTCCAGATGTATAAGAATGATTATTTTTTGACATTTCTAGAAACCAATGAAAACTTTCAATTCAACTCATTCATGTACGTTCTGGCAAATTAAAACATTATTATAGTGGGAATATTCTACGTAGAATATTGCCGCGGGAATAATTTGAAATATTTCAGTTTTATTGTCTGCCAACGGATATTTTTAATTTGACGTCTGTCATCAATTCGCATGAAAAGTGAGACATGCATCAAAATCGGTTTGGTACATTGATTTGTTGAAGATATAAACAATATGTTCATAAAATCAGATGTGGAATCATCTGCGACTGAAAGATAAACTTTCTATCAATATTCAATTGAGAATGTTTTCCTTTTCAACGGTTTGGTACATTGTATCATTGTGCGAGAAAATGTGGTTATGATCGTAACATCAAATAATAATCTACAGAATACCATATGAGGGTTAGATAAAGTAGAAAATAATTCTCCAGATTTCTTTCTCAAACTTGTTGACAACAAATTTTCGAAAATCTGTCGAATTATTTTGACTATATTCTCACTCTCTTGTGATATTACAACTGAGAGTAAAAAGCAATATTCAATTGTTTCTTAAGTCATTCTTGAAAATCGCTGAAGTGTAAAGAGAGGTGAATTGAGACGTATTCATAGAAGTAGGAGAATATCATAATTATGGTGTAATGGTGTTATTGTGACACGAGTTTATTTTCAATTTGGAATGAAATCGGTGTTCCCCACATTTTTCAAGATATTCAGGTATTGAATTGGATATTTTGCATATATGGAAGATGAAGCTGAGCCTGGAAGAATCAATATATTGAAGTTATGCACATCATTTCTATAAATAATTTTTCTATGCAGATATGAAAGAGTTTTGTTCACAATTCGTTTCTGAAAAATAGTTGCGGCATAAAGATTTCTCTCATTTTGCATATTCAACCAGCCAATATTATGCAATTAATGTCAGGTTCTCTATCACTTCCCAAATGAACAATATTATTTGGTTTGACCAAATCAATTATAAAGGTCCTTGACTGCCAACTTCAACAATCTATATTTTTTTCATTTATCTTGTCCGTTCCTGTTCAGTTATATATAGTACTGTAATGTTTTTACATTTACATTACCTGACTTCTGTACGTGAATTTTAAAATAACTAATAAAAAAAGTTTTTAAAGACAAGCTTTCATTCAAGCCGTGTACTAAAACGTAAACATAAGATTGAGTCATCGCTGACAATTATTTTTTGTTGAATTATTTGGTTTCAGAAAGCTTGTCGCGCGAAGTGTTCATAATTTGATGGGGCAGTGATTGGTTGGTGAGTAAGAACTTGTCAAAGTATTGAATTTCAACAAGGTATTCGTAAAAGTAGGTATCAATTAATTTTATTGGACAATGATTGGTTGGTACGTAACAACTTGTCGAAATATTAATTTTATTAGAATTCGCGCGACAAGCTTTTTGAAATTAAATAATTTAACAAAAAATGAATGAATAATTGTCAGCGATGACTAAAGCTTATTGTATACGTTTAAGTACACGGCTTCAATAAAAGCTTGTCTTTAAAAAGGTTTTCAATTAGTTATTTTATTTTTTGCTTTTCAGTTAGTTCGCCTTAATCTATTCATTTCTGAAAGATCATCGTTATTACAGGGTATCTGCGCTGTAAGTTTTGAGCTGAAAGAAATCACTATCTCCGACTCCAAAAACTCCCACACACCAATTTTGAATAGAATCTGACCATAATCACAACTCGTCCGCCATCCTGAAGTCGCCATCTTGAATTTATAGATTTTGACAATAAATTCATAACCTCCGAACTTGAAAACTCCCACATATCAATTTTGAATGGAGTATGACCAAAATCAGAAAACTCGTTCTCCATCTTGGGGCCGCCATCTTGTATTCATAAATTTTGACACAAAATTCAAAATCTGCAATCGCAAAAATCTCCGCATACCAATTTTGAATCGAATCGGATCATAATTACAAAACTCGTCCGCCATTTTGTTTTTTCCTCGAACACCAGAATTCTGAAGACCTGCCAAATTTCAAATTTATAGGACAACTAGAAGTCCGTCAAAATTCACTTGCAAGATTTGACCCAAACTAACAAACGAACAAACTAATAAATAACTAACAAGTGCAACTAAATAAAATCTTGTGAAAAAACTTTTTAACAAAAAATTAAACCGACGAAATACGGAACTGAAAAGTAAAAAATAAAATAAACCTTCTTAGTCTCAATAACTGAGCTCCTAAACTAATGATAGTAACTAATTTTGAGTCGGCGCCAAACAAACAAGCAAATGAATTAGGTAAGGCATAAAATGATGGCATCGAGTTGCGCGGTGACATTCTGATAATTCAATGATCTTCGTTGATAGTTTGTTTGGCGCCGACTCAAAATTAATTACTTACATTTGTTTAGGAGCTTAGTTATTGAGAGTAACAAGGTTTGTTTTATTTTTTACTTTTCAGTTCCGTATTTCGTCGGTTTGATTTTTTGTTGAAAAGTTTTTATTTTTCAATTCTTTGTGGCTGAAATCTACTAGATAGTACCTACTAATTTTTTTTATTATTTCCTAAATACTTACCCACCTTACTTCAACTATTACCAGTTAAATAATATGATTATCTACTTTTACTATTTGTTGTAATATAAATTATTTTCGTTGTTCTGGTTAGTTTATTTCATTACTTTGTATATCATTTGATCCTCTCATAAAATATACTGATTTTGACGGATGTGGAACAAGAATAATGTCAGTAGCCATCTGTCATTGTCAACTACGTATGTGTGTGCCAATGTTCACTAGTGAAAAATCAATTATCCCCTATTTTTCTACACGTAAGGGTGGCTAATTCCTTTCGAAATCCAAATATAAGGTATACCCTATCTATTAAAAAAAGAATCATCCAAATCGAAGAACCCAGTACAAAGTTATGCCTGATAGAATCGCTTAACGGACCAGAATTCAGAGGGTGAGTGATCAATATCCTTCATTTTGCTACCTTTAGGGGTGGATTTCATTTTTTATATTCAAATTGGACCAACTTCGAAGTACACCCTATCCACTGAAAAAAGAATTATCGGAATCGGACGTCTCAGTAAAAAGCTATGCGTGGTTATACATAAAAATATCCAGATTCAACAGATGTCATACTATGAAGGTGATAAAACAATGAAAATAGAGCATTTTATTCATTGAAAACAAGGGAGTTGGAGGAAAGAATATAATCGAAGTTAATCTGCTCATTCAATAAAGGTGCATTACTGTTATTTCTTGGCAAGTTGATTTCGAAAATTTCAAAAAGATTGAGTTTATTGCGGTTTTCACAAACGTGTAGGATTTCTGAATCCTCGTCGATTTGAAAATTGCGTTCCGAATTATTTTTACGATAAGCACATGATATTCTTTTGTTGTTGGCTAGGAGGATGTTAGAATCGAAATGTTTTCCAATAATCTTGAAATGTTCCATGACTCTGGTATTGATCCTTCTTCCACTGTGACTGATATATTGGGCATTGCAAGTTGGGAATGAACAAGAAATCCAGTGAACTCCAGAGCTGTTATGTGAAGGAATTTTTAGTGTTGCAACATGTTTTTGATAGGGTGTGGCAAGTGTAAAATAAGATGATAATATCCTTAATGTATCCATTCAAAATATTTCTGTGGTCATAGGAAACTTCCCAGTGAAGAAGTGAAGTGAATGAGGAATTTTTCAATGTTCCATAAAAAGAAGAAATGAGAGGACGGTTTAACGATTTGGTCATGTGTCGATGAAAAAGTCTGTTCAAGGAGTATGGCGAATAACCGTTGTCGAAAGCTCTTTGTTTGATGATATTAAGGTCCTTATTGAAATTGTCATCTGACATTCGGAATGGGTCGAATGTATATATTGATAGGTTGGATTGTGAATTAATTACAGGTTATCCGACATGTTTTTGTGTACTGCTTTTGTTTTTGTACTTCTTTTTTTCATAAGCTGAATGTGGTTGTCTTCATAATAAACATGAAAGGCTTTCAACGTTTTCAAAAATATTTTGAACTTTTTTACAATTTTCTACTTTCGAATCCCATGTAAGTAACGAATTTTTATTTGGATGATTCGAATGTTTTCAATATTAAAGCCATATATTGATGTATATTTTAGAACACTAGTTCCCGTTTTTCGGCAGATGATGGGCCTTTATGGGTCTGAAACATGGTACATGTTTAAGAAAACGAATAATATTATGGGGTATGACTGAGGCTTTTTTTATTAATTTAATTTTAACGGCTTCAGCGCTTTTGGCTCGGCGATATTGAATCAGTCAGTCACTTGGGACATGTTATTTCAGAAAATCATTTTAATTTTGTCCATTCACATTCTGAATATCTGCATTTTTTTCAAGATCGAAGTAATCAAAAAATATTTCGTTCCTTTATGTAAAAATTGCAGCATCTGTTCCAATAATAGCAGGAAGATATCGAATCTTCATAATTGCCGTTTCAATCATAATTGCCGTTTCAAGGAACATTCCACAAATAACTCTTGTGCAAACATTCGAGAAAAACTCTGCTCGGAACTAGAGGAAACTCCCTTTTAATATCTCTAATTAAATCTCAAATTCCTCCGAGTTGTTATGCACCTTTCAAGAAAGGATTTTTTCTGCAAATACAAATATTTGCATTCGCACTTTGTAGACGACGCTGCAAACTTTTTATTAATTCGAGAGAGAAAGGGCAACATAATTACGCTCATTTCCATTTAATATGAAATAAAGTTTGCAAACGGAGTAATAAAACGTGTCTCATTTATTCTTTCCTGGCTTTCGGAAGTTTTCTGAGTACGGAAGCACTGGCGTCTCCGGACTCATCTTGATATTGATTTTTTCATGCAAATCCACTTATTTAATTTTGGACGATAGAGTACCGGGATTTGCAGAACCATTTGAGAAAATCGTAGCTTCAAAAGTAATTGTATACTTAGATAAAAATAGAATACCTGTGTATCAATCGGGATTTAGGCGATATTTTACCAGCCATACCGGCTTGTTCAAAGTACTGAATTATATTGCTACTGCATAATGCAGATGTTTCATTGTATCAAAGTAGAGCTTTCAATTTACTCTGTATATATGCATAGTCCAATTTTCTATTTACTTGTACAGCTGTAAAACCTTTGGCCTTTGAATAGGTTGTAGAATTTAAATGCCCCAGTGATCTAGGCATAATTAATGAAATGTAATAGAGTTTATTTATAGTTACTCATTTGAGAGCATATACAGGGGGTTTCTCATTTCGCTAGACCACTTACGAGGAGAAGCAATTTATATAACTTTATACAAAAATTTATCTAAGAGAATAATTTTTAAACTGAAATTATAAAATTAAAGTAATCTAAATACAATTTGGAATGCTTACACAAAATTACCATGAACGCATAAAGAAATGAATCGAATCAGCTGTTCAAAATGTGAACCTCCTGCAAATATGCATGCCACTGCTCTTTTACAAGCTTTTATTTAGTTTCACTTGTTAGTTCGTTCGTTAGTTTGGGTCAAATCTTGCAAGTTAATTTTGACCGACTTCTAAACGTACCATTGATTTGAAATTTGGCAGTTTTCCATCATTCCGGTGACAATGCATTATGGAATTTTTGTTAGAAAAAAAAACAAAATGGCGGCTCTAAGATGGCGGACGAGATTTGTGATTATGGTCCGATTCGATTCAAAATTGGTATGTGGGGATCTTTGGGGTCGGAAATGATGAATTTGTTGTCGAAATTCATAAATTCAAGATGCCGGCTCCAAGATGGGGATGAGTTTGGTGATTATAGTCCGACGATTCGAAATTGGTACATGGGGGCTTTCGGGGTCGGAGATTATGAAGTTTTGGTCAAAAATCATAAATTCAAGATAGCGGACGAGTTTTGTGATAACCTACATCATATATCCAAAAGAATATTTGTTCAATCTTTCAGCGCATCTTAATAAAAACTTGAAGCGAAATGTATAGGAGCCGCTTCCTTGTTGACCATGTTATCATAGGCCACGTTTATACCGTGTCTTGGTATGCAGACCAATGATTATATTCCAACCAAATTATGTTAGTCAGTATGGTATAAATTGTGCAGTTGGTCAAGTAACTAGCTTGGCTTGGTACCAAAATTTGTTGTGTACCAGACTATAATACTAAGTTGACTAAGATGGTGTAAACACTATGATAAATTTTACCAACCGTGACTGTAAATTTTGGTTTGAAAGATTGCTAAGCATTCTGTTGTGGTTATCGTATTGGCTGAATGAACCGAATGGAAACAATTGCTATAAAAAATAGAGCGAGAGAAAGTCAGTGAAAAATATGTTTCGTGATTCCTAACCTCAGCTTCCGGATCATTACCTTGGAAATTGTTTTATATATTTTTGTTGGTATTTTTCACATGAAATGAGTTGCTACAGTTCAGAACCTCCTATGAAAAAGTCCAAAGGTAATAATTGGACAGATGAAGAAACCAGTGCGTTTCTCCAAATATTTTTGGACCAGAAAATTATATCAATTTTGAATGGCAAAAAATGTAAACAACTAGACATTTACAAGAGCCTTGAAGAAGACATGTTGATGAGTACGGGCCTTACGAAAACTGCTGAACAAATGAAATTTAAAATGACTGGGCCTGATCTCACTGACATCCAGACATTGTCATTGACAGATGACACAATTCCGAATCAGATAGCAGAGTTTCAAACCTTTCTCTTGGTTACATGACTAAATAAATACCAAACCAGAACCAAGTTGGTTAATTAATCATTCGACAAAACTCGATGTAAATAAATGATTACTAAAACATTTGGTTTGAATTTGGTCACGTACACTTGGTAAGGTTACCAAATTCACATACGGTATGAACGTGCCATGATATCCAACCTCAAAAACCCTCACACCAATTTTCAATATGACCACAATCACAAAACTCATCCGCCATTTTGGAGCCACCATCTTAAGTTTATGACTTTGACAAAAAAATCATAATCTCCGACCCCGAAAATCATCATATACCAATTTTGAATCAAATCGGATCATAATCACCAAACTCGTTCGCCATCTTGGAGCCGCCATTTTGTGTATTTTTCTTAAAAAAAGTTCATAATGCATTGTCACCGGAATTATGAACACCTGCCAAATTTCAAGCTAATCGGATGGCTAGAAATTGATCAAATCCAACTTGTAACATTTGGTTACAGACATCGGGTCGGGTGAAGCTGAATATAAGCTTGTAAAAAAAAAATTGTTTCGACCGAATTTTTTCAGGCAACCCATTTGTGATACAGTTGTTGACATATTACATTCAACAAAAAATATATTTCATCCGGTAAGCAGATGGACTTCGTATCCTGTACTAATGGCTGCTAGGGAAACCGAAGCCGTTGCGTCAACGTGCCCCTGTTTCCCCCACTTCTTTCTCACATTTGCCTAACTATTGTATGGCAGATCCATCCGAAAGTTCCTTCGAGGAGTTTTCAGCAAAAACGACTGGGTAATTTCAGCAAAGTGATCGAAATGCCTAGCCTAATGTCTCTTTTCTATAAATTAATCTATGCATTCCAACATTTCCCGGGGCTTTCTCATTTGCCCTCAAACAGACCCCGTGACCTCTTCCACAGAACTCAATAACGAACAGTAAATATTTCTCCTCACAAAACCCCATTTCTGTGATTGAGTACATAAGGAATTCAATTTTATATCTCGTTCCGAATCAGATATTCATGGTATAAGATCTTCCACGGAGATTGTTCGCAGGCTTGTTTGTTTTTGTGGAATTATATGAGATTGCGGCACGTTTTTACCTAGTGGAATTTTCAAAATGTCGGATTATGCTCATGTCGGGTTATGAATATTCAGGAGCTCGCCTACACGCCAGCCAGTCATTGTTTTCAGTTTAAAATAGCCATATTGGCCTGACAGAGTGTTTACGGTGGTGTTTCCTTTACGCCCAGCTTCATCCGATATCACTGGTTCGTG
Organism: Gonioctena quinquepunctata; assembly: GCA_018342105.1. Taxonomy (NCBI): domain Eukaryota; kingdom Metazoa; phylum Arthropoda; class Insecta; order Coleoptera; family Chrysomelidae; genus Gonioctena; species Gonioctena quinquepunctata. The sequence continues at coordinate 391,812 of JAFIRS010000937.1, read as the reverse complement.
TCTACCAGCTTCGTCAAATTATATCATAACAGGGTTATTTGGGAATTCATGCGTGATTCCTGACCGCCCAGGCAGATTTGCTAATTTAACGTATTGAAAGCATTGATAAGTATAAATATATGAATCCTTTATTTAGCCTAAAACTAATTTATAAGTAGTCAATAAATAAAATAATTCTCTTGAAATAAAATAAGTAGAATAAAAATATAGTTACATAGAAATACATTGATAACAAACAGATAGTAATTAGCACAACACTATATATACATTCATATTCACACTCATAAATAAAAGTTAATAATAGGTATCATCATCGAGGTTTGCACTCACTCAACAGAAGTCTCTTCAATTTAATTTTAAATACAGCAAGAGAGGGTGATTTTTTTATGTCCTCAGAAAATTCATTGAACTTATTCAGTCCTCTGAAAAAAACTGAATTTTGCGATTTTTTTGTTTTCACATTTGGAATGAATAAACTATTTTTATTTCGGGTGTTGTAATTGTGGTGTTCTGATCCGAAAGATATTTTTTCCTCAGATATGGTGGATTACTACCTGTTCTTATTTTAAAGATGAAGATCAGTGTTTGATATAGTAACATTTTTTCTACTGGTAACCAGTCAAGCGTATTCAACATTTTATTTATGGGTGTTCGTTAAGAGCAGGATAATATTATTCTCATTGCTCGATTTTGCAATTTCTGAAATTGTTTCATTTCATTTTGTTGTAGTGAAAATAGTATGGTAGAGCAGTAGTTGAAGTGATTAAGAATTATCGTATTGTAAATAATAGTTTTTCACCATATGGAGAGAAATCTGGAGCTTCTATACAAAGAGTTTATTTTAAATGATATTGTTTTTATTATATAGTTTGCATGTTCTTTGAATTTCAAATCTCTATCGAAAATTACTCCTTAATATTTGTAGGTATCCCCTAGCTCAATTGAACTATTGTTGATTTTTATTTCACACATATTTTCTTTGAACTTTTTATATTCCTTGTCGTTACCTATCAACATGATTTTTTTTTTTGCATTTACCTTTAGTTTGTTGGCACAGCACCATCTGAATATGTTTTCTAGAGTTCCGTTGATTATATTCACTACCGTCGTACATTCTGAATTTGAAAAATGAATCAGTGTGTCATCAGCAAATAAATGAATTGAGCATATTCCAACATTATTAACCACATCGTCAATGTATATTGAAAATAATAGGGGACCAAGTACACTACCCTGTGGAACACCCTCTTCGTTTATGATTTCATCAGATAGAATATTGTTCAATTTAAGTTTTTGTCTTCGGTTCTCGAGATAATCAACCAACCATGCCAATGCATCCCGAATAATACCAATACTTTCTGATTTTTTTACCAACCTACCCCTGTCAACAGTTTCACAAGCTCTTTGCAGGTCAAGGAAAACTACTCCTGTCATCAGATGTTTATCTGAATTATTTTTGAAATCATCAAGCACACACTGTGAAGCTGTTTCACAATTGTGCCCAGCACAGAAACCCGACTCCGTTCTGGTCCAGAAAATCCAAAATTTGCTCATATACAGCTTTCTCCGAAATTTTCTCTATTGAAGGTAGCATATTGATTGGTTGCAGGTCTTTAGCATCGTTGGAATTTTTTACCTTAGGAATTGCTACTATTGTGGATACTTTGATATCACTGAGAACTCTACAAGTTTCAAAAGAGGAGTTGATGAGGTTCAAAAGGGGCTGTGCAATATTATCGAAACAATTCTTCAGAAAATGTATATTTACATCATCTGGACTACCTTTGTTAGGCGAAGAAAAAATAATAGTTTTGAGTTTTTCATAGTCAATTAATTTGAAGCCATCTAAAACACGTTCATGATATCATCGTCAAATTGGAGAATCAGGGCCTGTATTGTCTATTTCACTATTGAGCTGTTGAATACTTTCTACATAGTAATTATTTAGTAAATTCGGCATTGCATATATATCTTTTGTGATACCATCATCTTTTTTAAGTTCCTCTGAGGTATTATCTATCAATTTCTTTGGGAGACAGAATTTTGAAGTTTCCCACATTTTAACAGAGTTTCCTTTATTTTCCAAAATTTTGTGATTAAAATTTTATTCATTTTGTTTTCGAATGTAACTTGTATGGTCATTTTCAATACAGGGTAAATGACTTAACGCGATCTCTACAGGGTGTTCCAAAATTCAGTATCAAGATTTCAGGGGCGTATTTTTCAGGTCAAAATAAGACTTTCTTTCCATAAACATGTTTCCGCAAACGCTTTGTTACCGATCTACAGAGCGTTAAAGTTTCAAGCTTTTTTTTCATAGCTCCTTCAGTTTTTACGATTTTAAAATTAAATTTGAAACACAGGTTACGTTTTACAGTTTACATCATCCAGTATGCCGAGGGATTGCAAGAATCTATAGTGAGATATTTTTTCATGGGTCAAGCAATTTCTCGCCTCATAAACTTTCTTGTAGTGCTCCGCTGGTGGATTCTGACATACGCAATGAATTCTTTGTTTTGTTTATAAATTCGTTTGTCTTCTGTAATTTGTACGCATCTGCGACCGTTATCGAGAACAAAAGTAAAATCTTTTTTTGTAATTCCCCACATTTAATTAAAATTTTAACAAAAGGGGGGAATCTATTATCACAATGAAAACAAAAAACGCTACTAATTTGGTTTGTGATCTGAATAACAAGTTTCCTTGAACATTACCCAAAAATAATAAACCTAACGCCCTCCTCCTTCTGCGATACAACGTTCCACTCTTCTTCTCATAGAATACCTTACGCGTTCTAGAATTCCGGAAGTGTTTCTTAGGTGTGGAAGGCATCCATAATTTGTTCAGTAAGAGCTTCGATGGAAGGCACTGGTTCTGCACCATTAACTAGGCCATTTACATGTCATGCAATCTGAAGACCGTGGGGGCCGAGCAATTGGACCTGCTCTGCCAATCCACCGATTGGGAAACACCGTATCTTAATTATCGCGGACGATGATTCGAAAATGAGGGAGGGCCCCATCGTGCATAAACCACATTTTTTGACGAACTTGTAAAGGCACGTCCTCCACTAATGCAGGCAATTCGTTCTGTAGGAAGTTTAAATATGTGGCACCATTTAGAATTCGCGGTTAATAAAAGGACCAATTGAAGTATATTCTACTCTTCCTGCCCATATGATCACGCTGAACTATTCCTGGTGTCGAAATTGTCTGATCATGTGTGGATTTTCTAGTGCCCAAATAGGAACGTTGTGGAAAAAAGGATACGGGATAAAAATGCAGGATCCCTAGTACAGTTGTGCAGTATCCATCAAGAGAACCGCAAGCGCCATGGAAAATCTCGCGGAAGCAAACCTTGGACGCACTGGATATGATATGGGTATAGCATGTTTTCGTGTAAAACCTTCCAGACCGTTGAATGGGAAACATCCAATTCCCGTTCTATTTGTCGAGTAATCATCATCGTGCCTTGGAGTCTGAAATCTGCCATATTCCCGAAGGTGCTGATGGGAATTTATAAAAGTTTTATAGTTGGGAAGCCGCCTATTAGGAAATCTTAGCGCGTACAACCTCTGAGCTTCAAGTCCGTTACCATTAGCCAGACCATAAACAAAATGGATGTCAGCCAGATGCTCAAATGGACTATACTCTGAGGTACACGAAACATGTGATTACTGTCATCAGAAGAGTATTTTGCAATCTGAAACTTATCTACTCTAACAGATCCTTTCTAGACAAAAAAAGTAAAATAATCTTATGCGAAGCCCTAGTCTTGTCACACTTAAATCACGCAGATGTTGTCTTCGGCCCAGCCTTACTCAAATTGGATATAAACAGACTACAATTGGTACAAAATTCACGTGTCCGTCTTATCTGTGGTTTAAGGAAACGAAATAATATATCAACCCCTTTGAGAGAGCTGGGTTGGCTAAGTATTCAAAAACGCATCTTTCTGCATTCATCTGTGCTGTATCATAAAATCATCTTCGAGAAGAAGCCACCAATCTTATTTGAAAAAGTAACGTTCCGAACAGACGTCCACAATATTATTATCAGATTCAAGTCCAAATTGACACCACCTTTGCATAAAACCTCTCTCTATCAGTCTTCATTTTCCTACATGATATCACGGCTATACAATAAGGTACCAGATGCTCTAAAAAATACTTCCATTGGACTTCTTCAAGAAAAAAATTAAAAAACTTCTCTTGATGGATGATACACATTTATAAGTATTCCCGCTGTATATCTACACTTTTGAATAATATAATTATCCATGTTTAATCTGTCCCCATTCTACGTGTTCTGACATACTAACATATAATTCCTCACATTGTTCTTTTTTTTTGTGCCTTACACATTAATATTATATAGATATATTGCTAGATATTGTAATTCAGCTTTTTTTTTCATATGTGTTCCATTAACTTTTAATCCTGTGCTCTTATTTAGTTATTTATGAAATTTTATTTATTCTATCGTGAGGAATACGAACTACATTGTTTTATTACATATACTAGATTTTAATTATATTTAGTGCATGTTGTTTCACAACATTGTGTGTGAACTTTTTAACTAGTTATTTTTGTGCATTTATTTAATCATATATTTCTTAAACTCCCTATTTTTGCGAAACAAGTGTTCTACACTTATCGTTATGACTATTTATTCATTGTAACCATCTCAAATTGTATTTATATTGCCAATAAAGTTTATTATTATTATTAAAAAAAAAAAAAAAAAACGTCAAAATGAAAATAGCAGTCAAAGCCCACTAATTCTCGTCTTCATTGCTTGGTTGAAAAATGTAATTAACTCCAGCGAATTACAAAAAATTTTCGTACTTCTCGATAACGATCACAGATGCGTAAAAATTACAAGAGACAAAATTTTTTATGAACAAAACAAATATGGTAAAATCCACCAGCGGCGCACTACAAAAAAGTTTATGGGGTGAAAAAGGGCTTGACCCCTGAAAGAATATCTCCCTGTGAATTATTCCAATCACTCAGCATACTGGATGATGTAAACCCTAAGCCGTTACCTATGTTTCAAATTTGATCTCAATATCGCAAAAACTGAAAGAGCTTCGGAGAAAAAAATAAAAAAATCTTGAAACTTCAACGTTCAACGCAGGTCGGTAATGAAGCGTTTGCGGAAACATGTTTATGGAAAAAACATTATTATTTTGACGCCCCTGAAATCTTGATACTGAATTTTGGAATACTCTGTATAAAGAGCACTAAAAGTAGCATGGTACTGGTTTTGTAGAGACGGTGAAGGAAATATTGAAAATCCAACTAAAATATTTGTGTTATTGTGACATTTCCGGTTTCTCCGGGAGTGACGTCATCTTTGTTATTTTCAATATTTTATAACATTTTCCTTATGATTCTGACTCAAATGACCTAAAATGAACCATTTTTGAATTATTTTCTAGAAAAAGAGACAAATGCAGCCTATCGAACATAAGCCATTTCTATGTGAATTACAATTTAGGGTGATATGCAGTGACTGAATCGCGAATATTGAAGGATCACTAACTATTATCAGATCCACTGAATAATTTACGAAGATGAGCCCTAGTTCTGATACCCAAAACCCATAACCCAACTCCTTTATCATATACAGAACAACTACCTAAAATCTGAATTTCTTGTTTCTGTGAGAGGAAATATTCTGAATTGCTGTTGCAGGAAAAAAAAGTGCGATTGTCCTCTAATTTAGTGATCTACAACAAACGTTTACATCTTCTGAGAACTGCATTCTATAGTTGATTGCTGAATTGTGGTATTCAGTTGCTCTATGGTAAGTATTTTGTAACTGTTTCATTTGTTGCGAAGTAGCTTCATCACTACATAAAATATCCAATTCAACAAAATTTCATTGGTTCGGTTTTCATCACCTCGTTTGAAAGTGCTTAGAAATTTTGGTTCGAATGGCTTTGGTTCGTTTCCATTCAGATGCCGCCTAATGTTTTATCTGGCTAAGCTCAAATCTGAGTTGGTTACCCTCAAACTCGGAGTTGGATTATTTCTGAAGTAATGTGAATCTAATCTAGAGATAATTTTTTTTTTTATGTTCTGGTTCCCACGAGAAGGGATATCCTGTAATGTTCAGAGAACATCGTGGGAACCAAGGGAAAGAAGGTAGGAGTTGGTGTTCTTCTTAAATTTCTGGAGGTTGTATGCCTCGTGGAACACCTCCCTACGCAATGAGTTCCAAAGCCTCGCTGTTCGTTGGATGAACGAGTCTTTGGAAAGTGATGTTCTGCAGGTCTCCAAAGTGACCACGAAGGGGTGTGATGACTGAACTTGGCGGGTTAGTCTCGAAGAGACTGCCAAAGCAGGAACGATTGTTGATATTTCAGAAGAGCATCGCCCATGAAAATATCTATAAAATAGAGACAAATCGCCAACTTTTCTACGGTGTTCCAGACAAGTGAGCGAGTTTGTAAGCGAGGCATCACCGACGAGACGAATTGCCCTTTTTTGGACAGAATCCAATAGCCTCAGGATATGTTTAGGTGCCGCGCTCCAAATATGCGAACAGTATTCCAGGACAGGTCGGCCTTTTGGCACGAAACAAAAAACCAAGTTTTTGGGATGCACTTTTGGCAATGGACCTCACGTGATTTTCCCAGGAAAGGTTATTGCTGATAGTAATACCAAGCATCGATATGGATGACTTCAGTGGTATGGTTACTCCTGAAAAAGTTATGTTAGGCACAGTGAGATCGACTTTTCTAGAGAAAAGACATGCTTGTGTTTTGTTTGCATTGAATTCTACCAAGTTATCAGATCCCCACTCGAGAATTGTTGCTAAGTCCATATTTATATTATTAACATTTCTTCCTCGTTCATTTCTGGTTTCACGGGCTGATATAGGGGCCCTGGAAGAGAAAGCGGTATGGAGGGTACTATCATCGGCAAAGCTGTGTACTGGACATGAAGTTGCTTTCAACAGGTCGTTGATGTGAAGTAGAAATAGTGTTGGTGCGAGTCCTTCTCCTTACATTATTCTTGAAAATTCATTCGCTTTTTTATTTATGTCATGATTCGCATAATTGATAGCTCTTTCTCTCCGGTAATCATCTCCAGAAAGACGTATCATCTTTGAATTTGTCATTGAAGTAACATCGTCACATTTCCGGTTTTGTCACAGAAATATCGAAAATTACGATGACCACTGAAAAGTACGGATTTGCGAAGGGAAATAAATTCATAACAGCATTACACTAAAACTTTCAGAAGCGTAATGCTGGTGAGAGATGGCCGAAACTTTGTTATGGAATTGAGTGCATTCATTGTAACTTTGAAATTAATTTAGGGAAGTAGGTGCCGCCACAGAAACCATTTCTTACTTGGGACCGAAATTGAATTCAACGTGTTGATTCCAGTTGGCTCATAGAAATTTTTTCAAAGTTAAAATTATAAAATACTCTGATTTGTTGAAAATATAAACAGGATGTTCATAAAATCAGATGTGGAATCATCTGCGACTGAAAGATAAACTTAAGTCACTATCTTCCATCGTCAAGATAACCTCTTGTAGGGTATTCATGTTGAAAAGGGAAACATTCTCAATTGAATATTGATAGAAAGATTTTTCTGTGAATTGAAAAATCCACGATTAAAATGAAGTTATTTTTTGTGAATGTCTAACAGAAAACAACTACTTCCCCGGCTAAAGCCACGCTGGACATTGAACTACATCTGATAGATATTCTGAAAACCCTAACTCAAAAAAAAATCTGAAATTGAAAATTTGAATATTTTCCCCCGGCTTAATTTCTATTCCAGTCTTAATTAAGAACTCATAAAGATGAATGAGGCAAAGAAGAATGTTTTCCAAAAGAGAGTACTCACCAGAAATCATTCGTAACATTGACGCAGGAGAGACATCGCATTCACTAGGTCTTCAATACATTTTTGTCGACGAAAATCTATTTCACGCTTCCACGATCATCAGAAAGACCGGAAGAAATGGGAAACACATTTTCAAGAAGCAATCTCACTTTGCAAAGATGGAAAAAGTTAGAATCATTTCTTTTGGAGAGACACTTTGAAATTAGTTTTTTCTGACATTAAAACCTGTCATGGGGTATGATAGATTGATTTGTTGAAAATATAAACAGGATGTTCATAAAATCAGATGTGGAATCATCTGCGACTGAAAGATAAACTTTAGTCACTATCTTCCATCGTCAAGATAACCTCTTGTGAGGTATTCATGTTGGAAACATTTCAATTGAATATTGATAGAAAGATTTTTTGAATTGAAAATCACGATTAAATGAAGTTATTTTGTGAATGTCATCAGAAAACAATTTCGTAGCCAGTGAATTGAACTAATTGATAGATATTCTGAAAGCCTAACTCAAAGAGAAAATTGAAATTGAAATTTGCATTTTCATTCAGATAGTTATTTGATTTTTATTCCAGTCTTAATTAAGAACTCATAAGATGAATGAGGAAGAAGAATGTTTTCCAAAGAGAATACTCAGAAATATGAAATTGACGTAGGAGAATCGCATTCACTAGGTCTCAATATATTTTGAGAAATCTATTTCACGCTTCCACGATCATGGAAGCGTGAAATAGATTTCGTCGACAAAAATGTATTGAAGACCTAGTGAATGCGATGTCCTCCTGGTCAATGTTACGAATGATTTCTGGTGAGTACTCTTTGGAAAACATTCTTCTTTGCCTCATTCATCTTTATGAGTTCTTAATTAAGACTGGAATAGAAAATCAAATAACTATCTGAATGAAAATGCAAATTTCAATTTCAGATTTTTCTTTGAGTTAGGCTTTTCAGAATATCTATCAGATGTAGTTCAATGTCCAGCGTGGCTTTAGCCGGGGAAGTAGTTGTTTTCTGTTAGACATTCACAAAAAATAACTTCATTTTAATCGTGGATTTTTCAATTCACAGAAAAATCTTTCTATCAATATTCAATTGAGAATGTTTCCCTTTTCAACATAAAATACTCTGTTATCTCTATATATCCTAGAGGAAAGCTGCAATATATCCTTGTTGATTCTTACCCTGTATATGTAATTTTTATTGTTATTTTCATGAATTCTTCAATATTCATTGGTTGATGGCTGCCACCCTTCTGATTCCGTTGATTTCGATGATTTAGGTGTTACCGATAATTCCGAGGATTCCAATGATCTAGTTGATATCGATGATTTCGTTGATTTCGATTAAATTGATGATCCCGATGATCTCGTTGATTTCGATCGATGATTCCGATTTTAAATTTTTTCTTTTTTTTGATTTCAATGGTTTTGGTGGTTTCGATTATTTCGATTATTTCGGCGATTTCGATGATTTCGATGATTCCGATGATTTCGATTATTCCAATTATTCCGATGACTCCGATGATTTCGATGATTCCGATGATTTCGTTGATTTCGATGGTTTCGGTGATTTCGATGATTTCGATATTTCGATAGTTTCCTGATTCGATGATTTCGATGATTTTGATTATTATATTCCGATGATTTCGTTGATTCCAATGTTCGTGATTCCGAGGATTTCGATGATTTCGTTGATTTTTATGATTGATTTTCATGATTTTGATAATTCAATGATTCCATGATTCTGATGATTACGATGATTCCGATTATTTGGTTATTTTCGATGATTTCGATGATTTCGAGGATTAAGTTATTTTCAATGATGAAGCTGTTTATTCCAATAATTTCAAAATTTCGATGACTCCGAAGATTTAGATGATTTCAATGATTTCGATCATTTCGATATTTTGTCGATTTCAATTATTTCGATCATAGGAACTATTTGAAAAATGTACATTTGGATGAATTTTGTTAAAGAATTTTTGAGTCCCTTGATTGAACACAAAAATGAACCAATATATTTTTTTAGTGTTCTACATACCGTTTAGGTATTTACATTGTTCTCACTGAACTACTCCTTGCGCCAGGAAAGAACAAAAATTCTATTCATATTCATGAAGCAATTCTGGGATCCACCACGCCACAAATACGTATTGAATTCTGCGGTGTATATACAGGACGGACCAAAATATTTGCAACATATGGGAAACAAATTTATTATCAGAGTTACACAAAATTCTTTACAGGACATCGTTCCTGCGTATCGAACAACCTGGGAATCGATTCTTACATATGTCACGTGACCACCAATATGGCGATAATTTTGAAAAATTCATAACGAATGGGTAAACAAAGGGGTTATTTTTAAAAGTTACAAAATAATACATTATGGAACCATCATGTAATGATAGTTACTGAATACATGAGCACGAGGTAAGTTACGACACAAGCCGAAGATAATTCTTCACTGCTTGAATACTTATAGGTACTTTTGACGCGTTGTGATTGAATGTCTATTAAAATTATATGTCAAACATGTATGTAGAAACATACCACTTGATTATCTCCAAGTACGTGATATGCCAAAAATTCGTTTCATAATGAAAAGAACGTGTTTTTATTGACTAAAATCTGTTTCGAAATGAAAATACGTGTTAAAATGGACAATATCAATTAATCGTTATCAGATGTCAATTGTACATAATACGGAAGTAGAAAAAACGTATTTTGAAACGTACAATTCAATTCTAAGCCCATATTCCGAATTGGAAATATCTATCTAAATCAATTGAAAATTATAATTTTCTCTGAATATGTTGTTGATTAAAAAACCTAGTTTGTTTTCTTGAATAACTTCTAGAAATCATTATAAACTCATTTGATCAATAAAATAGAACTGTTAAGGTTTGTTCCCAAATGCTAGTGCAAAATTTGAAAAACAAGTTTTCACATAACTCTTCCGTTGCAATGGTTTATATCTTCACTTCAGAAACTTTTTTAATTTGAGTCCAATAAACCTTTTTCAGACCGAAACTTTATTTTTGGAAAAAGGAAAACAATATACAGGGTGTTTCCTAACTACGGTACGAAACTTCAGGAGGTGATTCGTTAGGTCATTTGACAGAAAAAAGTTCCTATGAACATATGTCCGGAGTTGCTTCGTTTCTGAGATACAGGGCGTTGAAGTATTAAAAAAAAAAGGTATTTATAAAATATCCTGAATATCCTGAAACCGATGTGGTTGAAATGTGGTACAGCTATTTGGAGTAATAAGGCAATTATTCGGCCGCAAGTAGGTCCAGGGGCGTCTCAGTGGGCACCACAGCCAACAATACTGAGAAAAAAAAGTACTTTTTTTGTAGTATTTTATTTTTTCAGATTAAACAACTGAAAATTCAACTCTTTGGCTCCTTGTGTTTTATCCATATCAAGCTTCGTTTTCGAGAAAAAAATACTTTAACTTATTCCACAAATTATCCATGGACAACATAAAATACAAACCTAAAGTAAAAAATAAACAATTTCGACCTTAAAGTAAATGAGCAAAATGTCCACCGTCTGATAAAATACACGACTGCAATCGGTGTGTCATTGATTGTCTGACACGTTCAAAAATACCTGGAGTATTCCTTATGGCATTGCAATTGTCACTTATTCGATTCCTCAAGTCATTCACATCTAGTATAGGAGTTTTATAAACGAGAGCCTTCAGATGACCCCATAAATAGAAATCTTGAGGATCCATATTAGGACTGCGAGCGGGCCAATGTTGAGGTCCTGCACGTCCAATCCAGCGATTAGGGTAGGTGATGTCGAGATGCTGACGAGCAAGAACACTAAAATGAGCTGGAGCTCCGTCGTGCATAAACCACATGTTGCCTCTTACAAGTACGGGTACTTCTTCCGACAGAATGGGTAAATGATTTCGCAAAAAAGCCGTGTAGGAGGGACCTGCTAATCTTGCTGGTAAAAAAAGGGTCCAATTAGGTAGTCACCAATAATTTCTACCCAAACGTTCAGCGAAAATCGTTGCTGAAAATGACTTTCTCAAATAATGTGGGGATTTTCGTCGGCCCAGAAATGGTTATTGTGAAAGTTCAAAATAGAATCTCGTGAAAAATTTGTCTCGTCCGTAAATAAAATATTTGGTAAAAAATTATTATTGTGTGCCATCGTATGAATCAACCACCTGCGAAACAATATTCTTGGGTGAAAATCCCCAGGCAGTAGAGCTTGGACCCGCTGTATGTGATATGGGTATGGGAGGTTTCTTTTTAGAACTTTCCAAACAGTTTTTGGGCTCACTTCAAGCTGCAGTGCAATCTTCCTGGTACTATTTGAAGGATCTTCTTCTATCGCATCAAGTATAGCTTCTTCTAGATCAGGCGTTGTTACAGTTTCTGGTCTTTCACCACTTACATTTTTATTAAATCTTCCAGTTTCACATAATCTTGCATGTAGCGTTCTAAATGTTTTAGCACATGGAATTACTCTGTTAAGATATCTATCCTGGTAGATTCTCCGTGCTTCTTCTGCATTTCCCTTTGCTAATCCATAAATAAAGTGCATGTCAACCATTTCAGCGTTAGTAAAAGTATTCATGATGGAATCACTGCTAATTGACAACTCTGACTTTTACTGATATGACAATAATTTCACTGTCAGCTGGTCTCCATAGCAGGTAATCATGATTGTAGAGTGCCTTAATTTTTTTTTGTTCTCAAAAACTAAGCTAAATATGAAAAAAACACAGGAGGCCAAGAAGTTGTATTTTTACCACGCTTATAAAAAACTTTTTAGAACCCACGCTTATATTCAGAAATTCCTGCTACTCTCTTAGGTTTCTCTCCAATCACTGCAGTCAAGAGATTCTACTCACGCTTTACTATGCGAATTTCAATTCTCATCTGAGGTATAGCATACTGAACTGGGGCACAAGTTCCTCTGTGGGTCGAGTGTTCATAATACAGAAATATGCAATAAGGATCATTGCTAAGTTGGGTTTTAGGGATTCCTGTAGGGGAGCATTCCAGAACTTAAAAATATTAACAGTTGCAGGACTATATATACTTGAGGCGTGCACATATGTATACCGCAACAAAAATATATTGGCTACCAACAGACCACCACATACCCATTTGACACGAAATGCACACTTACTCCTACCCAGTCAACATCGCACTGCACTCTACCAAAGAAGCTTTGAATATCAGGGATGCAAACTGTACAACAAACTTCCCGATGACATTAAAGCTTCAGGAAATGTACATATTTTCAAGGCAAAAGTTAAGAAGCTCTTATTGTCAAAAAACTGCTACACTGTTGAGGAATTTCTGTCGTAACTTGTTTTGTGACGTGAACGTTTTCTTTATAGTTAATTATTGTCATATTTTTATATTTATATTTAATATTATTTCTTATTATTGTTTGTGACGTGTATGTGATGTTCCTATATACATCCAGAGATTTTAGATTGTCTCTTTTCGACTATGGCTTGACTTTATTGACGTGTTTCTATTTTTTATTTTTATTTTCACACTGTTGAGGAATTTCTGTCGTAACTTGTTTTGTAACGTGAACGTTTTCTTTATATACACCTAGAGTTATATAGTTATTGTCATATTTTTATATATATATTTTAAAATATTTATTATTATTGTTTGTGACGTGTATGTGATGTTCCTTTTACGTCCGGAGGTTTTAGATTGTCTCTTTTCGACCATTTCTTGATTTTATTGACGTTTTTCTATTTTTTATTTGTATTTTCACACTGTTGATGTACAAATTAATTTGTGGAAATAAAGAAATTATTATTATTATTATTATTATTATTCAAATGCACTGAAAAGGAGAAATTTTTTTTTCTCAGTATTGTTGGCTGTGGTGCCCACTGAGACTCCACTGGACCTACTTAGGGCCAAATAATTGCCTTATTACTTCAAATAGCTGTACCACATTTCAACCACATCGGTTTCAGGATATTCAGGATATTTTATTAATACCTTTTTTTATACTTCAACGCCCTGTATCTCAGAAACGAAGCATATTATTTTCTTGGAAAATATTCCATTTCCCTTTTTATTTCCGCCAAATGAATTATCTCAAAAAATAAAGTGAAAAACGAAAAAATGAATTGTTTGAGGAACCAGAAAATGAATGAGTAAGAACAAATATTAGTGAAATCAAAAAGGGACAAGATATCTATTAGACTGCTTGAATAACAATAGATTGAATACCTTTATTTGCTTGAGCTGTATTAATAACAACAATTTTACTCCTCCTATCTTGATTTCAATTGTAATCATTGAACAAAAATATCACTTGAATTCTACATAGACCTTCGCGCTCTATACATAATTTTGTCCAGGACGATATTTCTCTATGGTTTTGGAAATGATATATTTGTAAATGTCAAAATTGAAATATTGTCTTGATTTGTAGCAAAAAGTACTAAACTGCTGTTTATATTTATGTGCATCTCTATTGAGAGCCAGTTTTATGGAACCCATAGCGTAATCCTATCTCTAATGTCATATATCTTCGAAGATATTCCCAGTACATTCAAATCTGAGAGATTCGGTGCCGAGATATCGATTTTCCAATTTTGCAAGGCGCACTCTATAATAGACATTTGTGCAGTTAGGATTCGTACCAAAGATATCTTCGAAATCCTGATTGGAACACTCTGAATAATGCAAATATTCGCTCGTCTGGTCTTATAATTAGAACTGAATCAAATGTAAATTGCAGTCTGAGTAATTATACCGATGTGTGTATGATACAGTGTGAACGAGAGAGAGACGCGCACAAGTCGAATCACTCTCTGGGGCCCCATTTTCAGAGACCAAGCAGTTTGTGTATTCATGTTAGTTGCTATAATTCCTAGGCGTCCTGAACATGAATACATAATCCGTTTAATGGCGAATTGGCATTGAATAAATTGTTTTGTCGATTGTGAAAGTGCTGGTTGGATTGCATGCCACTCCCGGAAATTCTGGGCGATACAAGACGTTTGCTATGTCCCAATATCTCAATATGATTTTTCGTTGGTAAAATTAAATTATTACGGGATTAGAGGTATTCCGCTTCACTCAATGAGAACCTATCTTACTAATCGTCAACAAGCAGTGATGCTCAACGATACCTCATCAAACTTTCAAACTATTAAGCATGGCGTTCCGCAAGGATCCGTTTTGGGCCCGCTCTTATTTGTCATTTATGTAAATAACCTGTGCAATGATATGATGCCGATCAAATTGGTCCTATTTGCGTACGACAACACTTTCATTCTGTCAGATAAGAATAATGATATGTTACTGTCTCATCTCGACGTGGTAACTAATAGTGCTAATCAGTGGTTTTCATCTAATAAGCTGAAATTAAATGATCAGAAGACACAATACATCCAGATTTCTGCTAATAATCAAATCATCTCTAATTGTGAAACTAATAAAGTTAAATTACTGGGCATTACATTAGATAATAGACTCAACTGGTCTGCACATATTTCCCAACTGAAGAGAAAACTCTCGGGTTCTCTATTTGTTCTTCGCCAACTGAAAAACATCACTATTGCAGATATATTGAAAACCTCATATTTTTCACTGTTTCACTCCCATATTAGTTACGGTGTACAACTTTGGGGAAATTCATGTCATTCCATTCGAATATTTAGGATGCAAAAGAAGGCATTGAGAAAACTGGCTTATATTGGAAACAGGGACCACTGTCGAAAAAATTTCAAAAAACTCAGGATTATGCCATTGCCAACTTTATTCCTATATTATGTTCTGATTGAAATACATAAGAAGAAATCATCCTTGACGAAACAATGTCATATTCACGAACATAACACACGAATCTCTCACCACATTAGATTCAACCGATTTCGTCTTCACCTATCGCAAAAAAATTCCATAGATTACTCTCTGTACAATATCTTGCCTCAAAATTTCAAAGAGCTCAGTCTGAATACTGTCAAGAGGAAATTAGAAAATTATTTGTTGAGGCATGGCTTCTATTCTGTCGATGACTTCAGAACACATTTTTGTGGTATCACACATGTCCCTACTTCTCTTTGATTTTCAAAGTTTTTATATTTGTGATCGATGTTATTTGCTTGTTAGTTTTAACACTTTTTGTACGTTTTCCACATTTTCATGTGATTTTCAGACGTAAGCCAAACATGACATGCTACAAACATTATGTATGTAATGTAGTCAAATGAAACTATCAATAAAATAGAACTATCTATATACCTATATTGAAGATAGAAAAACGAAGTTTGGAGGTTGTGTATTATATTTCAATTAACATTTTTTGACATATTTACTTGATTTGCCGTGCTTTCGATTTTCAAATGGGACATCCTATATATTTTTTACTTATTTCGATCGAGAAAGACATTCTTAATCCAACAACACCTCATTTGTCAATATTTGGCAAATAAGGTCATTTTTATTCCAATTCTTATTTTTCGATCTAGAATGCCATGGATCGTGTAAATCGCTTCATTCTTGATCAAGTAACATGGGAAAAATACGAGTTTGAGGCTTATAACTTCACAGTCGTTTCAAGAAGTATTTGAAAGTCGCAAATTAGTCCATTAAGGTTCTAAATTTTCAAAATGACCTCCTTGATCACAGCAAAGTTTAACTTTTTCAATTGTTGCGCGTACCACATTGATTAGCTGTCCCGCAGTGATGTTCTGGAATGCCACCCTTACTTTATACTCCAGTTCTTCACGGGTAGCTGATGCTGTGTTATACACCTGACTTTTAATTAGTCCCCAGAGGAAAAAATCTAGCGGAGAAAGATCTGGTAATCTAGAATATGAAAAAGAAATAATACATTATGAAAAAATAACACGTTGAGTGCCGTATGTATCCAACATGGATACACGAGATACGGTGTTTCCATGGCCGTGTGTATCCGTGGCTGATACACAACTATTTCTGTTATTTCAGCCGCATGTATCGACGTTGGCTGCATGCCTTGCGTATATCTCTATGGGGGCTTTCGCACTACGGCCTGGCATACCCAAATATTTGGCCTGTATATTTTATTCTTAGTTTTTTTCAGGAGACGATTTTTTCAGTTGGTGGGTATGAAATACGAGATGTTTTTTTATTGAACAACAAGAATCACTAAATTATGAAAAAGAATATATAAATCTGAGAAGCAAACGAACATAACAATTAGTTTGAGTATTTCATTTGATGGAACATTTGTGTACTTCGAAAAAACACGATAAGCAATAATATTTTTTACATGCAACACATCTGAATTTGCTTTGTGTGGCTTGATTAGCTGCAGCTTTTCTACCGAGCTCTTTCAGTTTTTTTCTTATAACATCGTACACACCTTCCTCTTTTTCTGCTAGCACCCTGACTCTCTTCTAAATAATGTTGGGCTGGAGGTTCATCTGCTGGTGCTGGAGTGTCGAGTGTCTCAGTGAGTCATGAACTCAACTTGATCAGATGCTCTGGTTTCTTTTATTTTCATGCGTTTACTTTTCCTGAAACTTGCAGAAAGTAAGCTACTATCATCACTTTCTGGGTGATATTCGTCTGATGTGTAAACATCCCCTAATAGCTAATTCTTTTCGTCCGACAACAATGCCTGCATCAAATTTTGTAAACGTGATTGTTCTTTTCCGTACGACATATTTTTTCCAAATATGTGTTATGAAATAATGTCTAGAACAGTAATAAACTTCCAACCAGAAAGGATATTCAGTATCCACATTCGATAAACTACATGAACCTCGCACAACTAATGAAAAGTCACTGCAAGATTTATTCCAGCCTCCAATTATTGCATACACCTGTTCTATTTTTAGTTCGACATGTTGCTAGTTTGTGTATTCAGGTGGGATACATGCGGCTGTAATATTCAAAAATAGATATTGTGGCCGTGCGTATCCAATGTGGATACATACTGATAATAACGTCTAAAAATGTCAACATTCATAGTTTTTATAACTCTTTATTGCATTTTAATGCAATAAAATACATATTTGAGGCCCTACTCATGAAAAATGGATTTGGCCTGATATACCCAATTTTTCGCTTCCACGGTGGCACTCAACGTGTTGAGGCCACTGAATAGGTCCATGAGTGCCAATTCACTTTTCTGGGAAGGTGTCATTCAGATGTTCTCTTACGACTTGGAAATTATGGTTAGCAAGTGGCAAATCTTCAATGAAATCATTAATTTGATTTCTAAGGAACTGTAGATATCTTTCTGCTGTAAGTTGTCCGTCGAAAATTATTTGCCCCAAAAGTTTTCCTCCGATAGTACCCATCCAGCAATTGAAACCAAATCGCTCTTGAAAATTTCCTTGTTGCATCAGATGCAAATTTGTGTGAGACCAGGTCCTTTTTTGTGAATGCTAGTGGATTGAATGATTCCAATACCGAAAATGCTCATCCAGTAGAGATCACTGAAAATCCTTAGACTGTCATCATTGTTAATTTTTCAATTCTGCATATATGCATATATAAATCGCAACAACTTCACACCGAATAATTCCACGTACGAATACAAAACATGCCAAAGAGACCATTTTGATATTCCTTTCAGTAATACAAAAATTCATAACAATTTTTCTAGAGCACTGGCTCCTCGGATTTACAATTCATTGCCAGATGAATTTAAAAATTTTGAAACAATTTATAGCTTCAAGAAAAATTTAAGTACTTTCTAGTGGCATAATGTTTCGATTCTGCAGAGGAATATCTTCAAACTCAAAATGTTACTTTCTCCCTGACTGTAGATGTAGTTCCAAGTTATCTGTAAGTATGTTTGAGTTCATTTTTATTTTCATTTTATTTTACTCCATTTTACTCACCTGTATTGACGAATCCAACACAATTTTCAATAGTCAGATCGAAAATAGAGGTATTATTATCAATATATAACTTTCACAAACATTTTTGGTCAGCTCCAGGCTACTGTGAATCTGCACCCCTCTTTTGAGTGAACTGGGTGCCCAAACACGGTGCCACTAGGCTAGTTTACAAGAAAGCTGACGCTCCATCCTAGAAAGGAGCGACAAGAGCTCTGATGGGCTCTGAACCATTTTGTGGAATCCCGTAAGCGAGCATGAATGCGTTGTGTGAGTGCAAGCCAAAACGAAAATATGTTGGAATGGTGGAATGAGGCAGGCGAAAGAAATCATCGAAGAATACTTGCTTGGAATCCCCAACAGACCTACTCAACTACCATCGCGAGTTTTTAAGAATAGTGATGTGTCTGATAACGAGTCGTCACAGGCTCAGAAGACCCATGATGAGCTCACTAGACGTGAAAGGAACCCTAGTAGATTCCGCAATAGATGCGAGAAGACCACACAGCACTGCGAAGATCATACAAGATCAAGGTACCTGCAATATGGGAAAGAAAAACCAAGAGTTACATGAAAGAACCGGTCTCAAGGGTGAGGAGGAGATAAAAAACCTAAAAAAATCTGCGGTGGACCAGGCCAAAGAGTTATCTTCCAATTATAAATCCAATCTTCAATAATTTTTATTCAACGAATATTGATGGGTGGATGACCACATTTTACCGTTGATTGTTGTGAATCCTTGAGTTAAAGAGAAAGTGAATGGAACGATGAACCAATATATGAAATTGTTACTTCAATAATGGACTGTATTGAATATTATCGTGTATTAAACTAATTTTCCTTTAGTTCTGACAAGACAAAAAAATATATTGAAATATTATATTTCTCTGACAGTTACTATCCTATCATTTTTAACCGACGAAATCAAAGAGGAGGAGGTTCTCTAGTCAACGCGTATATATTTTTTTTGTATTACCACGCATAACTTTTCACAGAGCAGTTAGATTCCAATGATTCTTCTTTCATTGGATCGAGTGTACTTCGAAGTTGGTCCCATTCGAATTAGTACAGAAAAATCCACCCCTAAGGGTTGCAAAATGAAGGATATTGATCACTCACCCTCTGAATTCCGTTAACCGATTCTATCAGTCATAACTTTGTACTGGTTTCTTCGATTTGGATGATTCTTTTTTTATTAGATAGGGTATACCTCAAAGTTGATCATATTTCAATTTGGAATAAAATTATCCACCCCTGTTAGTAGAAAAATAGGGGGAAATTGATTTTTCACTTGTGAACATTGGGACACATATGTAGTTGACATTGACAGATCCTCTTGCCTCCGTCACAATAATTACATTCTATGAAAGGATGGAATTTTATATAAAGTGATGAAATCGTTAAAATAGATGATCATATTATTCAACAGGTAATAGTTGAAGTAAGCTAGGTAAGTAAGTATTTTTGAAGTAATCTAAAATCAAGTAGGTAATAATTAGTAGATTCCAGCCACAAAAAATTTAAAAATAAAAACTTTTTAACAAAAAATTTAACCGACGAAAAAATCAACTAAAAAACAAAAAATAAAATAAACATTTTTATTCTTAATGATAATTGAGCTCCTAAACTAATGTGAGTAACTAATTTTGAGTCGGCGCCAAACAAACTAGCAATTGAATTAAGTAAAGCGTAAAATGATGGCAGCGAGATGCACAGCGGCGTTTTGATTACTTTTTCAAAGTGATATAATGATCTTCGATAATTGTTCGTTTGGCGCCGACTCAAAATTTGTTACTCACATTAGTTTAGGAGCTCAATTATCATTAAGACTTAAAAAGTTCATTTTATTTTTTGCTTTTCAGTTGATATTTTCGTCGGTTTAATTTTTTGTTGAAAAGTTTTCATTATTTTTCTCCTTCCACAACAGAGGCGTAGGCACTAGGTTGAATTGGGCGTCAACAGAAATAATTAAAACATATTCGTCAATCCGTTTTATTTCATACGGCATCACATTGTTTGCTCATTCTCGATTCTAACTCGCATGAAACATTGTTAGAAAAATCACGTTGTCTGCCAGACGGATTGACGATCCGACAATAAACATGTAGATTTATGTCCTACTTCGTTTATGTCAGTTCGAAAATACTGCTCCCGAGTGTAATTCAAATTTTCATATTGAATCATAACTCGCGAATCGAACTCACGAGCAGTAGAAGAAAATGGGATTCTTCAAGGGAATATTCCGCGGATATTTTTATTAACGTTCGTACTTGGGAAAACGTATCTATCTTTTGATCTTATATGGGATTTATTATGGAACATAATTTCTGTGGTGAGTTATAAAATTCTTAGATGTGATAATACTTGATAACTTTGAAAAGGTTAAATCAAACCAGTGACTACTTTCGTTTCATTCATCCCTCTGGGATTATAATAAAATGAAAATTATGAAAAAAAAATTGAAGACAAGCTTTTATTTATACAAATGCACTGAAAAGAAAAAATAATTTCTTTCATTGTTTGAACTAGGTTATTCTGTGAGAAACAGATTCAAAATCTCAGCGCGCAAGATTACCTATTTTGTAACCGCGGAAAGCTTTTGAATCTGTTATTTACGGAATAACCTAGATCAAACAATGAGAGAAATTAGTTTCTCCATTTTAGTGTATATGTATGAATAACAGCTTGTCTTTAAAAAAATTTATAATTTTCATTTTCAACTTTTAAGTTCTGTTTTTTTTACAACTAATAAAAGCTTGTTTTAAAAAAATGTTTATCGTTAATTTTTAATTTTTAAGTATGTCTAATGTTAAATAACTAGTTCAGTAATTTCTATCTGATTTAGTTTTGACTTTTAAAACCAATCATAATCTCCCGAAAACTCCTAGATACCAATTTTTAATAGCATCGGACCATAATCACAAAAATTGTCCGCCATATGGGAGCCGCCATTTTATTTTATTTTTCCTAACAAAAATTTCACAATGCATTGTCACCGGAATTGGAAAACTCACTTGGTTACAATTTTTCAGGAACCACTGGTGAAAATCCATGCGGCGTTCAAAATCTGCTGGTATGAGTGTATGAACTCCCCTGATCCTGTATGGCTTAAATTTGTGCTTTTTCAAAATACGCCTAACGTTAGTTCTTGGTAGGCCTGTGGATATTTTCCAATTTCTCGTTGACGATCATTTTCATCAGCTCCTAAAACGACTTTTTCTTCCAACTCCCTATCTTGCGAAAATGTCTCTAGAAGGTTGTCTTCTCTCTGGATACCTCTCGTGGTACAAATTGCTTGCTGCCTCTGCATTTTCCCCGGTTTGTATAAAACAGACTATCATATCCCATTTTTCATAATTCTCATACTTCATTGCAAATGTGTTCGAAGAATGAACAAAAAACAACGAATTTACTGCCTAAATCAAAATTTGAGAGCTACTACTGAACACTTGCTCTCTGTTTTATCGCCGCGTCGTCCAAAGCCTACTTGTTCAAAGTGTGCATTTCAAAGTCTACATGAAAAAACCTAAGAGCTCTGCATTTCAAAGGTGACTCTAGCGAAACATCCAGTGGGCTACATTTTTGGAATGGTAATTTCAAGTTCTATTGAAATATACAAGAATATACGGGTTGTCTCTTGAAAATAATTATTTTTCCATTAATAACTATTGATATGATATGAAAAAATAATTTACTTAAACCATTAAGAAGTGCTCTGTAAATGTTTCCATAAAAACAAAGAATTTTTGAGTGGAAATAAGTTACAGCAATTTTCCGAAAATGCACATTTTTGAAAAACATGCTGTAACTCAGAAACGATGATAGATATCGATATGTGGTTTTCACCATTAAGTTTTTCATAAACATTAACCCTCAGACACAGCCATCAGTTTTTATCTAACCAGTTGAAAACAGGACTTTCCCTTCAAAAGTGTCCAATTTGGCAAACTCTGTACAATGAGACTGCATCAAAAAAGTTTCTCCTTTGTGTCTCAATCTAGTTGCATTTAGTTTTCAAAACAATAAACATTTTCTTGACATGGATTTTTGGGTAACCTTCCACAGTCTGAAGATGGAAATATAATCAGAAAAATCTATACAAGTGTAGAAGGGCAAACTAATTATTTTTCCTGAAGAAAAATGATTCAATTTGTCAGTAACTTTTCGTATAACTGAATTTGCCTATCCCAAAATAGGAAAATTAAAAAGATACTTCTCTATATAGTTTGACGTTTCGGGAACTGAATCTGACCCCGTTCTCAAAATCTTCTGAATCTCCTTTATATAGCTCAATTTGTTTTTTTCCTCTTGCTGAGTTCTGTGTAGCTTATTCAAATGACGGATGTTAATTGAGATCTGCCAACAAAAATTCAGATCATTTTATTATCATTCTACGATTTCTAACTTCTTCTCTGAGTAGAGGTAACCATGTATGGTCCATTTCAACAGAATTTGTTGGAAATCAGTTGTTATTGGAAAGAAGCATACATGCCGTTTCTTTCAATTTCCTCCTCTCTTTATGAAGTTTTTTCATCAAGATTTTCGTCCTATTCCATTCAATCGTATGATCGTCATTGGATGTGAGGCAATTTTTTTATCCGATTATTTGTCGATTCCTGATGCACTCTGGCGCACTTCTAATGGTTTTCTATGCAACTCGGGAAAAAACTCAAGTTCTGCTATTCTAATCCTCTGGTGATCATATGTCCTTTTCAGGTAGACCTGAAGGATGTAACTGAATTTTTGCACCCCTGAATGAACTCGAAGCAATTTCGAAGCGACATCCCATCAAAGTCGATCCGAGAGTCGTCCTGCATCGTTCTTGCCTCGAATTCTTTCGGAAAATGTCACTCTGTCATCCGAAACACTCATCTGCTAGGTTGTTTCCCAGATATCCGATCTGTTTTGCGCCAGTTCATTCGAACCCGACTATCCCAATGTCGCGTCGGGACTTTCCTCTCTTATTACTTATTCCAAAGGGGGTTATTACAAATTCCAACCCTTCTGAAGATCCGATTTATTGCGTTAGTTTGTATTGTGCATCGTAAAATTCCATCCTCTGCCGATTTGTTCAATCGGAATCTTGTTCGCGAGTCATCCAGAGCAGTGGCGCATTTCGATTTCTCAAGAGGTTTAGAAATAGATGATTCTGAATACTGAGGCCTGGCAAAAAACCTGCTGGTTGAGATTCGATGGTCGGTACACATATTTTCATAATGTAGTTTACTGTATCGTGCGAATGACACAATTCATTTTATCTGAACGGTAATCAAGCAGAATGTAGCAAAACGTATATACACCATTTTCCAAGGGAAATAAAATTCGTTTAGAATTCAGCATCTATGCAACAACAAAGGCCATCTTATAAAATGTGTGACGGAAATCATGAAAAAGTCAAAAGTCTTGGGTTATGGGCTGATAATTTATGGTTTCCCAGAACACCTGTTTCATGTTGTGGTAATGTTACGTCCTAAGGATAGAAATCGTTGACCAGCAGACGGAAATACATATGGAATTCATTCGGGAAATACATGTAAATATTTTTTTGTCAACAATATAGATATGAGAATAGTGTAATGTTAGATAAGTAATGGTGGGACTAGCGTTTTGGTCTGGGTTTTCGACAGTCATTTATTTATTTATTTATTTATTTATTTATTATTCATACAAACCTTACGGTTTTATTACATGGATAAATATGTGATTAGATACATTGTGCAAATTAATAACTATTTACATAATAAAATAAAATTTACAGAATTTATAAGATTCACAAAATGTAGACACCTGAGAAAATTAGTTATATGTGAATATATAATTATATTCCTATAATTTTTCCTAAATTAATTGAATTGTATGAGGATTGATACAACCTTTGAAGTTCTTCACAGTGATATCAGTATTAAATGCTTCAAGATTGTTTTACGAAAAACTCTAGTAGAAACTGTCCATTCTAGATCTATTAATGCATTGAATTGATTCGCAAGTCGAAACATGTTTACCGTAGGTGATCTCGAAATGTTAAATGATGGAGGAATATTAAACATTGGAACCTGGCGCATTCTTCTAGGTGGCACGTTAAATCTAATTGAGGCCAAAAGTTCAGGGGAGCTATTTCTATCATTTATAATATTATATAAAAATACCAATACTGAGAGTTGTCTTCTATTTTTCAGAGATAATATCTTGAATTCATTCCTGAGAGTTGTACTTCTTATTGTCTGGTAGTCAGGGTATACGTGATGTTTTTTAAAATAGAGTAACCTTAAAAACTTATTTTGAATTTTTTCTAATTTATTCAAATTACTTTGAGATTCCGTGAACCAAATTAATGAGCCAAACTCTAACTTGCTCCTAACCAAGCTATAGTACAAAAGTTTGAGTGTGTTAATATTATTAAAGATATGAGATTGTCTTATTATAAAACCTAACATTTTATTAGCTGACTTTAAAATATTTTCAATGTGTATGGCAAATGAGAATGTGCTGTTGTAGGTTATGCCTAAGTCTTTGATGTCAGTGCATCGTTGTAAGCTTTGACCCCCCACTAAATGATTAAAGAGACACGGTTGCTTAATGCGCGTTATAGTTAACACAAAACATTTGCCTAGATTGAAATATAATTTATTTTTATAACTCCATTCTAAAACCCTATTAATGTCTTTCTGTAACATCACACAATCTCTCACTGTTTCTATCTTTTTTAATATTCTGAAGTCATCTGCGAATATAATTTAATTTATCCAAATGAACAAACAAAATTAATTATAATGCACTCCCAGTCGAATGAAATACTCCCTAAATGTATAAGGAAAAATGTATAAAGTAATATCACCAATACTTGTCTTATATTCGGAAGTAATTCGCTGGCTCCGGTAATATAACTTGTTAAACCATTAATATTCGTAGCGAAAGCTATTCCAATTTATGTTAGAACAAAAAAAAACAGTTTTAGGAAATCACTTATGTGAAGATAACGTTTGTAAAGCGGCTTCGATGGTTTTGAGAAAACTTCGGCAGTTCCCTTTTAATTTTAATCCCGGTAAGACATAATTGTTGAGTTTTGTTTCTTGTCTGGTATTAGAATCTTGACTATAATTGAGAACTTTTCGAAGTCCTTGTCACATTTGAATATCGTAATCACGTCAACTAGAAATTCAATTTCATAGAGAATTGTCATTCAGAATGAGAGCTTAAGTAAAGTTTCATCATTTATGTAGGGAACAATTCAACTCGTTTCATTTATAATCATCATCGAACACATCCTTTTTGAAAATAAAATCACAATACAGTTTGATTAAAGAAAAGAATTATGAGTATAAAAAGTTACATCTCTCAACAGTGTCAATAAATCTGGTGGTTGCTAGCAAATTGAGAATCTGAATAGTAAAATCAGTGCAGTACCAAGTATCCAGATGTCTACTGGTCACGAAATGGTCCAGCGATCTTTAAAGAAAGTATCTTCGGTAAGAAAATTATCTTGGTGATTATTCATCAAATTTTGCATCGCATTTTTCGAATCCACGCCAGCATAATTCTTTTGAAGAAAATTTTGTTTGGTTATAATTTCGAGCACTATATTCGTTTCTATGTAACTCATTTTATTCAAAAGGCAAGTGGTAAAATAAAATAATTAATAAAAAAAACATTTATAACCTTCAACGAACAAATAAAATAGAATAGTAATAAAATACAATAGTATATTAATAAATGATTCACTAACTTTTGGTTTGAGTCGGTCGATTGTGTTTCGTGAAGCAAACGTTGTGCACATACATTGAACATTTTACTGGAGCCTGCACCTTAATTATTATTGACTTTTTGTTTATTTTTGGTCACTGGATCATCACCGTCACTCATATTTTGATTCAATAATATTATCACTGATTCGAATTCTTTCAACCGCTTCAACATCAATAACAATAAAATAATTGATTTGTTGAAAATATAAACAGGATGTTCATAAAATCAGATGTGGAATCATCTGCGACTGAAAGATAAACTTTAGTCACTATCTTCCATCGTCAAGATAACCTCTTGTGGGGTATTCATGTTGAAAAGGAAAACATTCTCAATTGAATATTGATAGAAAGATTTTTCTGTGAATTGAAAAATCCACGATTAAAATGGAGTTATTTTCAGTGAATGTCTAACAGAAAACAACTACTTCCCCGGCTGAAGCCACGCTGGACATTGAACTACATCTGATAGATATTCTGAAAAGGCCCTAACTCAAAAGAAAAAATCTGTAGATTGGAAATTTGCATTTTCATTCAAAGAGTCTCTCCAAAAGAAATGATTCTGATTTTTTCCATCATTGCAAAGTGAGATTGCTTCTCGAAAATGTGTTTCCCATTTCTTCCGGTCTTCCTGATGATCGTGGAAGCGTGAAATAGATTTTCGTCGACAAAAATGTATTGAAGACCTAGTGAATGCGATGTCTCTCCTGCGTCAATGTTACGAATGATTTCTGGTGAGTACTCTCTTTTGGAAAACATTCTTCTCTGCCCCATTCATCTTTATGAGTTCTCAATTAGGACTGGAATAAAAAATCAAATAACTATCTGAATGAAAATGCAAATTTTCAATTTCAGATTTTTTCTTTTGAGTTAGGGCCTTTATAGAATATCTATCAGATGTAGTTCAATGTCCAGCGTGGCTTTAGCCGGGAAAGTATTTGTTTTCTGTTAGACATTCACAAAAAATAACTTTATTTTAATCGTGGATTTTTCAATTCACAGAAAAATCTATCTATCAATATTCAATTGAGAATGTTTCCCTTTTCAAAATAAAATAATATTTTGAAGAAATAAATACAAGGCGTGCGTTTGAGCGGTAAACATGTCGAATATACCAAAGTCGGATAGATATAGTGAGCAGCTCATACAGAGATGCAACGTAGTGTGTAGTATGCGCGCGCATACACAAGGGAGTCGTCACAGCATGAGAAAGTGTCATGCCGTTTGCCGTGACGGCAAACTGGTCGATTTTACTGCCAAGCTGCGCCAATAGATGTTTCACATCAAAATTAAAAAATGTGGTAGATTCAAGTATGTTCCCATTACGATGATGAACGTTCCATTTGATTCTAACAATACATTATTTCCACACAATAATGCTATATCCTCCGGATTTTCCTCAGTTCGAAACTCCTCAAAATAATTTAAACGAAACTCCAAAAATATCATACTGTTTCTTAAAATGGCTATATGAATTCCGTTCTGCATAACTTTTTCATCATCGTTTCTCTTTCAAGCACTCTCACCTAGTTTTGTCCCTAATATCAAGAACAAAGGGCAGCTCAATTTCTTCAGTCACGCTTTTTCATTAGATTCCCTCTCAAAAATGCTTTTAACGAACATTAAAGCAGCTAATGGGCTTTGTCAGATGTTCGGGATTTCTCATCAACTATTATATTTCCATTATGTGTTTAACGGATCCCCCAAGAATGAGTCCAGACAATTCTAGCACTCTCACTGGATTATCAGGTGTGTTTTATTATATTTTCGTAATCGGAAAAAAATATCATTTTGCACTGGTTCATTGAACTTCGGAATGAATTTTGTGAAATGTACCTAAAATATACAGTGAGCGGCAATAGTTGTAATTCAATTTGAGTGTATATATAACTGATTTAAATGCAACATTTTTGTCTCAACTCTTCCAATAAGTCATTTTCACCTCTTCTCTGTCAGTTTTGGGTATAATATTATCATTCGTTTCAATGATTCATTTCGCTTATCGTACATCATCTAGGGAAAAACTTATCAAACACCCTGGATATTTCATAGAGTTTTTACGGTTTGCTTTCGCCAACAGAATAAGTTTTGTGATTTGATAAAGAATGAAAAGTCAATCTACGCTCTCAACTTAATATCCTTCCATACCAAATTTCTAGGTATTCATTTAGATAAAAACATGAATTCCAAAACACAATGTGAACATATATTGTCTGGAAATTGTCGAGTACTACTCACCTCATTAGGAATTTACGTCATATACTTAATAAACAACAATTATTGTCATTTCATTATTCCCAAATTGAATCACGCCTGTTCTTTGCAATAAAGTATTTGTATTCCAGAAGCGTGTGATGCGATGTATTGCTTTCAAGCCCTCGAATTTTTTTTGTAAGGATCTCTTTAGATATTCTAAAGTTCTCACACTACCGCCCCTTTTCATATATGTCTCTATGTTTTTAAAAATATTCATAAATTCCCGTCGAACTCAAGTAAACATTCTTTCAACACTAGTCATGAATCAGATCTAAGCATGGCCCACACACGACTGCATATTACTAGTATATCACCGTCATTTCTCGGCCCAAAACTGTATAACCATCTGCCCGTATCGCTAAAAAGCTGCTTAACTGAGAGAAAGTTTGGAAATGATCTGAAACTTCTCTTGATTGAGAGATCATACATACATAACTTGAATTAATTTGTTAATAATAACTTTTAACTGATAATTGTGATATGACAAATGAGAGTAAGCCAGTGTGAGTAGTTTTTAGTTTTTCAGTTTCTTTAGTTTAGGTGAATTGAATTGAATGTATCTGACGAATCCTATAGAACTTTGAGAAACCGTCAAAAGGATAATGAAGTGATTTGATTTGATACTCAACCTACCATACGGATGTGAAGTTATCCACAACCACAAAATACACGGAGAAAAATGTAACTCGGATCTGTTTCTCGTTGGAATGAAAATGTAGGGCTTATTTCAGTACACGATTAAATCATGTAGGTTGATGAATGTAAGAAATGATATTTAAAATGCGTTTTCATTCCGGGGGCGGGGGTGTTATCGGGGTGGAAATGTTGAAAAAATTAAATATACATTCAAACGGCACTGTAGAGTTTTTAAGTTTGCATAATCAAATTCAGGTCAAAATACATATCTCCTACTACAACAAATAATTTGTCGCCCCGTCGGAGGGTGTGTATTGGGAAGTAGAAATATTGAAAAAAATCAAAATTCAGTTTACCAACCTAATATAGCTTCAGAGTAGAACAATATCACTGTATAAACTGACACAGTTACAGTTTTTGATACCGTATTTGTTCTCTAGACAGTGGAATTGTCGCAGAGAAAATAAAATACATGTCAGTGTATTCAACGTTTCGATGAGCTCTCTTTACGAATGCATATTCGCTTTTTGATCGTCCTTCGAGTGAAAATTTTCCACTTCCATTCGATTTTCCTTGTGACATTTCTTGTGGAAATTCAACGCGGAACCTGAAAATATAGTGACTTACTGAAATTGGATCCGTTTCACATATTGCTCATACTTTTCAAATTTTGCAATTTTACGGAATGTAACACATTCATATCAAAGGAAGTGAAATTGGCAATCTTGTGATATTTTTCTTCGAATCATCTAATGTATGCAATAAGTGTGTGGATTTTCAGTTGTCTGACAAAGCGTGAGTCGGATATTCATAATCCCGATATGGATGGGAATAGAGCAACAGACACGGTAGTACGGATGTGCGTACTTGCCTGTTTCATACTATCCATACTCCTCAAAGTATATTCCTTCTTGTAAATCAATGTTATAACTCATCATCATATTTGAATTTTGGTGATCAGTTAATAACTTCCTGAAAGAGATGTTCAACAAGGTGACCCGTTGGGACCCGCACTATTTTGTCTCATAATTGAAGAATTGACAAAGAGTTCTGAACTCAACTGGTATTTGGATGACGGCTGCAGATTTCAATACAGTTTTGGGAGATTTGGATAAGCTTATCATTCTATCGAAATAAATTGGTCTTGAACTTAATTTCAATAGTGCGAACTCATTTCACTACTAGAACTAAAAAATAATTTTATTACAGGCAGCTTCTGGTGAACATTGAAGGTCTGGGACCCCATTTGACTTCTTTCCTAGCTTTACCTGCTTTTTTAGCTCCCATGAGTGTTTGCAGTCTTATCAGTTCTATTCTTCCTTCCAATTTTTCTGATACCTGTGATAAGTTTTTTGATAAAGCTGTTTCTCTGGTTATCACAAACCAACTATGATTTGCTATCCGCTACGAGAAACATTCAGAAATTTCGGGACATTCCACTTTTGAATATTACCTCGAAAAAAATTGTTAATTCGTCCAAGTCTGGATTAGAAAAGGCCCGTCTGAAAGCTGTAAGTATTGAAGAATCCGGAGCTCGGCTGACTGCTTCACCTGTGGTTTCTCTTGGAATCCTTTTCAGACCAAGATCCCAGAGCCAGCAAACCTACGTCATTTTAGCAGAGCAAACCTCAAACATATTTCAATATCTATAGCCAGTTTTGTCCTATTTTTAATAAACAACGATCACAGTCGGAAAATTCTGTTTTCGGGTCGTAGGATTTTCCGATTACGTTTCAGAGAAAAGTTACAATGGTGAAACTTGTAGGTATCAAAACAACATTTAATTTAATTTTTTATGGTTTCAAATCGATAAATTCTCGATATAATGGCGAAACACTCTCTCTCTTCCCTATTTTACAAATACACTAATAGTTATAACACCTTGCTTAGGAGGGCATTATGAGACCTTATAGACTGTAATGTTAAACAAGTTAATTGTTGTAATAGAATGCCCAGACTATTCAGTGAGGAGCGGTGTGGAGTTCTTTAGACCGCCTTGCTAGTTTCATTTTTTTTATGTTTCAAGCAAAGTTTTAGAAATTGTGAATTTGAATGGGCGCCAGAATTTTTTGTTGAATTTGGACAAAAATTCAAATTCCCTATTCAATAATGATTGCGAATCAAATAACGTTACCTTCTGTAAATAACTACAACAATAAAACAAATACCAAACTTATATTAATC
The DNA here is from genome assembly GCA_018342105.1 of Gonioctena quinquepunctata. Classification (NCBI taxonomy): domain Eukaryota; kingdom Metazoa; phylum Arthropoda; class Insecta; order Coleoptera; family Chrysomelidae; genus Gonioctena; species Gonioctena quinquepunctata. The sequence goes on along the minus strand of JAFIRS010000937.1, from coordinate 360,278 downwards.
TATTTACAAATTTACATCATTTCCAGTGATTAACAATTATGTATCACATCTATATATTCCAGAATGAGAAAAGCAATATTGTTTTTGTTTTCTGAACCTGTCGGTTTATCGATGACGATGTACCTCTGATTGTAGTTTGTGTAGCTCGTAGCTAGACTTCACGTAGTTGTTTGGCTAGCAATCAGGGGGTACTCATAGCTGCTGGGCGACCAATCAGGTGAACACAAGCATCAGCTTCTGGTACATTGAATGTATTCTCAGCAATATAACATGAAAAAAACAATATTGTCTGTGTCAGAATTTGATATACAAGAATTCAACTTCTTGAAATTTGGAATTTTCCAATGCTCTCCTCAACGCATAGTTGTTACAAATGAGTGTAATCTCATCAAAAGGTTATTGCTTAGAGTTAATTGAGCATACAAATCAGCTTGTGCTGAGATTTGTCAGTAATATCCAATACTGAAATTGGAGAATTATTTTATGATTTAATCAAAATTGATCTTTGTTCTATATATAGAGAAGATAATTCATTCTGATCTTGAGCAGCCAAGACTATACTTTACAAGAATAAAAAAACAGAATTATACGAAAATGACTTCAATTTCAATGATATTCAAGAGAAAGCATATGAGAACTATGTTTGACCAATCGTCAAGTGCCTCTTCAGAAAGTTTTCTATACAATCAAAGCATATTCCAAATTCCAAGGATGAAATATATACATAAATATATATATATATATATATATATATATATATATATATATATATATATATATATATATCACCAAATATGGAACCATACCAAAGATATATTCAAATATAAAAATCATGAAAAATATATATTATTCAACTATATCATACCAAATACAGTGTAAGTGATATCATATATTTGTGAAACCCTCAATAATTCCCAATGAAGCAATCTAATCAGATAAGATTGACATTGATATCTTAATTCAATCCGATATATCACATGTGGCCTCAATAATTCTAACTGAGCTCCTTAAAAAATATATAATGAACGACACTGTAATCGATTATCAGATTGACCTAAATAAATCTCATCGCAATTTGCTGAACAACATACATAGATGACTTCAGATATCATTCTCTTTGTGAAGAACCATCTGACGTTCTAGTTAAAAATATATTCCAAGATGGTTTATATTTTTCTTGATCAAAAATATTTTCATATACCTCGCCTGATGTCACTATAATTCACTGATTTGAAATTACTTTTGTGGAAGAAAGGAAAAATCCTCTAATTCATTTGTTAATTCAACATGAACAGATTCTACTTCATTGTATAATGGCTGACAAGTTTCAGAACACAAGTTTACAAGTTATCGCTATTGTAGCTCGCTCGATAAGAGACGAGAAAGGCATATTCATTCCTTCAAATATATCCGTTCTGTCAGATCCCTCGTGATTGTTCTTATTCTCCTCAGCCGTAATGACTGTTCCATTTCCCACGGTTAGATGTCGCTAAGATTTCCAATAGGGATTATCGATTAAAGTGAATGAATGAATCTCTGAGCATATCAATAAGAAATGTAACAGATACATCGTTACAAGACCCATCAATAGCGATTTTTCCATGACAAAAATACCAGGAAATCGACTGTGCCATCGTCCGTAGTTATATCCTGTTATGTTTTCCACCCCCAACTGTCATTGCTGAATTTGTTATGAACATCCAAATGCAATTTTTTTTTGTTGTTTGCTTGTGACATAAAAACTTATGAAACCGTTTATATGTTCTGCGTTTAAAAAAAATTCATAACACCGCCATTTTTTAAGTTTCAAGGCAGGCTCACTACGACATAGTAGTGATTGATATGTGTGAAAAACTCCGGAAATGTTGGATTATCAGTTCTGGCATAATTGCAGTTTTTCCAAAAGATGTTAACAGTTTAAGGTAGTTGTCGTGCTACAAACAGTGTTAGAAATTAGGCCCGATTGTAGCGCGATACATGTGCAAACGCTGAATTAGAGGGATCTTTTTTAAGGGAACTGTACACTCAGAAACGCAACTAGCATGCGTGATACAGCAAATAAGCCTATACTGTACTATTGGCAACGTCGCAATACAACGATTGCAAGCATTCAGTTGTTCAAGATACTATTATGAACAAGCAGTCAAAGCTATGGATCTATTTTGCGCAAAAAATGGTAGGTTTGCTGAAGCAAAAGTTGAAAAAAGGAAAAAATAATTGTCTGAACTGTGTAAGACTCGAAAAACGAACAAATAACAGTCTAATGAAAATTATATGTGTGAAGGAAATCGCATTGTTAATCTCAAAGAACTTGGGAAAAATTTAAAATGTCGGAACCGCCACCAGGTTTTGAGTTTGGAGAATGTGCTGAAAAAAACCATTTAGAACTTGCATCAATTTTAAGTATCTGTTGTGATGAGTGCGAAATCCACGAGGCGATGTATGATGTGCAAATTTTACAAAAATTAGTTCGTTTCATTGGTAAAGAGTGAGAATCATCAACATGCATGAAATCATATGAAGAATGTATTTCAGAGCGACTTGAGAACGAAATAATATCTTGTAATTTACCTAATTCAATGTTATATCACGGGATTTATTGAAAAAAAAATGCGCAACAAAATGTAACATACGATTTTCTGAAACAAATATATCCCGGTGAAGGAAAATAAGCTGTGATTGATCACTCAACTGGAAAATTGGGGAATGGGAAACCTAGTGTTACTGAAAATAGGAAAGCATTAACAAAAATCATTAATGATTTAAAAATAAATGTTTAGTCAATCATGTGATTATTTAGCATAATAGTTAAAAATAAATAATATTACATTCATTTTTGTTTATATTTTTTGTAGATTTATACGTTATATTTTATTAGCCTGCTAGGAATCTGAACCATTTTTGTTTATGTTTCAAAATATTCGAATTATGTTATGCGTACATGTGTTGTACAAATGTATGAATAAAATGAAGTTTATGCACTGTTGTTTGCCGTTACTAGCTAAAACTATATTTTATTTTATATCTATTCCTATTGTAAAATGTTTAAAATGCATATACATTAACGCAATTATTCACAATCATTATACATGAATAAATATGTGCATTCCAACAGTTCAATTCAAAACAGCAAAACCCTCGCGCTCTCGCTCATTTGAATCACGAGCGCTCACTTGAGGCGTTGCCACGATTCTCAGCCTTCCCTCTCTTGCACTTCTTATACGCAATAATTTAGAAACTTTTTATGGCAATAACTGAATAACTATATGGCTACTCGTGTTTAATTTGTTCTATAAAATTTGTTACTTACCTTTCAATAATATACTAGTTTTTCAAAAAGATCTGGATGGAGGGTTTTTAGTTATGCCTTAAAATGTGGTGTCCGCGGTAGCTCACATAGGGATTACATGTTGAACGTTGCAACTTTGAAGCCTTATATCTCGCTTTCGGTGTGGTAAATTATTCAAAAAATTCAATATGATACAGGTAATAATGTCAACTAAAAGTCGTATAGATATAAACGCAATCTGATTGGAAGTGGATTTCATGACAACTACCTTCAGTATAGTACTACAAAACGATTATTCTAATTTTTCGTTAAAATGCTGAGAAATAGGTGAGAAATACTTGCAAACATGACCAAAAACGCGCGAGAGCATGAAAGCGGCTGAGGAGTGGGGGTAGAGCAGCAGATTCATAACGGGTGCAGTGCGCTTGTATTGCTATACATGCGCTTTCCCGCGACTGCTGCTCTGCCCCCACTAGTCAGCCGCTTTCACGCACTCGTCCATATGAGGTCATGTTTGCAAGTATTTTTCACCTATTTTGCAGCACTTTAACGCAAAATGAGGATAAACATTTTGTAGTACTATACTTTTACTCTCGAAATCTTCTCGGAAAATTGGAATCGGACTACTTATGACGCATTCAGGTCTGCTGAAATAAAGTGCATTAAAAAATTCAGATTGCAATTATGCCAAAACTAATAATCAGACAGCGCTTGAGTTTTTCACACACAAAGTACATATTGATCACTACTATGTCGCGGGTAGCCTGTACTACAATTCAGAAAGTGGGGGAGTTATAAATTTTAATTTTATTTGTTTTTTTCCGGTTTTTCTCTGTTACTAATGATCCGATCGAGTCGCGCTGTGTCTCATTGTCATTGCATTTCAATTCTCTTTAATTCGTCTGTTGAGATAAAAAAAATGCTTTTAAATGTTTACAACAAATTGAGCGATGGCAGTTGCGAGTAGAAAAACATAACAGGATATAACTACGAACCGTCTTTCGTATGATGGCACAGTCGGTTCCCTGGTGTATTTCCGTCGCAGAAAATCTTTATTGATTGGCCCACTATGAGGGTGCCAAATTTCAACTAGATCGGTTCAAAAGTTTATGATCAATTGCATATGTTATCCGATATACCGTTTATTTAAATAATATTCATAGGCAAGATAATGGATCGAGAGACGTTTTACAAAGTGGAATGAATTATCGAAAAGTTGAACTCCAAGGTAAGTTGAAAAAATATGTTACTTGATGAAAGAATGGTGGTTAAAAAGTCCGTTCAATAGAGGTTTTTTTGCTAAATTGGGCACAGTGAAGACCCGTGATGGTATATGTGATTATCTCCCATCAGTGTTCGAGAAACAATTCTGGAATGGCTTATCCTTACAACCTTGTGAACAGTGTTTTCAAATTATTCAACACAATATATTCCACAAGCTTATTAGTAGAAAAGTCCTATCAAACATGACATTTCTGATCTCAAGGACGATAACTTGAATTGGGAAGAATCCCGTCAAAGAGAGATGGATCCATATCATAATGGGAATGGACGAAATAACTCCGGATATCTGTGAGTCGCGTTTGCAACGAGAAATATGTGGAAATGGATAGCAAATCGTCAATAAAAAAATGCATGCAAGAATCGGAATAGGAAAGCGACTGTATCGTGGGGTGAGGATTACGAATTGCCTCATTTTCACTTTTATTGAGAGTATTCTAGCAGCGGTTTCGATTTCCGATGTTCAATCACAGAAATCCTTATTCCAATATCTGGAGTTGGAAAAAGTTTTCACGAACTGGTTTTGTCAGTGATGTAGGGAAGTGGGGTGCCCGACGATTCACTTGTATTCGTGAGTTTTGATGAAAATTATGTTGAGGATGATTTTAAACGGAATTCGCAATTTTAAGAATGAAAGGTTCTTGTTTAGTTTGTAGTTTAATTAACCTTGCTGTAGTATATGTCTCTACGCTACTGGCATTCCTTCAGAGTCCTATCATCAGATCTGTTGTAGTGTATGATGAGCTGAATTTGTGTGCGAGAATCCAAATTATTCGACCACAGAATATTCATTCCCTTTGTTCAAGAGCACTCGAAGACTACATGTCTGAATTCGAATATTTCCCAAAAAGAGTATCTTGCTCATTTTTCATACATTAAGAATATGTTCCACTCAAAATTTCTGCCAAAAAATTTCGACACTGAAAATCTTTTGAAAATAACAACACAGTATAATTTCTATGGACAATTACACTACTTAACACGGTTTTATACTTTCATCATATGTTATTATGTTAGAATGAAATGTGCTCAGTACGGATTTTTTGTTAATTTACTTTACTTAAAAAATAATATCTTAAAAAACCAAAGAAAATATTAAAAATTATTAATTTCAACTTTTCTTTTATAATCCTTTTGAGTTTTCCTCAAAAAAGACCAGCAGTAATATCATAAACCGGCACTGCATACTTTATTTTTCATGGTTGAGATGTTGTTACTAAGTTTATGAAGGGCTATACTGGGTGAGAATGATTTATAAAAACTCACTGGCGATTTTTATCGAGCGCAGATGTTATAAATTTTTAGAGGGCTGGAATCGTTTAAATTATGTACCTCGCCAATCTAGTTAAGAATACTATGCAAATAATTGAAGCACTCATAAAGACAAACGAACTATAACAATAAAAAAAATTACTCCGTTACAACGAATACACACTGTATGGTATGACATTATAATCAATACAACTCCAGTATTTCCATAGTACTGAATACATGTTCCAAATAAGTAATACAACCTGAATAATAATTGCGTTACAACTGACGGTGAGTTGTATCAATTCTCCAAAGACCCTTTGTACAGGAACTGAGATTCAAGAATCTAACAATATCAAAATTTTTTTCCAACCACACTGTACATAATATCAAATATTTTATTGATTTAACAATCATAAACAAAATGAGAAAACTATGATGAATGAACAGGTATCATTCCGCATCAATTGTAAGAAAGTTTTACAATTTATAAACGTCAAATGCTTATACATACTCTCGAACAAAATATCTGAAACTCTACTAATTGAGAAAATCAAATAATAATGAAAAAATCAATATTGGTTGAATGGGAACGTTCATAAAATTTGGTAATTCTTTACACACACTGGATATAAAATTAGTTTGATTCAATAATGAAACTGTGAAATACTTGTAGGTATAGTTTCTTCGAATTACGACAATAATTCAAAATATTTTGGAATGTATTCCGCAGTGATAGTCTAGTTTTCATTCAATACCGATAACTGGAGATTCTATAGAGTAGTTCAAAATTCAAGGCTAATTTAATTTATGTTTAAAAAAAAAACGAATTGCTATACTCAAATATGTGGGTTAGAATTTTATATAAAGCATTTTCACTTTGGAGAGAGATTTTATAGAAAATAGAATCATCTATTCAATTGAGTAATAGTTTGAGAAGATCTGATAGGCCAAATTAACACAAACCACAAAAATACAGCTCACCATTTTTTCTCGTTTCAGATTCTGGATTTCACACACAAGATTTCATCAAACGGTTTCAAACTAATGATTAATAATTTTTAATTCATTTACTCTTTATTTGGTAATAAAATACGTGCACTGATTCTGAATACATTTCAATTGTTTATGTCTGATAGTTGAGACTGAGTTTCAATCTAACTATATATTTCGAGCTGTGTACACAGTACATAGACAGCTGAGTTTAGTTAGGTGAATGAGCTTGGATGCTTGATTGAGATTGAATTAAAAAATGTCTGGCTTTTTAGATTTTTCTAGTGGATGAAGTTTTACGCGTTAGTCATTTCATGTCTATAATTCATAATGTTAGACTCTGTGGATGAGTAAAAGAAACATAATTTATAACTGTGCCCTTGTTTTGATCAGCGGTTCAGGATAGGGTTGAACACACATGGTAATCATCATTTTTTCTTGGCTGGGGTGTTCAGAGTGCATTCTGTGTCCGCGAGGTAATTTAATACCTTTTTATACATTAAAATGTGCGTTTTTTTAATTCTTAGTGGGAGTCGTCCACGAGTTTTTAATTTTTAATGGCTATGAATTTGAGAAGTTTATGCATGTATTCCTTTTTTATTCCGCTTTATTAGCTTCACCTGTATGTATGTATGAATGTAAATCTTTGAAATTGATTTAGACGCACTTCCATATGTCCGAATCAATTGACATTTTGCCCACATATTAAGAACCGATGACAATACAATAATTTCATAGCTATAACCTGGTATTCTCACTAAGATAGTCAGAAAAAAATCATTTTTGTTTCGAAGATATGGCGAATGCACAGATTCACCAAAATGCAGCATGCACCTCATTCACCATAATTTCGAAAAAACTTCCATTCCATGTGAATTAATAAATCGAAATTTTTCTCCCATATTTTTTTTTATTCTTCTGTAACAATATGGACTGAAAATTTATAAATAAAATTATAGTTTAAAAAAACTAAAAAACACTTTTATGTAGCAATAAGAACTAAAAAGTTGAAAATAATAAGATAAAAGTCATTGACCAAAAAATGTCCTCTTATGTAAAGCGTGGGGTTCTCTTCACCTACTTTTCATGATGAGATTGAAATAACTCAGGAATATCACAACAGAAGCAAAAATCATTCTCTCTTGTGAAAAACCGCTGTTATTTTGACTTCTCTCCACAAAAAGTGAACTCTTATCAGACAAATAGTTACCAAAGTCACTGAGACCATAGCAAAAACAATCGACCAGAAACTATTCAACCATTGAACTACTGAAATGAATGCTGCGAAGGAAGAAAAGTACAAAATAGATTAAACCAAATGGATCAAGGAGATCCCGTAATCTGAGAATATTCAGCCTCAAAGAAAAACCAAATGAAGACACCAGAGAAAATCCTGAACGCGAAAATGTCCCTGAACGTATCAGATAAGGACATCTCTATGTGCTACAGGATAGGCAAGAAGGACGAAAACGAAACAACTGGAATTTTTCTGAAACTAAATAATCTGGAGAATAAAAAACGATTTATGGATAGGAAAAATTGCTCAAAGGAATAGGAATTGTCATAAGGGAGGACCTAACTGGACCAAGGGCGAAACAGCTGAATATAGCCATTGAAAAATTTGGACTAAAAAACGTTTGGACTCACGACGGTGTAATCTATATCAATTAAAACAATAAAGTGCATATCATTGAAAACAGAGAGGACCTTCTGAAAATTCCACATCTACTATAAGTTGGTTGATTCTTCCTAGGTGCCCGCAGTACTATGCAAAGGAATAATTATTATCAAGACCAAATAAAATTATTAATGCAGGCATTTCATATGAATTTTTATACTTCTTCCCCCTTTCCGTACATTCACTATGTTTTTTTTTATCAGGAGCTTTCAAATTGTTTGTACTATGAAAGATTTCTTGGGTGTATTAGATGATAACTCTGAAATGGATACAAAAATATGTGAGAACTTTCTGGGTTATATACAGGGGAGAGCAGATGAAAACAGACATGATGTATAGGAATAGTCCACTCGAGTATCAGAAGTTCACAAAATCATTATGACGAACTGTTGGTAGGGCAAGAGATTTTTTTGAATACCATTCGGTAGTATCTGCCCCCTCTGTATTACACCTACGGAAGTAATGAATCTTCCATAAACTAACATTACATGTATATTGAGAATTCGTCTATCCACTATGACTATTATGTACATTCTAACTTGAAAATTCTGAGAACGAGCACACAGCAGACAGGCAATCTTGCCCAGGTACTGCTCTTGATCTGAATTGTTTCATCCTGAAACACAATAATTTTTTTTGTGTATTTCATATTGAATAAATTAATTTGGAATTTGGAAAAAAAATCGCAAATCATCCCAATAAACGCTTCTACCGCCCTGCTCAAGATGTTTCCTCTCGCGCTGTATAATTGCTGTATAATTACGAAGTAAAAACGAACTAACAATTGATACGGTGTGCATCAAATTGAAAGAGCTGTTAGATATTGAAGTGTCAACAACTGATATAAACAATTTTTATCGCCTGGGAAAAAACACAGACTGTCCAATGAAAATCGAGGTAATATCATTTATAAAAAAAAGAGAAATTATAACAAGCTGTAGAAAGCTGAAAGGAACCCATATATCTATCTCCCATGATCTAACCCTTCAGCAACGAGAGGAATACCAAATATTAAAACCCATCTTGTGATAGAACGCCAAAAAAATCAAAATTGTTTCATACAGGAAACAAATTGATAGTCAATGAGTTGAATATTCAATAGAAGACCTAGTGAATAGTGAAACAATCTCTGAATCAAAATCGCTCAGTGCCCCCTCGACACCACCCCATCCACTTCTTATGCAGGGTGAATCATCAGAGTTAGGAAACCCCCCACGGCATCAAGAAACACCTGTACAAACCCAAATACGAAAGTACTTGTGACGCCGAACAAGCCCACTCGTCCACACCAACCAATCCCTAGAGAAAACAAGAAACCACAACCATCAGTAGTATCTAATAAAATAACAAGATCCAGAACAAATTCTTCAAAACGAAACGAATGATCCTTTTTTTTTCCTATGTATAAGTAAGTAAATGTTATATTTGTCTAAATGGATCCGTTTATTAGAGATATAAAATACGTCCCTTTTCTCACAACTGAGGTAGATACAATAGAAGAGATAAATAATATTCTTGGCACAGAAACTGAAAAAAAAAACTCAAAATATTTCATCAGAATATAAGGAGCATTTCAAAGACTTTGACGAACTAAAATTCAATTAAGCCAACTATCCTTTGAATATGATTGTATAGTTTTGACAGAAACGTTCAACTATAGTGACCTTAATTTCCACCAGTTACCGGAATACACCCTTATATTCAATGATGGTGATGTAAATAGAAACGATGGAGTCATCATGTATGTAAAAAATAATCTGAATTTCAAATCGAAAATAATCAATATTGGTGAAATTAAAATCATACAATTGAAAATTAAATATGAACAGAAAAAAGAAACTATGTTAACTGGTATCTATAGGCCTCCCTCGACTGATGAAAATCTATTTATCAATAATCTTGCTAACTACCTGCAACAAACAGAGAATGAAATATTAGAAAACCATATATGATTGGTGATATGAATTTAGATCTATCAAATGAAAATGAAAGTGTGTCGGATTATTTGGACTTGATGAGCGAACATAATTTTTTTCCGTCATAAATAAATTAACTTGAGTACAAAATACCTCATCCACCTGTATAGACCATATATTTTTGAGAAGTAGAGGAACGAAAACAAAAGAAAACTGCCAAGCACTTATTATTATTATCAATGCAAATATTACTGATCATAAGGCAACTATAACAAGCATACCTATAACAACGGATCGTCACTTAAAATCTGAACAAAAAACGATGAAATATATAAATTACAATACACTCAAAAATGATTTTGAAAAATTTGATTGGTCGAGGTTCTACAATCATGTAAATACAGAAAAAAAAACTGACTATTTCATTGACACATTAACCTGGATTATTGAAAAGAACACCACTGAAAAAAAAATCCCGAGAAATAAAATCAGACGAAAAGATTGGATAACTGATGTATAGCAAACTCCACAAACAGAAAAAACGTCTTACTAGTTGAACATAAGAAAGACCCTGAAAACATCGCAAAAAAAAATACTTACACAAAATACAGAAACTTTTTAAATAGATTAATAAGAAAGGCAGAGTCTAATTATTACACAATCACACAACTGTGGAGTATTATAAAGCAAATAGATTCCCCTAAGAAAATGGAAACAATTCATGAAATAGTTACTGAAGATGGAAACGAAATTGTTGAAGACCGACTGAAAGCAAATGCCTTCAATGACTATTTCATAAGTGTTGGCGAATTACTTGCTTCAAAAATAAACAAACCAACGACCCAGCCACCCAAAAGAACACCAACAGTAAATTCCTTTTTTTCAACTAATATCAATAAAAATGAAACACTGAATATAATTAAATCACTTGAATCAAAAAAGATGCCAGGTATAGATGGAATAAAAACTGAAACACTCAAAGAAATAGCGGAAGAAATAGTAGAACCTCTAACTGTTTTAATTAATAAAAATTTTGAAACCGGAAATTTCCCAACGTACTGTTGTAATACCTATATTTAAAAAAGGTAAAGAAAATAAAATGAGTAATTTTAGACCCATATCCATAATTTCAACAATGGCTAAAATTATAGAAAAAGCAATAAAAAACAAATTGATGTGTTTTCTAAATAAATATAATATCATATCAAACGAACAATTTGGTTTCAGAGAGGGACTATCAACTAACGATGCTATAAACCACCTACTTGAGGGTATATATGAGTCGGTTGACGATAGTAAACCCACACTGTGTGTATTTCTGGACTTAGCCAAGGCCTTTGACACAGTTTGTCACGTACAACTGGCGGAGGTTTTGGAAGAGGCTGGAATAAGAGGAGCCTCTCTCTCCCTTATGAAAGATGATCTGAGAAATAGAATACAGTTTGTCCGAATTAACAGTGAACTTAGCGATGAAAAAACAATTAAATGTGGCGTACCACAGGGTACAGTTCTCGGGCCATTACTTTCCACCCTGTATATAAACAACTTACTAACAACGCATAGTACCGGCAATATAATCAGCTTTGCAGATGACACAGCTATTCTTTACTCGGATGATTTATGGGAAAGCCTGAAAAATAAAACAGAAGTAGATTTAAGTAACATATTAAACTGGTTTAACCATAGAACCCTCACAGTCAACGTAGAAAAAACGTTTTTCTTACCTTTCACCTGCTACAAGACAAATCTCCCGGAATACAACACACTTGAAATACAAAATAAAAAAACAAAAACCGAAATTCTATCAAAAAACCATATCAAATATCTCGGTATTACAATTGACTCTCACTTGAGATGGAACCTCCATATAGGCAATATTACAAATACTCTGAGACCATTACTATATAAATTAAAACACATGAAATGGATCTTGAATGTAAAACATTTGAAAACATTATATTATGCGTTCGTTGAGTCTCGAATACAGTATGCCATTCTAAGTTGGGGAGCAGCTCTACCAACGTACATGAAAAAACTAGAGATTCTACAAAAAAAAATTATAAAAATTATATATTCAAAAAAAATACCTATTCTACAAATGATCTATTTAATAAAAAATATTTATAAAAATACTATTCAATACAATTAAAAAAAAACTTATTAAAAAAAAAGCACGAACTAAACAAAATATTCCTATAAACAAAGAACAAACAACGGCCAGCGCTCGCTGATGTACCAATCAAAAAATATATAATATACTCCCAGAAAAGTTCAAAAATTACTTAGAAGAAATGCACTCTCTACGACTCATTGAATGCAAATTCAAAGATTATATTGAGTCAGTTGACAGACACACCCTCCACACAATAATGAAATGCAAATAAACTCCACCGAATTTTTTTTTTCATTTTTTTTCTCTTCTTTCAACAATATATGTGTCCTACTCCATATCATATAATCTAGTTAAATAAAACAATACTAACATAACCACATTGCACTTGTACCACATCATTAAAACATAATCAATCCATGCACAACCTCGCGGTTAAAATCGAACTCTCCGTTTATTTACCACAAATACCTGTATATGAAATGACAATGTAAACAAAAATGTATATTGGAGTGAATTAAATATTATTATTATTATTATAATATCTCATTGTTGTACTATTTTTAGACTCGCTTCAATCAGGTGATTGTGTGTATACTAGTTCCACAAACTGGTAAAACAAGTGCATCAGGTTTCTAAAGATCTCCTGAGAATCAACCAGTAACCCATCAAGATGACATTTAGGCACATTTCCATCGTGCACATGTAACTTCAATGCTCCCAATGAAATTGGAATTAGAAATACAGTCCATTCAGTTAATATCGAAAGCCTTTTGCTAGACCTATCTGGTTATTTAACGCACAAGTATGGATACTCATTGATATTCAGCTCAGACACTGTACTAATTTAAAAAACCTCTTTATTTCTGGATCATCGTCGAGACGCGTCTGAGTCAAATTATTTCCTAGAAGTAATTTTTGTAGAGACACAAATTCCCCTGAAGGAACCACATCTCCCAAATTAGTTATAGCTCGTCGTCCGTTCAAACATTCGGTATAATCCGCAAATTCCAGCGCCAACGCGGAAACCATCAAGACTAAATTACACCTCGCACTTTTCTCTCGCGCCTCATTTATTTTATGACATAATGACGGCGGTTCTTTTTCTTTTTGTTCTTCGGTCTAACACACGCTGGCCCCCTTCGCGGTGCAGGGGGCTTTGTGGAGGAGAGATGTGGGAGCAGGATAAGACCCGGTATTTATGAAGTTGCTAGTCACGCTGTAATAGAGTTCGACAAAAAAAAGTAACGTGAAGCTGGCTTTGCGGTGGAGAACCATGGAAGCGTTTGAGAAATTACACTCAGGGGTAGTATAGGAGGAGAAATGATTGCATTCTTTGAGAGTTATACCGGGTGATTCTTCCTATAATTTTTTTTTATTGAAGATAGAAAAACGAAATTTGGGGATTGTGTATTATAGTTCAATTTACATTTCTTGACATATTTACTTGCTTTGCTGTACTTCCGGTTGACCGGAAATTATCCCAACTTTCGATTTTTAAATGGGACATCCTATATATTTTTACTTATTCCGATCAAGGATGACTTTCTTGATCCAATAACACCTCAATTGTAAATATTTGACGGATAAAGTCATTTTCATTCCAATTTTTATTTTTTGATCCGGAATGCCATGGATCGTGTAAATCGCTTCATTCTTGATCAAGTAACATGAGAAAAATACGACGTTGAGGCTTATGACTCCACAGTCGTTTCGAGAATTATTCAAAAGTAAAAAATTCGTCCGTTGAGGTTCTAAATTTTCAAAATGACCTCCTCCTTGATCACGGCAAAGTTCAACTTCTTCAATTGTTGCGTGCACCACATTGATTAGCTGTTCCGCAGTGATGTTCTGGAATGCCACCCTTACTTTATACTCCACTTCTTCACGAGTAGCTGATGCTGTGTTATACACCTGCTTTTTAATTATTCCCCAGAGAAAAAATCAAGCGGAGTAAGATCTGGTGGTTTAAAATAAGAAAAAGAAATAATACATTATGAGAAAATATGACAACTTAAGAATGTACCTCGCAGGCCACTGAATAGGTACATAAGTGCCAATCCACTTTTCTGAAAATGTGTCATTCAGATGTTCTCTTACGACTTGGGAATTGTGAGGTGGCGCTCCATCTTGTTGAAAATAGATATCAACTTGGTTAGCCAGTGGCAAATCTTCAATGAAATCATTTATTTGATTTCTAAAGAACTGTAGATATTCTCCCGCAGTAAGTTGTCCGTCGAATATTATTGGCCCCAAAAGTTTTCCTTCGATAATACCCATCCAGCAATTGAAACTAAATCGCTCTTGAAAATTTCCTCCTTGCATCAGATTTACGTTTGAGACCAGTACTTTTTATTATTCCGATTGAACAGTCCCAAGTTGGTGAATCGAGTTTCATCTGAATAAATCATTTTTAATAGAAAAGGTACGTCTCCTCTGTATTTAGTCAAAAACCAATTGCAATAAGTTAATCTTCGGTTGTGGTCGTTATCGTCAAAGATGTCGGTGTACTTGGTACTTGAATGATCTATAGTTTGGCAAAGCCAGTAAATATGTCAAAAAATGTAAAATTGAACTATAATATACAACCCCCCAAATTTCGTTTCTCTATTTTAATAATAAAAAAGTTATAGGGGTGACCCACTTCAGAGAATAACCCGGTATACTCCGAAACAAATTCTCAGTCAAATATTCCATATAGTTTATGAACTGTGCTTGTCGAATTCTGTGAACGAATGTAGGCACATCAGTCATCATCATCTCATGTCTCTGGTATTGAGAAAGGGCAATCCCCTAAATCTATTACGGACATTGAATATGTGAACGATTTCACACTAAGGTATTCAGTTCAGAATTTTATGGTTTTCCGACAATTTTATTTTCGGTTAGCTTCACACCTGTGACTGGAGATCGTTGAGGAATTCATAATCATAGTTAGTCAGGAAGCTAATATTGAGAAAGAATTGGGAAATGATGATAAAACAAACGGAAAAAAATATTTTGAAAAACAAGCTTTTATTAATCTGCACAAAAAAGAAAAGAACAAACCAAGGAGTCCATAAAACCTTTAATGTTGGGTGAACCCCAAACCCCCAGAAGGGTTGAAGATGACTGCTCTATAGAAGTGTCATCAGTATAAGTATGAAACATAGACACATACTATCTATATTCAGTATGTTCATGTTCCCATGTGATCTGAAATCTTGTCGCGACCGAGGTTTACTACTTAATAATTTTTTTTTTTTTATATGGGAAAATTACGCGACACAGAATAGAATATAATTCATTTCCCAGGATCCATTATTGCGATTACATAGTTCTCAAAAGTATAACATATATAAATATAAACAATGGAAACACAAAAATCAATATAACATGAACTTTTAGTTCTCAAGAGTATAACATATATAAATATAAACAATGAAAGAGGTAGGAGTTGAAGCGTTCTTCTTAGAATATCAAGGTTTGTACATGCCATGTGAACACCTCTAGGGTAATGATAAAGCCTGCTGTTCGTTGGATAACACGATTTCTTTGAAAGTGATTCTCAGGTACTCCAGAAGTGATCCACTGAGAGTGGATTGACTGAACTGACGTTTTCTGAGAGAGACTCCAAACAAGGAACGATGTAGTTGATACTTTCGAAACATCACCTATAAAAATATCTCATAAAATGAGAGACAAATCGCCAACTTTTCTACGGATTTCCAGACAGAGTGAGCAGAGTTTGCTGGAATATAAGGCATCACCGACGGACAATTGCCTTTTGACGACATTATTATGCCTTCAGGATATTTGTATGAAACTCTGAACTCAACTTATATTTAACAATTTTCAGTCATTAAAAAGTCATTATTAATCTGACATACTACAGAATCACATACTATTTGACAAATAGAATTAGATATTTGAATTCAACATATAGTATGAAGTAAGAAAAATATAAAATTGTACAGTACATAGATGAATAGAGGTAGAGATGAAAAAAATGCTGCGATTCTGGAATATTATCATACGATCTTGTAGATATACAAGTTTATCACTCAAGATTTGTAGACTCTCAAAGTGGTGTTTCACTTGGATCGAGATAAGAGATTGCTCTGATGACTTTCTTCTGGAGGATGAGTGTACTCTCAACAAACAAACAGATGTGGAGTTGAATGAAAGCTTGTAAAAAATTATAAAAAAAATTTATTTCATACAAATGCACTGAAAGGAAAAATAATTCCTTCAATTGTTTGACCTAGATTATTCTGTGAGTGTCAGATTCAGAAGTTTGCCGCGAATATAAAATAGATATTCTCGCGCGGCAAGATTTTGAATCTCGTACTATTTATTATATTTTTCTCTTTAGGGCATTTGTATAAAAACCATAAATACAGAGATCATCGGCCATCTTGGAGCCACCATTTTGATTTCATGAATTTTGGAGGAAAATTCATAATCTTCGACCCTAAATACCCCCACGTACCAATTTTGAATCGACTATGACCGTATACCTAAATCTCGTCCGCCATCTTGGAGCACCATTTTGTTTTTGTTTTTTCTAAAAAAAATTCCATGTGCCGCCATTTCAAGTTCATCAATTTTGACAAGAAATTAATAATCTCCGACTCCGAAAACCACCACATACAAATTTTGAATAGAATCGTACCATAATCACAAAACTCCTCCGCCATTTTGGAGATTCATGAATTTTCACAAGAAAATCAAAATCTCCTACCCCGAAAACCCCAATTTTGAATCGAATCGGACCATAATCACAAAACTTGTTCGCCATCTTGGAACCGTCATCTTGAATTTTTCAATTTAGACAAAATATTCACAATATCCGTTCCTGAAAACCCCAACATACCAATTTTCAATCGAATCGTACCATAACCACAAAACTCGTCCGCCATCTTAGAGCCGCCATTTTGTTTTTTTCCTTAACAAAAATTTCATAATTTATTGACACCGGAATTATAAACACCTGCCAAATTTCAGCTCAATCGGATGTCGGCAAGTGCTCCAAAAATGGATTACAAATTTTGAACCAGAAAGAATTACAGAATGACATACGATCGAAGCAATTTAAATAAAGCTTGCAAAAAAAAGTATTCAATTCCTTCGGAAAATTCATGTGATATATAGTTATAATTATCACGGAGAATTCACCGCATCGATTTCGATATGACATTGGAATAATGTTAAATCAAGTAAGATAATTGATGATATTTGGTATTGCAGGATTTTGATCCTGGGTGTTTTCAGCAACTGTTAATCTTAATGTAGTCAATTACTATCATTAATCACTATCGCAAAAGTGTGGACACTCACACGTAAAAAAGAAAAATAAAAAATTCACATCTCTAGTATGTGTCTCATGTTGAACATATCATTTTTCTAATTTTGACATTTGAAGTGACACTTTTTAAAACTCGTTGACGTTATCAAATGTTTTACTTTTCATCACCAGTTGCGAAAAGTAAAATTTTTCGCAACTGGTGATGAAAAAAAAAAAAAAAAAAAAAAAAAAAAAAAAAAAAATTTTTTTTTTTTTTTTTTTTTTTTTTTTTTTTTTCCTACGATTGCACATTTTGATACAACTCTGAGATTTAGCAACTTTTGACTTAATGTCGTCATGTACTATCTAAACACTCACGAAATGGAAACACTCATATTGGAGAACATATAATCTCTCTGGTATTGTTCATGCTGAACATATATTTTTCAATTTTGACATTTGAGTGACACTCTATTTGAAACCTTGACGTTATCCATAATTTATACCAGTTTGGTATGAAAAGTTTCACCACAAGTTGCAAAAAATACATGAATAAAATTTGTTATAATTTTGAGGCTAAACTACTTGAAGTACTCCTTCATTGTTATTATATTCTATGTACATATTATGGAGATTGAATTTCATTTGAATTCAATACATAATATGTATGGTAAAAACTAATTATAAATATCAATAACATAATTTGAACAATTGGTGATATCGACCCCAGCTGACAACGTAGTTTTCTATGTAGCATTAATTTCCATTTTTTCCATGAAAGTCTCTCCATGGATGATAACACGCTTCTAACGTACTAAAAAGTAAAAAATAATTTTAATATTCAATGACTATGCCAAAAAGCGTGGGGTGCTTTATCGAAATCAATTGAAATAATCCAAGATCCCAGAGCCGGCAAACCTGCGCCATTTTAGCAAAGCTGAAATTTTGAGTATAAGTAGTGTGATATGTAGTTGAGAACTAATGCATACGTGCTAGCTTCAAAAGGGGCCCTTTAACGGATATCTGGTATAAAAGTACATAAAGAACCTTTCTTACTTAAAGTTGAAATATGGTAATGCGTTTGACAATTAATATCGTCTAGTTGGCACAGGCGCAAGATCTAAGCTCTGATATCAAAAACTGGCAAGGGTTCAAATCCCCGCGCCTGACGATTTTTTTTTATTTTTCCCATCGAAATTGAAATTTTTATTTTTTTTTATTTTAAAATTCATCCCAAAACTAAATCACTTCTCAATTTCAAAGTGAATAATGAAAAAAATCGTCAGACATATCACACTATTCATACTTGAAATTTCAGCTTTGCTAAAATGAGGTAGGTTTGCCGGCTCTAGGATCTTACTCTGAAAGTATTAGGTTTCTGAAGAATACGTGATCAGAAAGCACCTCATGCTTTTCGGCATAGTAGTTGAATATTGAAATTATTTTTAATTTTTAGCGCGTTGAAAGCGTTTTCTTCAGTCTTTTTAAATATTTATTTTTAATATTTTTAACTTGTATTAATAAGGATAACATATCAAAATTAGAAAAAATATTCGTGTGAAACACGTTGGGAAACCCTATTCTTAACAGACGAAACCAAGAAGGAGAAGGTTCTCTAGTCGACGAATATATATTTTTTTATATATGATCACGCATAACTTTTTACTGAGACGTCCGATTCCGATAATTCTTTTTTCAGTGGATAGGGTGTACTTTAAAGTTGATCCCATTTGAATTTTAAAGAGGAAATCCACCCCTAAGGGTAGCAAAATGAAGGATATTGATCACTCACCCTCTGAATTTTGGTCCGTTAACCGATTCTATCAGGCATAACTTTGTACTGGGTTCTTCGATTTGGATGATTCTTTTTTTAATAGATAGGGTATATCTTATATTTGGATTTCGAAAGGAATTAGCCACCCTTACGGGTAGAAAAATAGGGGCTAATTGATTTTTCACTTGTGAACATTGGCACACATATGTAGTTGACAATGACAGATCGCTAGTGTTATTATTTTTGTTCTCCTACATCCGTCACAATCATTATATTCTATGAGAGGATTGGATGATATACAAAATAATGAAATAAAATAACCAGAACAACAAAAATAATTTATATTACAACAAATAGCAGAGGTAGATAATCATATTATTTAACTGGTAATAGTTGAAGTAAGGTGAGTAAGTAAGTATTTTGGAAGTAATCAAAAAGCAACTAGATAGTGATTAGTAGATTTCAGGCACAAAAAATTGAAAAATAAAAAAAATTCAACAAAAAATTGAACCGACGAAATACGGAACTGAAAAGTAAAAAATAAAATAAACCTTTTTAGTCTCAATAACTAATCTCCTGAACTAATGTAACTAATTTTGAGAACGAACAATCAACGGAAATCATTGAATTACTTCAAAAGAATTACCAGAATGTCACCGCGCAACTCGATGCCATCATTTTACGCCTTACCTGATTCATTTGCTTGTTTGTTTGGCGCCAACTCAAAATTAGTTACTTACATTAGTTTAGGAGCTCAGTTATTGAGACTAAGAATGTTTATTTTATTTTTCACTCTTCAGTTCCATATTTCGTCGGTTTAATTTTTTGTTAAAAAGTTTTTATGTCTATTTCATCTCCTTTTGTCTATTTTTTTCTATGTTTATTCTGTTTTTTCTGTTTTTACTACTTTTTCTTTCTATTTTTCTGTAAATATATGTTTTACGCCTTATCTAATCCATTTGCTTGTTTGTTTGGCGCCGACTCAAAATTAGTTACTTACATTAGTTTAGGAGCTTGGTTATTGAGACTGAGAAGGTTTATTTTATTTTTAACTCCTCAGTTCCGTATTTCGTCGGTTTAATTTGTTGTTAAAAATTTTTTTTCGTATCTCGCTTTTTTTTGCGGAACTCGCTCGGCTCGTTCCGCAGAAATTCGCTCATTACGAAAACTAGTGCTTTTCCCAACTGGTTGCACAAATAACTAGGCTAGCGCGAGGAACTGATGATGCCCTATCCTCATTTTTAGCACGAAAAGTGCAGCTATTGAAGGTTTTGAGAAAAAGAATAGGTTAGTTAGTTCTGGCTCCTCCTTGGAAAAGCTCATCAGAATAGTACTTGTTGAAACCGCTTGATTGTTGAAAGAACATGAGATGGAACAAATATTAATTCAGGAAGATTTCACATATTCATGATTTTCACTCCCCATGTTTTCGTTCAGAGTCTTGTACCCTGATTCATTTTCCCATCCATGCAAGACATATACCTGCTCTCAAACAACATGAATATGCCTTGTCACAAATAGACTGTTGAGGATCATGAGATTTCCCCAGCGAACTCAAACAAGGCTTTCCTTTCCTCAAACTAATTGGGAGTTTACAACTAAAATCACCGACTTCAGAATATGCAAAGTTTCCGCGAAATATTACGACTTTATATCATCCCGAACTGCAATTTTCGCACTAAGACAGATTTACCATGGCGAAAAAGTACAATTGTGTTTCGTGATGAAATGCCCCGGGGAATTGTGTATACGCGAATTGCTGGATAATTTCTGGAATGACTAACATTTTTCATACCTCTTGGAAGGGTCTTTCGAAAATGATGAAAAATATTTGCCGAATGGGCTACATCGCAAGGCGCGCTGCTTCGAGGAATGGAATGCATTGCTCAGAAATTCCGGCAGTTAATTATGACATTAGACTGATTCTTTGGAAGTTTATCAACAGTTGGATATACAGGTATGGAAACCGAATGAGCAGAAGATATAATAGCACACAATTGTGGCCAAACCAAGATTATCAAATCAGATCACCAAATTCTTTCTTAGACGAAGTTCTGATATCCAGAATAGGGGAATGAATATTAACCAAATATTTCGTACAATTGATACAGAACATGATACTGATTTCAGTGAGACATTTGTCTCTAACTCTAACATAGGGAACCTTGCAATTAATACTAATATTGAAAATAGGTTTATCTGTTTTACGCATCAAAACATCCAATGTATCAGTAACAAAACTGTACTTATAGATAAGATATTCAATGGAGAAAAGACCTGTGACTTTATTCTCAATACGGAACATTGGCAGAATGCCGAACAACTGGAAATTTTTAAGTTGAAAAACTTTGATCTGTGTGCCTCCTATTCTAGGAGTACAAAGATACATGGTGGGGTTTCTATATATAAAAATGACATTCTTGTCGAACACATTTGTGAGCTGAACCTATCTTACTTTTGTAAAGAGGGTATTTCAAAAGTTTGTGGAATGAAGCTAATCACTCGAAGCATAATTTGTATTGTATTATATAGAGCACATAACGGTGATTTTAATGAATTTCTGATACTATTTAACGGAATTCTGTCTATCATAGATAATAAAGCAACAACGTTAGTTATTGGTGGAGACTTCAGTATCAATTTCATGGTTGATAGTGCCAACCTAACACCATTGGAAGACTTGCTCTTATAAGATTAAAATTAGTTTAAGAATACCAACAAGAGTAAAGGCAAATTCCATGACATGCATTGATACTTTTTTAATTGAGACAAATCACCCCTACAATGTAGCAGTAGTAGACCTTCATTCATCTGATCATTACTCACAAATCCTGAAAATTGCTACTAATCCACACAACAAAACCAGCAATGGTAGAGACAACAAATTTTTCTATCGTCGGGATTTTTGTATAAGGAGATTCCGTGATTACCTGCAGCACGAAGACTGGATAGAGATATTTGCGCAACAGTGTCCTAACTTGGCATATGAGGCTTTCACAGAGCTTCTATTATATCATTTTGAAATATCTTTCCCATCAAGAAAGGTATCTACCGGACCACGGAGGAAGAAATCTGATTCGAAATTAACGATGTCCCCCGAGCTAGAACGTCTGAAGAATAGAGTTTCACTGTACAATATGCTAGCAAAGAATGACACCAACTATAGTGAAATTTGTAGGCAATCTAACAGATAATATAGGGAAGAACTAAAGGCTATGAATATAAAATATCATGATGAATTGATTAATAATTCTGACAACAAACAAAAAACAGGAAAATTATCAACGATTTACAAAAAAAAAACAATAAACATGAACTAATTTTATTAGAAAACAGTATACAATATACGGAGGAAATATTAGCTGAAAAATTCAATGCTCACTTTACAAAGCCTCTGTCTGAAAATTTCTCATCACATACTCGATTTCTTGAAAGTAACATCCCACTCAATGCTTCCACTTTTTTATGTCTCCCATCACTGAAAGGGAGTTGGTACAGTTGATAAATAAACTGAAAAACACTAACTCATGCGGAACGGACCAAATATCAAACAAGTTGATTAAATGTTGCTCCTCTGAATTATGCACTGTACTCACCTTCCTAATCAATATGTCAACAGAAAAGGACATTTTTCCAAATAATTTAAAATTAGCCAGTGTATCTCCTATATATAAAAAAGGAGATGAAAATGATCTAAATAACTACAGAGCAATCAGTATTCTCTCTAGCATTTCGAAACTATATGAAATGAATTCAAAAGAGCAGTTAAATGCTTATTTCACTGTGATGGAATTATTATCACCATCACAACATGGTTTCACAACTAATAAAGGCACTAATACAGCTCTTTGCGATTTTCACAGTCGAATAATAACAGCCTTGGACCAAAAAAAGTGTGTGCTTGGATTGTTTATTGATTTTTCACGTGCGTTTGATTGCGTGAATCACAGTCTTTTGCTGGAAAAACTCCCGAGATATGGGGTTAGAGGATTGCCGCTCAATTTATTGACCTCCTATCTGAAAAATAGGAGACAAATATCAAAAATTGGGGAGAATACAAGCTCCGAAAAACATATTGCCGACTGTGTGCCTCAGGGATCCATTTTGGGGCTTCTATTATATTTAGTTTTTGCCAATAATTTATTAGTGTATCTGAATGGAAATTCTTCCACTCACTGTATATGTTATGCTGATGACACGAATATACTAGTTATTGAGGATGACCTAAACTTCCTTGAAAATACAGCTGAAAGCACCTTCAGTAAAGTTATCACTTGGTCTGAGAGAAATAATTTAGAAATGAATAAAACAAAAACCAAAATGCTTCAATTCATGATAAGACGACCACACCATGGGGTGAGTCTGTTTCAGAATACTGAATTATCATTGGATTCCACAACAACAACCAACATGTTAGGAGTTGTCTTCGATAACAATTCACAATGGAAGCCACAAGTGGATAATTTGTGCAAAAAACTCAGAAATTCCTGCTACTCTCTTAGATTTCTCTCCAATCACTGCAGTCAAGAGATTCTACTTACGCTTTACTATGCGAATTTCAATTCTCACCTCAGGTATAGCATACTGAACTGGGGCACAAGTTCCTCTGTGGGTCGGGTGTTCATAATACAGAAATATGCAATTAGGATCATTGCTAAGTTGGGTTTAGGGATTCCTGTAGAGACATTCCAGAACTTAAAATATTAACAGCTGCAGGACTATATATCTTGAGGCGTGCACATATGTATACCCAACAAAACATATTGGTTACCAACAGACCACCACATACCCATTTGACATGAAATGCACACTTACTCCTACCCAGTCAACATCGCACTGCACTCTACCAAAAAAGCTTTGAATATCAGGGATGCAAACTGTACAACAAACTTCCCGATGACATTAAAGCTTCAGGAAATGTACATATTATCAAGACAAAATTTGAGCAGCTCTTATTGTCAAAAAATTGCTACACTGTTGAGGAATTTCTGTCGTAACTTGTTTTGTAACGTGAACGTTTTCTTTATAGTTAATTATTGTCATATTTTTATATTTATATTTTATATTATTTCTTATTATTGTTTGTGACGTCTATGTGATGTTCCTATATACGTCCGGAGGTTATAGATTGTCTCTTTTCGACTATTTCTTGATTTTATTGACGTTTTTCTATTTTTTATTTGTAATTTCACACTGTTGATGTACAAATTAATTTTTGAAAATAAAGAAATTATTATTATTATTATTATTATCATATATCCATTTCTCTTTTTCGAAAACATTTATTCATGGAGTCAAATGAAAAAAAATGGTTTTATCCACCAAAGCTCTTCGAAAGAATTCGTGTTGAAAAGATAAACCTCTCCAATTGGGAAGTTTGGGAACGTTGTGATGCATACCTATATGTTTACGACACAAAAATCAAATACTTATTCTTGCTATAAACCTTGAACTTGATAAACTAGTGTAGATTTCCAAGCAACATTTTTTCAATAGTAACTCATCGAAATCTAACGTTATCATTTTCGGTAAATACAATAAAAAATTGATGATTGAATTTATATTATAACTTGTAACCATTTTCCCTACCCTGTGGGAAAAATGTTACGGTCCCGTCCGCTATGGTAGTCGCTGAGTCACGCGGTCGGGGTTAGATCCGTTCAGTCAGTATCTCACTAAAGAGGAGTTAATTTGGGTGCCACGCAAGTCAATAATACAAATACTACTGAGTTCAAAACTTTGTCTGACTCGAAAAAACAAGGATAGTAAATATAGCTGAAATTATCAAATATTTGCAAATATAAAATATCAACTTTCAACACATTTACATACAACAATTACCAATGTTGAGACTATTTCGAAGAAAAACAATACCCCACTTAAACCCCATATATTGAAACTCAAATATGTACAAATTATATACAAACATACATGGTGAAAATAGACTGTGCAGATTCATGACCCTGTATAATGCACAAATTAAAAACAAATGGTTCATCAAGTAGATACCTGTGGCTAACTGAGATATTTGACTAGTAGTTAGCTAACGTTCAGTACTGTAACTGCGCCCTTCATAAAATGTGTAATATGCAAAGAAAATGCAGGTAAATCATATGATGAAGAAATAAAAATTAATGGTTAACAGGCCTGAATCTATGGTGCGATTGTCTTCTGTTCTACGCTGTTCATTTTGATCAGCACTAGGACTGCTGAGCTGTGTGCTGATGAAATTTTTTCATACCCCTCGTATCTTGGTGAAAAGTTGAAATTGTGCATCAACCATTTCTTCGGAGGTTAGACGTCCAAACTACAATGCTGGCATGGCAAACTACGACGTCATCATAAGGTCACCGCATAGACAAATTAAGAATGAAGACCCGATGAAAGAAAATTATATTTCGTGCATAAAATAATTTATTAAATTCGCAGCAAAGCGCTTTCGACCGTTAGGTCATCATCAGTGCGTACTCGTCAGGTAAAAAAAAAAGAAAATTATATTTCGTGCATAAAATTACGTGACACACATGTTAAAATACCTATTCTTGGCCAATGTTCATCCTGGCCAAGAATAGGTATTTTACTACTCTCTTTCATTGATCATGAGATATTTATGGTCTTTATTTTATACACCTGACAATATAACTCACATTTGAAATATGTCAATTTTATTTCTCAAAAAAACTCTTCAGTAACTCATTCTCTATCAATATTACTTACTTTCAGGTACCTAACGGTCGAAAGCGCTTTGCTACGAATTCAATAAATTATTTTATGCACGAAATACAATTTTCTTTCATCGATTATATCGATACGTGCACACAATCACACTTTTCATTTAAAAATAAAGAGACTGTTTGAAACATTGGCGATCTTGGCCACCAAGTTTTTGGTACGGCCAGTCGCGTATGGAGGCGCTGTCCGCAATCGTCAAACAACTGATGAGATGACCATTTTCCAATTTCGACATTTGTCAGAAAATAAAAGTTTATTGTTGACACATGTCATCGAAAAATTAATGATAGAAATTATACTATGAACTCAACGTCGAAAATAGAATGTTTGTTATTCGAGTTGATGCTGAAATTCCTAGAAATATTCTTCTACAAGGTAAAATATAAGCTGCTTTTCACGAACTGATACTTATTTCCATGCATCAGTTGCAGAATGTTTTTCACAAACTGATACTTATTTCCATTTCCTATCACCATTTGAGGAAGTAGGAAGTACATGTTCTTCTTTATTATCATCAAACTGGAGTATTTGTTATACCTACTCAGTCTCCTTTGTGCTAATAAATGAACAAAATTATTGAAGGTTCGTTGTAAATGTAATTTGTTTTTATTTTGGTTGATTTCATGATAAGACTGAAGAATGTTTTTAATTTCGTTTTTCAGAGTTTTATTATTGTTTTTTCTGTAGTTGTACCTTGTCCTAGATAAAATAAAATGTGTTTTTTATAGTGTTTTACTTATTATTCTTGTTTTATAAGAACTTTGATTTTGTTCTTGATATCATGAAACAAAGATTAAGTTTGAAACTTTATTGTAACCACGAAAGAACTAACAGATTCTACGAATCGATTACTGTATATATATCAGTGATCGATTTGCCATTCCTGTATTCCATTTATATGAAGTACAGGAATGGCAAATCGATCACTTATAAATATACCATATCAACCATATGAAAGTAATACATTCGAAAAAAAACGCCTTATCTCAATCGCTAACTGAAGAGAAATCTGTTTTACCAACTGTACTAACTTAGTTTGGCCAGTTGCGAGTTATGTCGCCACTGTCTCAACGTGGTGCCAACTTTTACTGCAGGTTTGACAACTCTCTTTATTTTTAGTTTCTCTATGGGTCGCCGTGAACCTGAATCCTTGAAAATTCCATAAATGATTGTTCCAACAAAATCGAGCTGTCAATTCCCAGTGAGCTACTATGCTCTCAAAACTACGATGCAGAACTTGTAAACTACAATGTCCATCCCAACATTTCGAATCACGAGGCTGTTCGTGATCTAGTCCATAAAAAATGAAAATGGACTCCATCCAAAAACCCTATTCAAACAAACAAAGAAAGTTGAGTCTATTTCAAATGAATGAATGTCCTTAAACTTACCCCACACGGAGGAACGATCACAATCGTGGAAATACCAAAAACATGCTTGATGTATTTCAAACTCTTGACAATCGGCATCTCCTTACGAAACGAACCCTCGAGCGCAATCGCAGAAAGTAACTTTTGACATTCCTGCAATTGGCGATCTTCTACATGGTCGCCATCTATCGACGAGTTCGAACCAACGCAATGGTGAAATATCTTAGTTAAAAGGAAATACAACGTTTCAGTAGTTGGAACCTCTTTAAACGCAAAGAAAATACTATATACATGTGTCAGCAGACAAACACTAGTAGAAAGATACTTCCGTATGGCGCTCAAACAAAACAAATGAACTGAAAATGTATCACCTCACATCCAGTGACTGTACTTAGTGAATGCATGAGAATTCTCATTATCATTTCATATGGGACTTCTGTGGGAGTGTACACATCCAACAAGATGATTATTCAACTCTAAAATCGAATATTATCTTGTCCGTGGACATTGGGATTGGTGGCGACATCTTGGCGAAATAGCAGAAACGCGCTAACCCTACTCTAGGTAAATCCAAATGCTACAAACTGACAGATTAGTGCATGTTATTGGTGTCGACAGACTTGAGGACGACATAGAGTAACGTTTCAAATCACATGTTGGTAATTGCATTAAAAATGATTTTGTTCCAAAGTGTCTATCATTCAAATTCGTTCAAAAATAAACTAAATAAAAATGCAGGGCTCTACTCTCTTTCGCCGAACTTGGTCCGCTTCGCAAATAATATTTTTTCAAGGAAATATGAATACTCAGTGAAACTTTCCATCCAGTAGTTTCAACAGTCCCCCCGTCAGAAAAAAACACAAAAATCTCATAATTTCACTTCACTTCCTTATGTTAACTGAAGTCCGTCTGAAACTATTTTGTTTTGTCAGAGTACAAAGTCATTTGTCAACTTTATGCGGATTTTCTCAAATGTAGAATTCTGAATCAGCAGAACTTCTCTTAGCTCACGAGAAGTATTCTATATGAAAGTCAATATTTGAATAATCCTATCAGCAGTGAACTCAAAGAGACAAGAACTAACTGGTCTCAATATGATAAACAAATCCGCAATTCATATATGCACTAATCATAAAATAACCCAGGCTCTTGCTGAAACGAAAAATATTCAGTGATACCGCTGAAATATCAGAAAATACATATATTGGAGTATTCACTTTGTGAAACTTCTTCTGAAATGAAGGTATATGCATGCATACTGTAATTCTTCGTTGAATCCAATTCTTCTCCCTGAAGTGGTTTTTTTATCAATGCCTATCGGAGACGCTAGTCCTGTCAGCCTCTGGCCTTCACCTAATGGCAGTCCGAACACTGACACTCTACTTCTTTACTCGACACAAAGTCCCTCTTCGAATCAATACTCAGGACTAACACACATTACGATGGTTTGTCTGACAGGTATACCACTGCTATATAAGGCGCACTTCAGAACGCCGTCTGGCATTAACTCAGCTGAATACCTGAACCAAACACTGACTGTTCTTTCTCAAACGATCGGCTGTATTCATATGATCTGTACGCCAATTCAATAAAACTAATGGAAAAATAGTTTTGTTGAAATCTTTAGAGACCCAGTGGGGCAGTTAACGATATAAGTGGGAGATGCATGACTTTTCTCAACAGGTGTACCCAATTGATTGAGGCTGAATAGACTCAATGCAACAGTTCGATCCAATGTATCTGCATGCTGAAAAAAAAAGAGATACAAATAACAGCTTGGGAAAATGGTAAAATAGGGACTTCCATAACATTGCCTCTTGTTGGTGAATAAATATGAAGACCATCCCATAAAATACTTTGTATGAGCATGGAAATAAAGTTAATCCACTACATCAGATATAGCGAAAGTAAAACACATTAACACTGAATTATGTCTCGAATAATCAGATATCATATACACTAGCAGAGTACAATATGATGCAATAATAAATTTGTGCATATTTATTTTCATAACAACCTGATAACCCTGGAAATGCAGCTGTTGTATTTTAATTTTTATTGTGTTCATATTTCATACTTGCAGTTATTATAGTTGTTTGTAGACTTCGCAAAATCGTAATCTGGTGACGTTTATCCTCTTAGCACTTATTCAGTTGGATGGAAAAATATTCGCAATTTTTTATTGAAAATGATTATGAGAGTTGTAAATCAGAGTTGAATTCTCAAGTTATAAAATGTTATTCAAAATTAGTCCTCCTTGATGAATCCTCTAACCGAAAAACATTTCCGTCTCTTACAATTCTCAAGAATGACGAACCACTCCTAAAACAGACAATATAACTCTTGAAAAAACTTTGCTCTTGGCAGGTGTATGCGAGTTACCAGACTGAGTTTTTTCAAGTTATCTGTTCAACAAAAAACTAATGAATGCATTTTTAAGGTACAGCATATGGTGTACCATTTCGGGTGTTTGATATTTATCTTGTGACTCATTCTCTCCATCAGAATTTAATTATTTTCTATTCATAGATAAGAAAGGAGAAGTTCTGCTTTTATTGTATTATAATGGAGTAATCATCAGCAAAATACCACCAAAGGATGGGGGCAAAAAAATTATTCCAATATTAGTCTCTTGATTGGGGACATAGGTCGGAAATGCCATATCTTCAACAGTTCCCTTTCAATTCGTGAGTCGATATTGAAATCCTAATGAAAAAAAAAAATGGGTAATTTATAAATCACTATGGAAGATTCAATTCTTTCATTCGGATAGTCGTACGAAAACTGGTTACAGCTTTTTTATTAGAATATTTTTATATTTTGCATCAATTTTCATTCCATAATCTCAACCATGACAACAATAACATCTTTTATAACACAAAAACAATGTAAACCTACTACATATTCCAATATTATTTATTTTTCTGCAACAGATAAAATCTGTGTGTAGTGAAGAAATAACTGAAAAATTATTGATTTTTTATAATGGACCTATTCATAGATATGTATAATGATATGAATATGAGACATACATTTTTGAGGATAGTCGATGGTCTATGATATAATGAGATTTCTGAAAAAAATTACAAA
The DNA here is from genome assembly GCA_018342105.1 of Gonioctena quinquepunctata. NCBI lineage: Eukaryota > Metazoa > Arthropoda > Insecta > Coleoptera > Chrysomelidae > Gonioctena > Gonioctena quinquepunctata. The sequence goes on along the minus strand of JAFIRS010000937.1, from coordinate 329,528 downwards.
TAAATTTCAAATTTGCGTTTTGACTCAGCTGGTATTAATTTTTTTTTGACTTTTCATTATTATGGCGAATATTGGAAACTGGATTCCATTTCAGAATTCTTGCATCGCCAACAGGAAATACGTTCGTAAAATGGTCCATTCAAATTATTTAGATAGCGTCCCTTCTGAGACCATTGAAGAAATGACCTTGGTAAATTTGAAAAGAAATTTTTCTGAACATCGGTTTGTTGGTCATTGTAGACTGTGAATCCCAACGTTACTTGGAAAAATAATATTTCATTCAAAATAGATATTGCATTTTGTTACACAGTGGAGCCCATATACAGTGTTCGTCTAAAGTCCGTTCCCCCCCTACTAATTTTTGAACCAACTGGTATATCGCAACAAAATTTGGAGGGCTCCAATAGGAAATGAAAAGCTACTTTTTCATGGAAAAACCACGGCTAGAAGTTTTAAAATGGTGACTGAGCGCCATCTTCAATAATTTCTTTAAATAGAACAACCCGTATATTATTCCATTTTCGAAATCTGCTCATAATTCCACAGTTTTCGAGACTTCCCTCAAATTCAATTGTTTTCGGAATATTAACGTTTGAAAACTGACATTCCGGTTTAAAATGAAGTATGGATTTTGGTCACTTCCGGTGAAACATTTTGCTAACTAAACGTTTTTATTAATTTATAGGTAAATCTCTTAATGAATTCGACTAATGAGAGGAGTAAAGAGAGTTCATTAAGGATGAACAGTACCGATTAAATCCACAATCAAAACAAATTAGTTAGCTAAAAAATTATAATTTATTTTTGAATAATACTTTTATTCAACCTCAACAATTATTTCATCAAGTGTTCAATGTGGCCTCCGCCTAAATCTTGACAATAAAGTGCCCTATTATAAATAGCTTCTCTCACGTTGATGGAAGTCTGTTCATCTATTTCTTCACATGTATCTATTATTCCGTTCCAACTATTTTATTGTTTGGCATTCAGTGGCGATGCTTTTTGATTTCGGATTCTCCCAAACAAAAAATCTAGAGGTATAAGATCCGGAGATCTTGGTGACCATTCTGTACTTCCCCTGCTACCTATCCATCGCCCAGGAAAATTTGTATCGAGGAACTCTCTAGCCATGCGATCAAAATATCCTGCTGAAATATGATTTCCAATTTTCAAACTCTTCCTGATTGTTTAATACAATTTGTCTCATTCGAGGTTCAATTCCAGTTTCTAAAAGATTTCTGTAAAGAACTCCTGTAACGCGATTGCCCAAAATCCCCGCCCAAACAATCACCTTTTTGGGAAACTGGGTATGTATGTCCCTCTCTGAAAATATGGGGATCAGTATCGCTCCAGTATCGTACATTCTGTTTGTTGACTCTTCCATTAGGAAAAAACGTGCATTCGTCTGCAAAACATACACGTTTTAGGAAGCCCCGTTCTCCTCCAATTGTTCTTGTTAACCACTCACAAAATTCAACCCTCCGGTCTGGATCATCCTCCGTAAGAGCATGCAGGATTTTCATTTTATGCGGATGAAACTTCAATTTTTTTAGCACTCTTTGGACACTTTTAGAACTTACTCCACAGGATTCAGCAACTGCAGACGTCAACTGAGTCGGATTGATTACCATTTCAGCAACAAGTCCTACCTTTTTTTCTTCTAAAAGAGGCGGTCTTCCTGATCTTGGAGCATCTTTCGGCGTACCAGTTGCTTGGAGCTTATTCAAAAGTTTGCGCAAACATGGCCTCGAAATAGGATTCTCGGGAAATATATCATTAAATACGGACTGCTAGATGATAATTTCTTCCATCTTCTCTAAATATCAATTACTGCATCAGATTCATCGTCTAAACTACGAGCCATGATCACACTTTTCATAAAGGGATTTTGGCGCTCAACGGACTATTTGACAGTCAGCAGTTCAGTTTGACAGTAAACGAGATGTTACCGCGACAACAATTTTTTCTAATGCAAACTTGATTGAAAGCAACATTAGTGTTTTTGGTTGGGTTTATAATGACCAAAATGTCACTTTTCAAACGTTAATATTTCGAAAATAATTGAATTTAGGAGTAAAGTGTTTCGAAGAAAATGTTGAGAATTTTGAGCAAATTTTGAAAATGGAATACTATACGGGGTATTCTATTTGAAAAAAATAATTGAAGATGGCGCTTAGCCGCAATTTTGAAAACTTTTAGCTGTAATTTTTCCATGAAAAAGTAGGGTTTTATCTCCTTTTTGAGCCCTCCAAATTTCGTTGCGATATACCAGGTGGTTCAAAAATTAGTAGGGGGGGAACGGACTTTAGACGAGCACTGTATAATTCACACTAATTTCTATCTGTTTTGGAAACTACAACCCCAAAGAAACCTTGCCTACATCCATATATAATATTCCGATGAAAAATAATTATCACTCTAGCACGCTTCCATTTTGAGTTCGGCGGCAATGAAACTGTTGTCCCTACCTCAACGAAAGCCAGAACTAATTTCCCAAGGATAATTCGCTGTTCGCATCGGCCATCCCACACATCAACGAAAAAATTAAAGTTGACTACGAGCAGTTTGGTCAATATAGTCGAAGGCCAGCTAGCCACCACTCCCGTATAAAACCCTCGTCTGAACGTAGATGGGCCAATGTGGGCCCGGCAAAGTGCAAAAACCCTGGATAATTCGAGTCATTAGTAGTAAATGTTCGGGCCAGGGCTCGTTATCGGCTAAGAGCCGCATTAAGCCTTCCAGACCATTCAAAATTCTCACTTTACGGTGTCCACTCTGTCAAAACTGCGTTTTATATTATCGTCGTTTGAGTAGAAGTCGATTAGTTAATCGAGAGAAGGGATGAATCCCCGGAAAGAGTTATCTTGAATAGCAATCAGGATGGGTCATTATAAAAAAGCATGGATATAATTTTCATGATGCCAATGAGGGATGCGTTGGAAATGGAAGCACATAGATGGGAAGAGATAATTTGGTAGGACAGAAATAATGATTTTACTTCTGCATGAACTCTGCAGGTGTACAGGGTGGTTCACTAGAGCAGACAAGAACCAGAGGAAGTGAAATCGAAATTTGTTGGTCTTCTTGGATTTTTTCCGATGAAGGAGAAAACAATATTCAAGGTATACAGGGTGATTCAAAAGTACTTTGACAAACTTCAGGAGGTGATTCCTCACAATATTCTAATATGAATCGTCCAAATAAATATATGTCCGGGAACGCTTCGTTTCCAAGATACAGGGTGTTAAAGTTTTATTTTTATTTTAGTTTTTTTAAATAACTTTCTAAATACTGACCTTAATTAAACGAAAATTGGTATTGAGAGGTTTTTTGAGGTGTCGAATTCGAACTTGGTTATTATTGCTCTTACTCGTAGGGGGCGCCATCCACACGTCTTTTTATTTTTTGAAGATTCATTACTTTTTTAAGAGTTTTTCTAGAACATTCAATTCCTCTATCATATCTACGTAAAAAAGCTACCCTTGTTACAAGTCGCTATAAGCAACCGTTTTCTAGATATTTAGACTTGAAAATTTCAAGTCGATTATTTGATAATCGATGCGTGTTGAAGTTATTACCATTATTTTGCATGTTTCACAAGAATGCTTAGGAATTTAATTCGACGTTTAAGTAAGTAGTTTTGGTTTTTTTAAGGGGGTGCCACCTATTCTATTCAATTTTACTTGTTTGAAATAGTTATTTTTGTATCAAGGGGCAAAATCTGTATTAGTTTTATAAAATTTGCAAGAAATATCAACATTTATTTCAAGAAATTTTGAATATGTAGCATGAAATGAAATAAAGGAAACTAAATTGTATTCAAATAAATTGTGCAAAGATAATTCAGTCTTCTAGTCTAGTCTAGTAGTCCCGGCAATTCATTTTCTGAAAAGTCTCTGTAAGTTGCGCCATTGAGTCGAAACGGAAGAAAGAAAGGACCTATCAAGTAATTATCAATTATTGCCATCCATACATTTACAGAAAATTGATACTGATGATGTCTTTCACTAACTTCGTACAGATTTTCCAGAGCCCGAACATGGTTGTTTTGAAAGTTTCTGATACCATTTTGGGAGAAGTTCGCCTCGTCCGTGAAAGGTACATATCTTAAAAATTGAAGATTTCCAGACAATTTTCTCAAAAACCACTGACACATAGTAATGACTTGGAGAAAATCTCGTGGCAAAAGAGCTTTTACCCTTTGAATATGGTATGGATAAAATTGTTGATCTTGGATAATTATCCAGGCTGTGGACTGAGTAGAATTGAAAGCTTCAGCAGTTATTCTTGTACTTGTTCTTGGAATCTCCTCGAGAGCGTTCAAAACAGCTTCTTCCAATTCTGGAGTTGACTGCTCGTGGTTTTCCAATAATATTAGCCATTTCTGCCAAACGACGGTGGAGTCTGGTAACTGTTGGAGCTGAAGGCAGTACTCGATTAGGAAATCGCTCCTGGTAAATACGTCTTGCTTCGCGCGCATTGCCATCCGCAAGGCCATAAACGAAATGCATATCGGCTAAATGAGCATTATTTTTCAAATAATCCAATTTTTCAAAACTAGTGTTTCAAAACTTACAGAAACGTCAACAAAACAACAAAACGTTTAATTGTCACATAATATGTAATTACCAAAACTACTTACTTAAACGACAAATTCATTTCCTAGGCATTCTTGTGAAAAATGCCAAATAATGGTAATAACTTCAACACGCATCTATTATCAAATAATCTACTTGAATTCTTCGAATCCAAATATCTAGAAAACGGTTGCTTAGGGTAGCTTTTGTACGTGTATATGATAGAGAAATTGATTTTTTTACTGAATAATGTGCTAGAAGTACGCTCAAAAAAGTTATGAATCTTCAAAAGAAATGAAGACGTGTAGGTGGCGCCCCCTACGAGTAAGAGCAATGATAACATCAGATTAGTCACCTCAAATAACCTCTCGATACCAATTTTTGTAAGTTATTCAGTATTTCGAAAGTTATTTAAAAAAAACGAAAATAAAAAAAAAACTTCAAAACTCTTGGAAACGAAGTGTTTCCGGACATATATTTATTGGGACAATTCATATTGGAATATTCTGAGGAATCACTTCCTGAAGTTTGTCAAAGTACTTTTGAATCACCCTGTATATACACCAGGTTGTTTGTAGAATTCAGATACTATGAATTTTCCTGAGGCCCATTGTTGTGAAGGAGATAAATAGTACCCAAATACGGAATTGGAGGAATTGGAGAAAATGATTTTCTCAAAAATTACGGTAGGACGCGTGGAAAAAGGTATCATTATATTGTTTATGGAAATATGTTCTCTGAAAATTAAAAACCGCCTGTCGGATATATACTCACACAGACTGCTGTCAGAAATCCGAGAAAATATAAATATAAATATATATATATATATATATATATATATATAATTCTTTTTTTCATAAGTGTTTTTTGGGTTGGTCCATCTAGGTTATGCTTTTGACTCTGTCCGCTTTCCATTTATCCCGTTTTTCTATTATCCCGTTACCGAGTTATCCCGTTACCAAGTTATCCCGTTTTCTCGTTATCGCGTTTTCCTGTTTTTCCATCATCCCGTTTTCCTGTTATCTCGTTATACCGTTTTTCCATTATCCCGTTATCCCGTTATCGCTTTCTCCCGTTATCCCATTATCCCGTTTTTCCGTTATCCCGTTTTTCCGTTATACCGTTTTTCCGTTCGTTATCCCGTTTTTCCGAAAAACTTTGCCAAATGTACTACAGTGAAAGTGAATGAATTATTATCCATGGCACACTTGACAAAAGTAAATAAATTTTCACCCAGTATTTTCCTTAGTACTATTTAATGTATGTTCTTATTTTTAATCCAATCGAAAATCAATTAGAATCGTTAGATTCGTCAAAAAATCCTTCTTTCGGAAGGGGCTTGTTAAAAAATAGTCGCCATTTGAACAATAATAGTTAGACGCGGAAATGTAATTTTGACAAATTGTCTCATTCCTATATATCTTACTTTGATATTGTAATTTTCTGACATCACCTGAGGTTCTCAGAATAGTTTACGTACGATCATGGCCACCTAGATGCAATATTAAAAGTGACTCTAAAAAAATGAAGGACTGAAAACTTATCAGTGTGAAAGCAGCCACGAGTTCCAGCCACGAATTTGCGGTGCTTATGTGGATGTGGGTCCGTCCGCCAGTGGTCGTCTACTGATGGTCAGAATTCGTGGCCAGCCATGAAATAAATTATATCGTTTCTGTTAAGAATGCGAGAATGTTTTTTGTAATAAATGTATGCCACGCGGAATCCTTGACAAGATGTATATGTTACCCGATTTTGTCAGGCTAAAATTAACCCTCCACTACCCCTATCATGAATTTCTTTGAAATTATTCAATTTCCATAAAAAACGCGTGGATCAGGATTTTTTTTTCATAAATATATGCTACCAAGAATGCTCAACAAGATGTATATGTCACTCGATTTTGTCGGGCAAAAATTAACCCTCTACCACCACTATCACGAATTTCTTTGATATTATTCTATTTCCATATAAAAATTACGCGTGGATGGGGATTTTCCTTCATAAATATATGCTACCAAGAATGCTTAACAAGATGTATATGTCACTCGATTTTGTCGGGCAAAAATTAACCCTCCACTACCCCTATCATGAATTTCTTTGGACTAATTCTATTTCCATAAAAAAATGCGTGGATCGGGATTTCTTTTCATAAATATATGCTACCAAGAATGCTCAACAAGATATATATGTCACTCGATTAGATAGAATTATTCCAAAGAAATTCTTGATAGGGGTAGTGGAGGGTTAATTTTTGCCCGACAAAATCGAGTTACATATACATCTAATGAAAAGTGTGACTGTGTGCACGTATCGATATAATCGATGAAAGAAAATTGTATTTCGTGCATAAAATTATTTATTAGTTGGCAAAGCGCTTTCGACGGTTAAGTCATCATCAGTGCGTATATTTCGTGCATAAAATTATTTATTTGAGAAAGAAAATTGACATATTTTAAAAAGTGAGGTTACTTACTCGTCAGGTGTACAAGAAGCCAAAAGGCCATAAAACAGCTCATGATCAGTGAACACTGTATGGTTTACATAACATACATGTTAAAATAAGTATTCTAGGTCAGGATGACACTAGATATTAAAATTTCCCTATTTTCTCATTTCTTGTTAGAAACCATTATTTTGGTGTTATAGCTGGACCAAGTGACAAGATTGACAATTGACAAGTGAACGTTGAGTAGAAAGACATGGAACACAAAATCATGGAGATATCAGAATCAAGAAAGGAATATCCCTGTCATACGAAAACACACCAGAAGATGATCAATCTAATGAGGACAGTCATCTGTCAAATATGTTCCAGTATTCCAAGAAGACCAGACAAGACTCTAATTCTCGCATTTAAGTCATCGTAATTGAATATGAGTTCAAGGGAGAGTCTAATTAGACCTGTCCTAATCAAAATAAACAATTGAATCATTATGGTAGTGTCCATGACAATGAATTTAAATTTTTCTTTATAAAAATAAAAATCCTTGTCCACCATGGCTCAGTTGAACTTCAACTGGGGATAGGAAGTGTGATACAAGTCTAATGGGAACTAGACCCAACTTCACAACTCCACAGCCGGAGTAAAACCGAGTCTAAAGGTGTAATCAGAACCTGACTTGTGTTCTCAGGTATGGAAAACTGAAAAGAGGCTGGCAAATTGCAAAGAGATACAAGTAAAATCATCATAGAGAATGGAAATTGAAAATTAAGAATGATTAACAAGAAACAAAAAGGAAAATTATGGCATAAGGCTAAGAAAGTTAAATATTTAATTTAAACGTCTATGAAGTGGAATATAGGATCTATTTAAATTGACTTGTGTGTTGAGACAAAGGTTATTGTTGAGTAATTCTGTACTAATGTGTGAATCTTCAATAAAATCTAATCTATTATAATTTTTGGACCTAACTTCATGTAGGATCTGTGAATTTCTATTTGGACTGAAATTATGATTCGGCCATCACTTAAGATTTAACAATCATAATTTCAGTCCAAATAGAAATTCACAGATCTATGATTGGTCCAAATATAATAGATTTTATTGAAGTTTCATAGTACAGAATACTCAACAAAACTGTCTCAACAACAAGTCAATTTAAATAGATCTATATTCCACTTCATAGACGTTTAAATTAAATATTTAACTTTCTTAGCCTTATGCCATAATTTCCTTTTTTTCTTGTTAATCATTCTTAATTTCAATTTCCATTCTCTATGATGTTTACTTTATCTCTTTGCAATTTGCCAGCCTCTAGTTTCCAATACTGAGCACAAGTCGGGTTCTATCTTGCTTAGACTCGGTTTTCCCCGGCTGTGGAAGAAGTTGGTCTGTCCCATTGACTTGTATCACATCATCCCCAGTTGAGTTCAACTGAGCCATGGATGGACAATATTTTATAAAGAAAATTTAAAATTCTATGACACTACCATAATGATTCGTTTATTTTGATTACAGGTTATCTGAACTCTCCTTGAACTCATATTCAAATACGATGACTTAAATGCGAGAGATAGATCTGTCTGTCCTTGGTACTGGAATATTTGAATGACTGCCCATTAGGATGATCATCTTCTGGTGTGTTTTCGTATGACGATATTCCTTCGATTCTGATATCTCCATGATTTTGTGTTCCATGTCAAACGTTCACTTGTCAATGTCAATCTTGTCACTAGGCCCGCTATCACCAAATAATGGTTTCTAAAAGAAATGAGAAAATAGAGGGAAATTTCAATATCTAGTGTCTCTGACAGAACTTAACATGTATGTTAAAACTATACAGTGTTCACTGATATGAGCTGTTTTATGCCTTTGGCTCTTGTCCCGACGAGTAGTAACCTCACAAAATATGTCATCTTCTCAAATAAAACGCTTTTCGTAACTTTCTATCAAAATACTTACTTTGGTACGCTGATGATGACAACCGTCAAGGCTTGTAACTAATAAATAATTTATGCACGAAATCAATTTTCTTTCATCGAACATATACATCTTGTTAAGCATTCTTGGTAGCATATTTATGGAAAAATCCCATTTTTATGAAAAAAAACCCATCTACGCGTTTTATGGAAATAGAATTATTCCAAAAAATTTTGATAGGGGTAGTGGAGGTTAATTTTGCCCACAAATCGAGTGACATATACATCTTGTTAAGCATTTTTGGTAGTATATATTTATAAAAAATAATTCCCCATCCTTATGAAAAAAAATACCCATCCACGCGTTTTTTTTATGGAAATAGAATAATTTCAAAGAAATTCGTGATAGGGGTAGTAGAGGGTTAATTTTTGCCCGACAAAATCGAGTGACATATACATCTTGCTAAGCATTCTTGGTAGCATATATTTATGAAAAAAAATCTCGATCCACGCGTTTTTTTATGGAAATAGAATAAATTCATGATAGGGGTAGTGGAGGGTTAATTTTTGCCCGACAAAATCGAGTGACATATACATCTTGTTAAGCATCCTTAGTAGCATATATTTATGGAAAAAAATCCCCATCCACGCGTTTTTTCATGGAAATAGAATTAATCCAAAGAAATTCATGATAGGAGGGTTAATTTTTGCCCGACAAAATCGAGTGACATATACATCTTGTTGAGCATTCTTGGTAGCATATATTTATGAAAAAAAATCTCGATCCACGTGTTTTTTTATGGAAATAGAATTATTCCAAAGAAATTCATGATAGGGGTAGTGGAGGGTTAATTTTAGCCTGACAAAATCGGGTGACATATACATCTTGTCAAGGATTCCGCGTAGCATACATTTATTACAGAAAACATTCTCGCATTCTTAACAGAAACGATACAATTTATTTCATGGCTGGCTACGAATTCTGACCATCAGTAGACGACCACTGGCGGACGGACCCACATCCACATAAGCACCGCAAATTCGTGGCTGGAACTCGTGGCTGCTTTCACACTGATTGAAAACTTTTCAAAATGTCACATTCTGATCCAGAATTGTCCCAGAAATCCAAAAATGTTACAATATGCAGGGTGTTCCATTTAAAAATTCAAAACCGGAGCCATTTCTGGTGAAACCAGAAGTGACAGAAAAGTGAAAATTATGCGAAAACTGTATATATATATATATATATATATATATATATATATATATATATATATATATATATATATATATATATATATATATATGTGTATATATCCCGTCCCGGATTATTTCTTGAGTTATATTATGTCCAATCATTTGAAATTTTCCGAAATTACTTCATTCGATAAAAAATCACATATAATGGGGCCGACGATGGCAACAAAACAATTATTTAATAATTAAATTTTTTCGGCCTTCGAAGAAAAAATGAAATGAATTTCGATTGCTTTTGGGGCACTGTGTACGTAAATATAAATTCCAGCCAACCAGAAAAATAAATGGCCCAACGAACGTCAAGAGTCGTTATACAGAGCATTCAACGACGTATAATTAAAATTCTAAATAATTCATCCCGTGTTTTTGTGCCGGTAATTTGACGTAGCGGTGCGGCGAAACCTAGTGAAATCAGATGAATTTCGTTCCACCACCACCGCATTTCATATTGCGACACAGGTTAAAAAAAATATTTTCCGTATTAATTTTTCCGTCCAAATATTCGATACTGTTGGAAAAAACGGTTCGCGAACAATAAAAGTCAATTACATACCAGCCGTTTTTCTGAATAATGTGCTGTGCAGATGGTGTCGAATATGTTGCAGTTAGGGAGTTTTCATTTACTACTCATTTTCACGGGGGCGAATTTCATTAAGCCGAATTGCGGCAAATTCGCTAGGATCTAGGAAGTACTACACAAATTCTCTTTGGGATGATAATAGCGCATAGTGCAGAACTATTAGCTCATGGGAAATTATAGACACGAAGCTGAACTAGATCGTTCCATTTATAGCACAGGTTTCACCTCAATAATATGAATACAAATAATATTTTTGGCTTATTTCCAATCGGACTTTTGTAGAATGGACACATCAAGACCAGCTATGAGCAAGAAAAAAACATACCAATGGAAACGGAGTATTTTTTTTTCATTGTCTTCCATGTAGTAGAATGGAATATAATTTATTTCTCAGTATGCATTATTGCGATTACATAGTCCTCTAAAGTATTACATATATAAATATAAACAATGGGAAAAACCCTAGTATGGCGTAGGGAACAAAAATCAATATAACATGAAATCAACCTATCTTAACAAATTAAAAAAAAACTTTTATTAACACATACTATTCACAAATAAAATTAGATAATTGAATTTCACATATAGGAATGATAAGTGAGGAAAATATGAAATTGTACGATACATAGATGAATAGGAGTAGAAATAAAAAAAATATCTGCATGGTGATGTCATCAGCGCACTTTTCAAAACTGCCAATGGAAGGATTCATCCATCCGATAAAGAACGTGTGAATTTAACAGCTTCTTCAGTTCCTTTTTGAATAATTTAATATTGTCAATATCTTGTATTGTCCTGGGGATATGATTTTATTGCTTTTAGTGAATTTCACAGCGAGGGCGATTGCGGGGAGAGTAAGAAGTAGCCAACTTGAGGATTTGTCCACACTAAGTTGTTCAACCAATGTTCTGTTAAGATAATAACATCTATGTTACATTTTCCCTTTTGGCTAAATTCATCTAAAAAAAGTTGAGAGGTGTCGAAGGACACCCGGATGGAACGTAGTTCCTTTCGATTAATTAGTGAAGGAATTGTAATAAAATTTTATTTTTTTCAAGTGATATTTTTTTTATTATTAACAAATATAATGTAATATAAACTTAATCAGTAGGCTCAATTTTAGTACATACGCATTGATATTGTGATATTAAATTATTTATTTGCTTTTAAATTTATTAAAGTTATGACGCGTACACTTGCTAAACACACAATAATGGAGAGATTATAACGCTTATGACTCTGTTAGCACAATAGTAAAGGGAGGTTATAATGCGTACTTGCTAAAAATACATAAGCATTTATTATTGTCTGTATAAAATCTCTACTTACCTAACTCCATCAGCAATATCCGGAACTTGTGCAGAAACACTGTAAGGATTCATTATTGTTATTATTTTTTATTATTTATTATGTACAAATAACCTGTATACACTCAACAAAAATAATCGTCGCGACACCACATTGTTCAATGCAATATCCGGAACTTGTGCAGAAACACTGTCAGGATTCATTATTGTTATTATTTTTTATTATTTATTATGTACAAAAAACCTGTATACACTCAACAAAATAGAAAGACGAAACGAAAATAACTGGCTTGCTTTCTATGAGAGAGAGAGAGAAAGACAGACAGAGGAACACGCGCACGATGCACGGCTTACAACTATAGCGAAAAGTCTCGTTACAACTTTTGGTCTTAATTTATTCCGTCTAGCCCTCTTTCGCAACGCGCGATAAGGAACTACGTTCCAAAAATTATAAGTTCATCCATCTTGTTTCGTACACGCTGTATATTCTGATGAAACAAAGCAATACTGGAGTTTGATTGCTACTTTTCATCAGAGTTCACTTTGCAGCTATGCATGTTCCACCTTTCTCCTCTATTTTCTGGAATGTTGTCTATCTGCATATCTATGTTGCTTTGGGATGAGGATGGGTGATTTTTGGTTTGGGTTATAATTTTTGGAATACCTTCTATATATTTTATGGTTAAATCGATCTCACCTTTGTCTAAGCGCTGTTTCAACTCTTGGCGTAAACATCGGAGATACTCCCTTTTTGCCTTCGATTTGTCCTCTTTGATTGTGACATCCTTGTAGAAGGTAGTTGATCTCAATACTATCGTAGTAGGAATTTGCAAATCTGGCTATTATCAAAATAAACTTCCAACGGTCTTGTATTTTCAGGATTAACGTTTCCCAGCCTGTGCATATCTATGATGTGGTATTTTGGTGAGTTTCTCCCAAACGTTTTTTTTATTGATTCAACTATATCAATGACTGTTGTTCCGTCTTTTTGGGGGTCAGTTTCGGCAACTCCGAAAATAATAAAAAAAAATCCCCATTCAGATTATCCCTGATCGACCTGAGATTTGGTGTTGATTTATTTTTTAATTCAGCAACCTGGGCTTGGAGTTGGCTCACCGATTCTTGCAGTTTTTTGTTCGAGTCCATTAGCTCCTTCATTTTAATTTGGCATTGATCAATTATTGTATCGTGTGTGGATAGTCTTTGTTCATGATTTTCCAGATTATCGTTAATTGTTTTCATGTCTTTTCGAAGACTCAGTTGGGTTTTCTTTATTTCTGACATGTCTTCTGCTATTTCTTTTTGTGACCCTACCAATGATGTTTGGGTCATAGAAAGTTTGGAAAGTTTGTTGAGTTTCACCTGAAATTGATCTGCTGTGCTTATTACTTTTTCATAACGTATTCTACTCATTTTTCCCTGGTATTTCTCATTGGGAGAATCTGCATTTCTGGAACGTTTGAGATCTGTAACGCATTGTGGACAGCTCCATTTTTGTGAAGTTTCTTGCATGTATGCCAGATCACTATTGGTAAGCTTCACGCAAGTGGCATGGTATTTTTTCAGACAATTACAGCAAGTAATTTTAGGTTTAAGTGATGTTATTTTCAGAGTACAGCTCTGACAAATTTTCTCGAAATCAAATCTGCAGTTTTAGGGCTTTCTTCTAGATTTGGCACCACTACTTTTGACTGTTACCTGATTCTCTTGGAGACAAAAGTCGTGATGGGCTGATTTACATACACTCAGTTCTGTTTTTGTTGTTTATACGGTATAGTGTTCCTTGTTTTTCTGAAACTCACAATGCGCAAAATTATTTAGTTGGCGCGATGATTGTATTATTCAATTAATTATTGTAATTTCTGATAATAAATGATAATTTCTTGAAATATTATGTTGTCACATAGCACCTAGCCGGTCTGAAACTGAATTATTAGCATTCATATAAATACAGATTGATATTTGCAATATGGAAAAAACACCATTTTGATGCTCAAGGTACCTGTCCATGGTATTTATACAATTAAAATTACAAAATAAATAGAAGATTATGCATTAGTGGGCTTGATTGATTATAGTTATAACTTCTGGATAGCCAATAGAATAGTTGAATTTTAAAAAAAAAAGGGAGAAATAATTTTTTTTTATTGTTAGTATACCTCATAGTTGATCATATTTGGATTTTGAATGGAATTGTTCACCCTTACGGGTAGTAAAATAGGGGATGATTTATTTTTTACTTGTGAACATTGGCACACATATGTAGTTGACAATGACAGATCGCTACTGTCATTATTTTTGTTCTACACCCGTCACAATCATTATATTCTATGAGAGGATGAAATGATTTACAAAGTAATGAAATAAACTAACCAGAACAACAAAATTAATTCATATTACAACAAATAGTGAAAGTAGATAATCATATTATTCAACTGGTAATAGTTGAAGTGAGGTGGGTAAGTAAGTATTTTGGAAGTAATCGTAAAACAAGTAGATTTCAGCCACAAAAAAATTAAAAATACAAACTTTTTAACAAAAAATTAAACCGGAGAAATACGGAACTGAAAAAAAAACCATCTTAGTCTCAACAACTAAGCTCCTAAACTAATGTAAGTAACTAAGTTTGAATGGGCGCCAAATGAATAATCAACGAAGATCATTAAATTACTTCAAAAAAATTATCAGAGTGTCACCGCGCAACTCGATGCCATCATTTTACACCTCACCTTACTCATTTGCTTGTTTATTTGGCGCGGACTCAAAATTAGTTACTTACAATAGTTCAGGAGCTTAGTTATTGAGACTGAGAAAGTTTATTTTATTTTTTACTTTTCAGTTCCGTATTTCGTCGGTTTAATTCTTTGTTAAAAAGTGTTTCTCTGATATAGTTTGTTTCACGATAAATGGTTCCGACTTATGATTGCAGTAAAACTACCTGGGTCGAACCCATTTTGTATGCCAAATTCAGGCATGAATACCCTCGATTAGCCAATGTTAGTTGAGTGGCCCGGATTGTAATAATTGTAAATAGGCATATCAGGTAAAATTTAAATATATTTCTGTGGTAGAATTTGCCAGTCTTTATTTCTCACGGAAAGTGTTCAGTTGTATTACGCTATATCATTTTATCAAATTTTATACGTATAAAACTTTTCAACAAAAAATAAAACCGACGAAAAAAAAATTAAAAAGCAAAAAATAAAATGAACCTGCGGCGGCGGCGTCTGTGCGGCGGTCAAAGAGAGTAAACGTTATCTGAGTAGGAGAGTCAAGACAATGTTCACACTAATAGAAAGGGATGAATCATGATTTGTGAGTCATAGTGACGTATATGCATGTCATGGCCACCATTTTGATATCTATTTAATATTTTTATCATGTCTCATATCTCCATTTTTTTTTATTATACTGATCTTGAATTTGTTCGTACCTGTAATTTTCCCTCCCTGTAAATGGATTTCTGTTGGGAGGTATACAATAAAAAAATGTGTCGACGATATTCTCCCAGGTATTTGAAAAAATTCAGTTTGTCACGTAATCACTTAATTTCCAATTTTTTTGAAGTTTGGAAAGAGAAATCAAAATGAGATAATTCGGTAACATAATATTTTTCATCTTCTCTACTGCTAAATTAACATACTTTCTCTTATTATATGGTGTTTCATAATTGAATGCTGATTCTGAAGAGCGATAATCCTTGGATGATTATAAGAAAAATTCGTCATATGAACATAGGTCCGCTACCGCTTTATTTCTGAGATACAGGATGTTGAGATTAAACAAGAAAATCAGTTCTTTCCCAATATCTCTGAAACCACTCCGACTTTTTTTTTCAATTTTCGTACATGCAAAGTATGCATAAAAATAAATTTTTTTCATCATAAAATATTTCTTAATTTTTATCAGTGGCGTCACTGTTAATATGCCCCGCCATATTTTTCATCAAAATAATGGTACGCCACTGGCTTTTTTTCCAAATAAATACTTTTTTTGTAATTGTACTATATCTCCTATCCATTTGCTCATCCCTATGCGGAATCAGCCGTTGAAGAGTAGTAGGATTATCTTGTGGGCTAGAATCATCTAGTATGCCAAGAACACATTTCGTTGTTTTCAACATAAACAATTTTGACACTCCTTTAGCTAGATACGTTATATTATTCACGTTATAAAAACTTGTTTATTGAAGAAAAAACATGGTTAATTTTACAAATACTGAATTAGCAGAGATGCATTATTTGTATGGGCTTGCTGACGGGAACGCATATGAAGCCACGCGACTGTATCAAGAGCGCTTTCCGAATAGAATGGTTCCTGATGCTCGAACGATTTCAAGCATCCACAGAAGGTTATGTAAAACAGGAAGTTTTGAGCCAAATCATCACTTGAAAGGGGCAAATCGGACTGCAAGAACTCCAGCAATTGAGGAAGCTGTTTTAAATTCTGTTGACGAAAATCCTGATATACGAGGCAAGTTGCCAATAATTTGAATATAGCCCATATTCTAGTATGTAGTATTCTTCATGATTAGATAGATAGATAGATATCCTTCATTAGTTCTTTGTAATAAAAACCTTTTCAGGTGTAGAACATGTCAATTACAGTAAATATCATAGAAGTAGTAGAAAATCATGAAGCAGTATCATTAATATTGGTCAAAAGTATACATTAAAAGGCCATAGATGTGTGAATAACAACGTAATCACAGTCAATTTTAATACAGAGCAGGCACATATACACAATATATAGGGTTTGAAAGAGACCAAACTAAATCACAATACAAAATGATGCGACATGAAATATTCAACGAGAATAACATATTCAACGAGCATAACATCAGTTTAAAAAATTATCATTGAAGAATTCTTCCAGCGAATAATAAGCTTTGGAGAGAAGCAAATTTTCCAATTCATTCTTCATGATCATAGAAGACAAAGTTCTGAGAGATTCAGGATTATTTATTATATGCCTATCACATTCAACGGGTACAGACTCTACTTCCTGGAGACTTTCCATAACGAGTGAATTTCTGTCAACGGTTTCTCCAAAAAGTTACGAAAATCCTTTATTTGACAGGGGAATTTTATTCACGGACGAAGCTAGTTTTACTAAAAACAGGAACAGAAATTTTCATAATAATCATTTTTGGGCCGAGGAAAATCCGCATGCAATCGTGGAATCTCATCACCAGGAGCAGTTCTTATCAAATGTCTAGGCTGAAATTATTGGAGATTACCTAATTGGTAATTTACCACGCAGATTGAATGGACATAATTATCGCCGATTTCTTGAAGATAATCTGCCAATTTCGTTGGAAGATGTTCCTATTTTAATGCGAAATCGCATGTGGTTCAGGCACGATGGTGCACCTGCTCATTTCGGAGCTCTGGCACGCGAATATTTAAACCAAAACTTTCATAATCGCTGGATAGGTCGCGGGGGAAAAGAGTCATAGCCAGCTAGATCGCCAGACTTAAACAGTCTTGATTATTTAATTTGGGGACATCTTGAGACTTCGGTGTACAGTCAACCCATTTTTACTGAGGACGAATTGCGAAACCGCGTATTAGTTTCCTGTGAATCAAAAAGGAATTCTCGAGGAATTTTCTAAAGAGTACGCTAGTCAATGACAAGGAGGGCTGAAGCGTGCATACTTGCAGGAGGCGTATCTAGCTGAAGAAATGTCAAAATTGTTTATGTTGAAAACAACAAATTGTGTTCTTAGCATACTAGATATTTCAGCCCACAAGATAATCCTACTTCTCTTCAAGGGCTGATTTCGCATAGGGTCAAGCAAATGAATGCATTTTATTTTCTAACTCAAAAACCGTTCGCCGGACGAAAAAAAGGCAGGAGACCATTTTTGTGGGGAGATAGAGTAAAATTACAAAAATAATAATTATTTGGCAAAAAGACAGTGGCGTACTATTATTTTTATAAAAAATATAGCAGGGCATGTTAACAGGGGCGCCACTGATGAACATTAAGTAATTCTTTACCACGGAAAAGATGTATTTTCATGCTCACTCTGCATGTACCAAAATTGAAAAAAAAAGGCAGAGCGGTTTCAGAGATATTGGGAAAGAACTTTTTTTTTGTTAAATTTCAACATCCTGTATCTTAGAAATAAAGCGGTTGCGGACCTATGTTTATATGAAGAATTTTTTTTAAATCACCCAAGGATTATCGCACTTCAGGATCAGCATTCAATTATGAAACACCCTGTATAGCTCTGGAAAGGCGAACAATATATCACAATCGTCTTGAATTCTTGTTTCTGTTCGTGCTCACTGCACACTGATCAATTTAAATGAATAATTAAAAATCATACAGGAATTCCAGAAAAGCATCATTACCTCGTGTACGAGCCGACCCAAACTTCAATTGCTAGCGCAACATGCAAATCCCAGCAGCAACCACAATGCGGTTCGACATGAGTCCAAATATAAACCC
Organism: Gonioctena quinquepunctata; assembly: GCA_018342105.1. Lineage (NCBI taxonomy): Eukaryota > Metazoa > Arthropoda > Insecta > Coleoptera > Chrysomelidae > Gonioctena > Gonioctena quinquepunctata. Next base: position 310,992 of record JAFIRS010000937.1, on the reverse strand, counting down.
ACCAACCTAAATATAAACCGGGGCTGCGGTGGTTCACGTCGAAGCACTACAATCCCTTGCAAACTCTCGGGAAGAATTCGGACCGCACTCCTCCCAAGAGATGGACCCGCGATAACAATATCCTCAACTATCCTGCGGGGCAGGTCATCCACTGATCTGATAGGACCGATGGCCGCAATCTCGACGATAGTAAATATTATTGGGTTTTAGTGCATTTCCAGACTAGCATTATCCTGCAAATTAATCTTAATGAGAGATAGGGAGGAGAGGGTCGTAAATTAATGGAGGGTGTTAGTGTGGTGGACGGGGATGATATAGTCTAGTTTATTCCACTTCAGTCACTGTAGTGGTTGACAATTCCGATAGACTGGGTGGGAATTTATTTTTATAGTATTTCCGCATGGATGTTTTCAATTTCCATTAAGACGATATATTGATTTTTTCTGCCAACTGGATTTCTATAGATCGACAATTTACGATGGATGAGGAAACTTAACTTCACCACTCACTCCTGTAGAAGTATCAACGAATGATCTGTTTGGAAAAATGAACAGGGTGTTCCTAAAATCCGATGTGGAATCATCTGCGACTGAAAGATAAACCTTAGTCATTGTCTTCCTCTTGGAAAGTACTCATGTTGAAAACATTATCAATTATCATTATGAGTTAGGGCCTTTTCCTAATATCTATCAGATGTAGTTCAATGTCCAGCGTGGCTTTTGCAGGAAAAGTAGTTGTTTTCTGTTAGACATTCACAAAAAAATGACTTCACTTTAATCGTGGATTTTTCAATTCACAGAAAAATATTCAATTGAGAATGTTTCCCTTTTCAACATGAATACCTCACAAGAGGTTATCTTGACGATGGAAGATAGTGTCTAAAGTTTATCTTTCAGTCGCAGATGATATCACATCTGATTATATGAACATCCTGTTTATATTTTCAATAAATTAATCTATCATACCCCATGACAGGTTTTAATGTCAGAAAACACTGATTTCAAAGTGTCTCTCCAAAAGAAATGATTCTAACTTTTTCCATCTTTGCAAAGTGAGATTGCTTCTTGAAAATGTGTTTTCCATTACTTCTGGTTTTCCTGATGATCGTGGAAGCGTGAAATAGATTTTCGTCGACAAAAATGTATTGAAGACCTAGTGAATGCGATGTCTCTCCTGCGTCAATGTAACGGATGATTTTTGGTGAGTACTCTCTTTTGGAAAACATTCTTCTTCGCCTCATTCATCTCTTTGAGTTCCTAATTGAGACTGGAATAGAAAATCAAATAACTATCTGAATGAAAATGCAAATTTTAAATTTCATATTTTTTTTTTGAGTTAGGGCCTTTTCAGAATATCTATCAGATGTAGTTCAATGTCCAGCGTGGCTTTAGCCGGGAAAGTAGTTGTTTTCTGTTAGACATTCACAAAAAAATTACTTCACTTTAATCGTGGATTTTTCAATTCACAGAAAAATATTTCTATCAATATTCAATTGAGAATGTTTCCCTTTTCATTATCAATTGTATAATGAATGGAAATATTATCCTGAAAATGAAGAAATCTACGATGAAAATATAGTTATAATGTGTAATATCTTTCCTGGCTTAAACCACGCTGAACATTCAACTACACCTGATAGATTGTGAAATGACCCTAACGGAGAAACACAAATCTGAAAGTAAAAATTTGCATTGCTTCCCCTTTAATTCGCCTAACATAACACAAATGAAAAAACAGTTAGTTCTACTCCAAAATTTATCAAAAAATTATTGAGAATATAAATAAGCGTAAAATTTGTATAAAATGCAATACAATAACCTCCTTAGTGGAACAAAGAAGAGAAGCATAGAAAGTGAAGTCAGACAAAAAACAATGTGGCATGTTGTAAAAGATGTGACCTAGTAAAAACAATAAATCTCAACAGAAAAATTACTTGAAAAGCAAATTATTTTAATGATTATATACTTCGAAATAAATTCAAGTAATCGAATGCATGTATCTAATCAATCAAATCCCAATATCAGCGAATATACACCATGCTGCTAGTATATCCGCGAATATACACGTTACCTGCTATGAAACGAGTAGGCATTCACCATTGTTTATACCAAATCTAAAAAACAATTCAGTCTCTGTCAGATGACGTCCAAGACACTGTCAAATTAAAAAATAATGTCCGACCGTTTCGGAAACACTTCCTTCTGTTTGTAATAGCTAGTTCGATATATAATCTGGTCATATACCACTCGTGATAGATATTTTGTGTAGAGTATACTTTGATATTTTTCTGCCAATATTGTTGCAAAAATACCACTCGACCAAATTCCTTCAGAAATACCTATAAATATTTCTACAACAATATTGTCACAAAAATAATAAAAATAATAATAATAATTTATTTTCTCTTGTTGGAAAGTATGAAGTAGAGAACATTCTATAAATACAATAACAAGGGATGCGTCAATAGATACTTAATATGTATTATGTGGTAGAAATAAAAGATATATCTTAATCATATCATATCACACCATAACGTATCATATCATAAAGAAAAAAGTATATATATATATATATACACATTCACACACATATACATATATATCACGTCCGGAAAAACGAACATATATCATGAAAATCTACGAGACTCTAAAATCAAAGTTGAAATTCATCGAGAGTGTAGCAATTTTTTTCGACGAGGGCAGCCTCTATTCTTGATTTATGTCGAAGTATACTCACCAAAATATTCATCACTTGTGGTAAAACTACTGAATATTTCACTTGCTGTGCTCTGAAACTTCTATCAACGCAGCAGAACATTGGAAAAACCAGAAATGTTGAGACTGATGAAATATCATGACCATTCCCCATGCCTGTGACAGAAGTTGAGGTAATTTCTTCCATGAAGAGTATGAAAAATAAGTACTGGTATAAATGAAATTCCCATTTCATCGCTTGAAATATGTGTCCATGGAATAGCTGGCATCTTGATTTTCCTAATGAATAAGTCCTTGAAGAGGTATCATTCCCAGATGAATTGAAATTGGCTGTAATTAAACCTTAACACAAAAAATGCGATTCCACAGACATGGGAAACTTTGAACCTATGAGCCCTGTAACATGTTTTCTGTTCATCAGCATGGATATCTAAAAAATAAATCAGTTGAAACTGTCTTGGTTCCCCTGAGCAGTATAATCCTAGGAGCTCTGGACTCAGGGGACTTGTCTTATGGAGTCAGAAGTGAACAAATCCACGTTTGCCATGTTTCGAATTAGGGTTGGATTAAGGTACCCTGGGATGATTGCTACGACATGCAATGAGTATTTTCATCAAAACTTTATGAATACCGTTTAGATAAAACATCTCAATCAGTATTTTTTCAATACGCAACAAATCCATATTTATTTAAAATATGTTTTTTCCCGTCAAAAATAAACAATGTCTGAACATTACAGTATTATTTAAAAATTGAACAAATCCAACAAGTATTGTCAAGCCGTACAAATTAATTGAAATATCTTGATTTTTCGAAAATTTACCAAAGTGGATTTGTTCTTTTTTGAAATTACTCTCCCCATTTACTATTACATGAACTCTACAAGTATGGAGTTCCCGGCAATTGATATTACTGGTAAAAGTCGTATTCGAGGAAAAGGAAACAACTGGTTGAACTCAAACATGAACATATGGTACAGTGAGGTCAGAGGTCTTGGAGACGTCTGTGGCGATGCCACAGGGGAGCATTCTTGGCCCCATATTCCTCATTATATTCGTAAATGAAATACAGAATACAGTGTCTGATAAATTCACCACTCACTTAGTGAATTATGCAGATAACTCGAACTTTACACTTACTGTCTCAGATTTCAAAATAATTATCAAATGCCAGAAAGAACAAAAATATATTTTGAGGAAATTAGGCTTGTTTTGAACAAAGACAAAACGAACTGTCTCTTATTCAAGGTGAATGCCAGTGTTAAGACCCCCAACACAACCATCTTCAGTGGCAATAAAATAGCTTGTGAATCTTCAGTAAATTTTTTAGAAATTCTTATAATCGAAACTGTGAACTGGATAGGACACACCGGACACTTTGTGCAACAGATATATATACACATAAAATCACATGTCCTAATGGACTGACTGACGAACAACGCCCAGACCAAACCGCTGAACCTAAAGAGCTGAAATATAATGACATAGATAACCACTAGTATATTCCATCCCTACACTGAGACATTCCATCCCTACACTAGGATATTCCATCCCTAAAGGGGTGAAAAGTAGGGTGAGAAAGGGGATGTAAGTTTGTATGGAAGTACAGTAAGTTCTGAAGTTCGAGTCATGGAAATTGGTATTTGAGCTTTTCTTTTCCAATGAAAAAATATTTATTTCAGGGTTTTTGATAATTCACGAATAAAAAAATCGTGTTCATTCTTTTTTTACATTTCTGTCCCTAGAGGGGTGAACGAGAAACGGGAAACAGGCAGCGGGAAACGGGAAACAGGAAACGTGAAACGGGAAATGGGAAACGGGAAAAAGGAAACGGGAAACGGAAAACGGGAAACGGGAAACGGGAAACGGGAAACGAGAAACGGGAAACGGGAAACGGGAAACGGGAAAACGGGAAACGGAAAACGGGAAACGGGAAACGGGAAACGGGAAGGGAAACGGGAAACGGGAAACGGGAAACGGGAAACGGGAAACGGGAAACGGGAAACGGGAAACGGAAAACGGGAAACGGGGAAACGGGAAAACGGGAAACGGGAAACGGGAAAACGGAAAACGGAAAACGGAAACGGGAAAACGGGAAAAACGGAAACGGAAAACGGGAAACGGATAACGGGAAGCGGGCAAAGCCACCGGCATAAGCTAGATGGAACAATACAAAGAAAAACATAAGAAAAATTACAAATTCCACGTTGACGAATTTGCTTGTACCAGCTTATCAATAATATATGCACTGAGAGTTCTGAAGGAGCAAGGAGTGCTTATGTTCATCACGAAAATTTCTACTTGACAGTTATGTTTGGAAGAACCATTTGGGGTTCGTATTTTTAATAGAGTTTTTTTCTCACTGTCAAAAAAAGTCATAAGAATCTTTTGTGATAAAAAAAGGGAAAATTCATGCAGAGGAGTTTTGAGGTCCAATAAAATGCTAACAGTACCTGGAATATATATTTTTGAATGTATACAATTTTTAACTAAACAACCAAAGTTTTTAGAAGTTTTTAAAAAACGTATACTCACGAAACTAGTGAAGGTGCTGGTCCTTTCCTGAAATCTTGTTATACAACCAAGAGCCATAACGCTACAGGAATTGTCTCTTCAGAATTCTAATAGGTGACACCTAACCTGCTTCTGTCACATAGTTTTATTGATGTATATTATTGACTTATTTTCATATACGTATTTTTCTTATACCACATAATGGGATGTATCACCTTTTTGGTTGATGTTGTACTTTCAAACTGCTTGTATGCATATTTTCTATTGGCGTATTTTTTAGACCATGTGTATATGGAATGTATTCGAACTTTTTTGTATGTGTTGTATGTATGTGTACCATCATTTTCAAAACATGCTAGAATATATTACTAGGATACCATAGTTATAAATGATTTGTATTCAACTTTATTCATCTGATACTCATTATGTGTTGGTAGTATTTAGCCATTTTAACGAGGGCAGTGAACATTTTATACATATTTGGCAATTTGATATTGATACGTTTCCAAAGTTACGCATCATATATCACTAAGAGTTTCGCAGCATTATCGAGTTGCGAATAGATTTGAATGAATATCCTTCTTCCACAAGAGTATGTATGCTTCATTGGGATGGTACAAGCCGAAGAATGAATATATGATGATAACAAAATTATATTCTTGATCTTCTGGAAACTAAACCAAAACTACCAATCCAGACTGTATCATTGAAAAAGGAAAATATTAAACGACTATACGACTCCCATAAAATCGAATGCGTGAAAATCCCAGACGGGAGCTCTATAAAGACGTTTTTATTTCAACAAAACGTTTGTTGGTTTTTTATCGCGTTCCGTCATCCAACCATATAAATCACGCGCAATGGATATTTTTTTCTGGAATCTGGCAAAAGTTTCAAAGTTATCCGGCCAACGCGACGTAAAACACATAGAGCCCAGTTTTTGTCCGGTATTGTAACGTCCATAGCTGACCGTAACATATATTTGAGTCGAAAACTTTGCCAGTTTCTGAAGCGATTTGTAATATTATTTGTCATAAACTTTACATAAGTTAAACGTTCGGGATGGAAATGTAAACGTCTCTGGAAATTCCGAAGATAATTTGACAGCGTCGGCAAAAAATTCAATTTTGTGCTTGAGATTCTGCATTCGTAGTGAAGTTTTGTAATAAAGATTTCGCTTGGAACAATGGAAATACCAGTGTATACGCAGAACTGGGAATCTGGTTTGGGAATTATTTTTCAGTACTTCCAGGTGAAGCTATTGAGAAATATAACAAAGTTTTATAATTATGTGATATAAACATTGTGAAAATGATGTCTGAAAGAACCAAGAATACTAGTGAAGCGAGAATATGTGTAATTGATATTTTGAAAATATTGGACAATGTTCATAAAATAACTCTAGTTTATTTCTTCAACTTCATTTTTATCGTAGATTTTTCAATTTTCAGAAAAAACTTTCTATTCAATAGTCAATTGAGAATTCAATTCAATATTCTGAGAAAAACCAATTGAAAGTGCTCATTTAGAGATTCTATAAATAATCTATTGATTTTTTCTTCAATTTTCTTCCAGGCCGTTCACAAAATTACAAACTACGTTTTGAAATTCAATATCACAAGGTATGAAAAAAAGTACAGTAAGTTTTTATTTGGGAATCATGGAATGGCTTGAAAACTTTTTTTTTATCAGCTACATCGTTATTATCAGTTATAATATATTTGTATATCACTCAATGACAAATAGACAGTTCGATTGAGAGCGATATTGTTCAATAGGATGATCTTTGTTTCTAGGTGGGATTTTTCTAATGAAAAGATACAGGTAAATTCTTCTGATTTTCTGAGGGTCTAATCCAATGATCTCTGATGTTTCTCCCATGTAAGATTCAAGACAACCTCCCTCAACACCGTTTACTAATTTTTCTGGGTAATATTTTCTACTTGAGTAGAAACGAATCTCGACAGTGGATCTGTTGCCAATTTCTAGACATTTTTCGAAATACCAGAAACGTATAGATTTATTTTCCGCTTGTGATAATTATACAGTAGTCTCCGATATTGATCCTGCTCAGTCATAAATATATTGTCAAGATCAAAATATTTTTTAGGATAGTGCAAAGATTTAAAATAGACAATTACATAAATTATTGAAAAATTCAAAATTGTAGAAATAAATTAATCGTTGGTGATAGTTTTCTGGTGAGATTATCTTTCGTGTAAAAATGGACATTTGCTCATAGTTGATACCATGGTTGTTAGGAAAAATATAATCTATATGTTTTTTAGTTATTGTCAACTTATTTTTCCGAAATAGAAATCAAAAAATGATTTCATTTACCAGTTTATTCAATCACCTCGGTAACTTTCACATTGAATTGGAATAACTAGAATAATCCTACATTGAGGCGAAAAAAAATTGGGGGACATATCTATTGATGTTTTTCACCAGAAATATGTTTTCACAATAATTTTTTGTGAAAAATTATAAACTGACAAAGCACATAAATAACAAAGGTTCATATTTAGTAATTTATGCTATGTTATTTTACATTTCTTCTGAGGATGCTACCGCTTTTCTGAAACCTTATATGATATTAGTCGATACCTATATTTTAAATGAACATGTTTTCAACATTACAAGCAATCGGCATAATTTATAAAAATTATAGAAATCAAAATTTACTGATATATTTTTAAGCACAAGCAGACAACAGAATGTTAAAGTTAGAACATTCTGTATATAAAATTATGAATATTGAAAATATGAAAAACAGAAAACGTCAAAAATGATTTTTAATATATCATGTATATAATATGTAAGGTATGTAGAAACTGTTAGTGAATAAAATATGTCAAATAAACGAAAAACATTAAAAGTGCAACAGGAAGTGCGTGAAAACCGAGAATTCACAAAAAAAAGAAAATATATGTGGTATCCAGGAAAAAAAATCATCAAGCCGAGGAGATTGAGAAAATAGTTTTTGGAAGAACGTACTCAATAAAATTTAATTTAGAAAATCAAGCATATTTCGCTACAAACACAGTTATTTGCCACTACACCACAAGAAAATTCCAGAAAGAACTTTAGCTGATAAAAACCAGGTACATAACGAATCTAACCTTCTTATTCCATACATATACCAGTCTGAGGTCGAATTCACAAGCGAACAAAGGGGGTTGCAGACAGGAACGGCAGTTTCCAAGAACAGAAGAGTGATCCAAGACACTGAACATTTCCATTTCAAGAAACCACAGGTACATTAGAACCATAAAAGTTACAAAAATCAGTGCATTTTGAAAATGAATCTCCTAAGAACTCCTCCGATGAAAAACTTTCATAAATTGGTATATAGACTAACTATTTCACCGAAATCAACATAACCTACAAAAATGGGTTACATTTAACTTTTTTTTATCATCACATAATTGCACTTTCCATGTTTATTTTGGTATAAAACACTAATTCAAGTTAATTATCGCAGGATAGGTAACAGTAAGTCTTCCTGAATAGAGGAAATTATTATTCTGATGAATTTCTGACTTATTTTCAATAATTGATCAGAAGAGTTTGCCATTTTTCTGAAACTGACATCAAAAACACTACCAGAGGGCTCCACAGTTGAACTTACTCCTGAGATTCCATAGGCGTCCCGATTGAGTTAGCTGACGTAGAGAAAGTAAGGTAAAAGAGTCGAATGGGAAAAATGTAAAATACATAGCCGGACATTTGAAATATTTATATGGGTATTTATTTATGAACATATTAAATTAAATTCGAAGGGCGACTAGCTGAAGGAATTGAAAATAGTCAAAAATATTTTGTTGTGATGTCTGATTATGAAAATAATAAAATAAAACAAACCACAATCACCTTGCAGTTGATATTAATTGTGGGTAAACTGAACAAAATTTTCGAATCGAAAGAATATACATAAACGCAAAGAAAATCATAGAAAATATAATCGAATCTTCCTTGTATAATTTTGTAACACAGATGTGGGAATATCTCCATTTACAGGGCAATCATTGTACATAACTGAATGTATTCCATCGCCAGTCCCAATGCCATGCCCAGGAAACACACTTGGGGATTACAGGGCCTGAAACTAGACTCACCACCACTTTAATTATTCTGACACATTCTGGCTTAGTTGTCTCCATATGCTTATCACTCGCAATAAAGTCATCCCTTGATTAAACCCGGTTCCTGCGAATGCTCTAATTTGGCTATTTAAGTGGATAGCGAGGCAAATTGTTTCGGAGTATGAAGGAGCGGCGATTTATGGGACGAGATGGTGCAGATAACGTGGCATTGGTGTGCTAGACAAGTTGCTTGCATAGAGATGGGAACTTGTTGCTCGTATTTTGCCAGTGACTCTACATAAGAGGATATCACACAACAACGCAATCATTTTCTACAACAGAAACATATATTCTGCAACTAGTGGAATTGAATATGTTCATTCTATTATACTTCATATATGGTATCAAATACGTCATATCAGATTTATTTAATAATAATAATAATATGTATTCGCCATAATTCACAATATAAATGGTACTACTCTAGACAAGTTGTTGACAAATAAATATAGGATAAGTATGTGCGTGGAATATAAGATGTCATAAATGAATAAGTAAGAAAGAAAGAAGAAAGAAAGAAAGAAAGAAAGACAGAAAGAAAAAAAAGAAAGAAAGAAAGAAAGAAAAAAAAGAAAGAAAGAAAAAAAGAAAGAAAGAAAGAAAGAAAGAAAGAAAGAAAGAAAGAAAGAAAGAAAGAAAGAACGAAAGAAAGAAAGAAAGAAAGAAAGAAAGAAAGAAAGAAATGTATTTATTAGCTACATGATGCATGGTATACATTTGTAGAAGGTCAATGTTTGTCGACGAATGAAAAATACAATAAAATAAACTGAAAATCACAAGCAGAACTAAGTACAAGTGGCATTTACATCAAGTGTGGATGTTCGGCAAGTATGTTCCCTGTATTAAAATTGTGATCATCAACATGTTCCAGAATTCTGAAATTGAATAAAAAATTTTTTTAAAATATTTTATTACCCTTAAACAAACATTCATGTTTATATTGGCAGGTAAAGCATTGTACAATCTGAGATCATGATTTTTTTTTTATGATTCGATGAGTTTGAAGCGTTGAGGTCTAATAAGATTACTATTGCGTGTGTTATGATTGCTAGATTGCTTAGGGAGAAGAGGAGCTTTTCTGTGAATCTCTAATAGACTTGCATGAATATACATAGAAGCCACTGACATAATTGCGTGGTTTATGGATGAATCACGGCACGAATCTCTGTATCCAATTTTAACGAGAATTCTCAGCGCCTTCTTCTGTAAAATGAAGATACAATGGGCATCCCTAGAATTTCTCCAGAGTAAAATTCCATGAGAAATATGAGATTGAATTAATGAACAAAAAACTAGTTTAAATGTAGAAGAATTCGTTATGGGTTTGAGTTGTAATGAAAATAGAGCACTCGATAATTTACTTTTCAGACCTGAAATGTGGCTTGACCAATTGAACCTATTGTCCAGTGTGAAGCCCAATAATTTGACAGTTTGATACTCAGGTAAGGGCTGGGCCGTACAAACCACCATGTTTTGTGAATTATCATTATTCATCTTCAGTTTATTGAAACCAAACCTATAGTTGGCTTTTCCTTGTATTTCAACAGAATGTTCAACAAGAGATGAGTGATATTTTGAAGAATGAATCAAGGATGCATCGTCGGAAAATAGTACACTATGACATGGCTTCATATAATTATAAAAAACATCGATATAAATCACTAACAGAAGCGGGCCCAGTACCGATCCCTGCGGTACACCTAGGTTAATCGGGTTCTACTCGAGGAATTCATTGTTATAAAAAACGATTGTTTCAGTAAGTTTTAATCAAATTTAAAGTAAATCAACTTGACAACTCAATGAATGAATACCCACCAAGGCATTACCTGAGTGTGGGTGTTCTTGGATTGGCTATTGGTTATTAGATGAATATAAATCAGATATAGAATATTGCAATTGGGGTGTAGAATCTAGATACAAATATATGTATGTATACTCACACACACACACACATATATACATACAAATAGATAGATTAATGTACACATATATTTATTTATTTATATATTGTTATGTGATGATATATTAATATTTTGAAAAATATAACTGTTTTTATATAATGAAAATAGCTTATAATGTTTGCTATTCTTTGTGAGCCAAATTGTTATGATATTGTAACGTAAATAAACTTAACTTGGTTTAACTAATTTATTTCACACTTAATCTACAATTTAATTTATATTACTACGCCACTATATAGCTCGATCGTATGGGCTCGTTCAGACTCTCCTCTCCCTCTTGAGGGCGGTCTATTTATCTCCGATACAGCATTCTCGATGTTTCGAATTCTTCCAGTTGGCGACGGCATGTTCCAATTGTTTCCAATATTGACCGTTGCATTACGCGGAAAAGGGACTGGATGGTTCTCGAATATCTCCGGGGATGATCTCATCGCTGTCGACGGCAACATGTGAGGCGACAGGTCCGGCCTAGGTTCGTTACATTGCCCCCTTCTTAAAGACATTTCGTCCCGAAATTTCATCCTTGGAGTGTGACGATATCTGCATGACTCCCCATATCTGCACCGTGAAGTTCGATGGAAGTAACACTCCACGGTCTTCATGATCGGTCGTGGAAGAGGGTTACAGCAAACCAAAATCTTGACGCCGCTGGATCTGAATATCGCCTCCAGCATACTTCTTATGACTCTCCAGTCCAACCCATCAATACCACAGGACAATTTTGGAATTGCTAGATCCACCAGATTCTGGTCCACCATAGTATCTCTTAGTTTGGTAAGACTCTTCCAGACATCTTCATAGGACGGTTTATCTTGGGAATGCCTCTTGGTAACTAGGTAGTAGATGTTTCTCTGGCCTTTCTTCAACTGTAGCACCCACCAACTTCGGATCCTGCTCCCGCAGTGTTTGGAGTTGACCAAATTTCTTGGAGAACACTACGGCGATGCCCCTGGACATTCGAAGATCTTCTGCCACACAGTGCGCTAGTGCGTAGTCAGCAGGCACCTCGAAAGGTCTCGTGACTCCTCTCTAGTAACCCCATGTAGAACTTTCTGCCCGTTTGAATACAAGGACATAAACTTCTCGAACGTCATATCATCCTCCGGTGGCTTGAGGGTGCGAACTTGGTCATGGTTTCCAGCGTAAGGGGCCAACCTGTTGAAATGGACGACCCTTGGTTTCCCTCGGGGTGGCTTATGGATTCGGTACACAAGGTCGTTTATCCTTTTCACGATCTTATACGGGCCTTCCCACGAGTTCCGCAACTTTGGTGATAGTCCACGACGACGTTTGGGGTTGTACAGCCAAACCAGGTCATCAACCTTAAATCCTCCAGCGTCGGCCTTGATGTCATAGGTCTTCTTCATTTTATCGCTGGCACTCTGGATGTTCAACCGGACTCGTTCGTGGATGTCGTCCATTCTCTGCCGAAGTTTGCTGACGTAGTCCTCTCCCGCAGTGTCTTGTCCTGGCGGTATCCCAAACTTCAGGTCACAAGGCAGTCGCAGTTCTCGGCCCATTATAATACTAGCAGGAGTTTGACCGGTGGACTCGTGTACTGCGGATCGATAGGCCATCAGGAACAAATGAAGATACTGGTCCCAGTCTCTTTGATGGTCAGAGACAACCTTGGACAAGTGGCGGTTGATCGTCCTGTTCATCCGTTCCACCATTCCATCGGACTGCGGATGTAGGGCCGTGGTTCTTGTCTTGCGGATGTTCAGCAGTAGACATATTTCTTGGAAAAGGTTGGATTCGAAATTTCTGCCTTGATCCGAGTGCAGCTCCATTGGAATACCGAATCGACATATCCACTCTTTCACCAAGACGTCGGCGACGGTGATGGCTTCCTGGTTGGGCAGGGCATAGGCTTCCGCCCACTTACTGAAGTAGTCCATTGCCACAAGGATGTATTTATTCCCGTGGTCGGATACGGGAAACGGGCCGGCGATGTCAATGGCGATTCTCTCGAACGGGCTGCCTACGTTGTACTGACGCATCGGGGCCTTGGGGCGTATTCGAGGTCCATTGCTAGCAGCGCATACAGCGCACTTCCTGCACCAGTCCTGGACGTCAGCTTGACAATTGGCCCAGTAAAACCGTTGCCTCACTTTCTGCAGGGTCTTCGTCACTCCCAGATGTCCTCCGGCGACTCCATCATGGATTTCCGCAGCACTTCCTCTCTTCTGTTCCTGGGACAATTATTTGGCGTCTGTCTTCCACCAATATCGCCTCCAACACACGTTTCGGATCCATTGTCCAGAATAAGAGAGTTCCATTGTGCCCAATAGGACTTAACAGCCGGCGAGTAACCTGCGACTTCCTGCCATGATGGTCTTCGATTGCCCTTCTTCCAGCTGCGACTAAGCCAAGGTCGGGGTCTCTCTCTTGGTCTTTCTGGATCTTGCTGTCATTCCAGCTGTCATCCATTGCCGCGGTTCTACAAAGTGTTGCTTCTTTCTCTTCTGCTCGTCGGCAATGTGAGCAATCATCTGGACATGGTCTTCGCGACAAGGCATCTGCATTCTTATGGCTAGTTCCGGCTCGATGTTCGATCTCGAAATCGAATTCTTGGAGTCTCTCGATCCAACGTGCTACTTGACCCTCAGGATTTTGAACTGTAAGAGCCATTTGAGAGCTGCATGGTCAGTTCTCAACAGGAATCTTCTTCCATACACGTACTTGTAGAAGTGCTCCACTCCCTTTACAACAGCTAACAGCTCTCGCCTGGTGACACAGTAATTGCGCTCTGGTTTGCTGAGCGTCTTGCTGAAATAACCAATGACCTTCTCCTGCCCCTCCTGGATCTGAGATAGGACAGCTCCAAGTCCCACGTTGCTGGCGTCCGTATCCAAAATGAACTTCCCGTTGGGTAAGGGATAGCTCAGAACAGGTGCGTTAATCAAAGCTCCTTTCAGCTTCCTGAACGAGTCTTGGCATTCTTCGGACCACTGGAACTTTGTTTGACCTTCCTTGAGCCTGGTCAGTGGTTTAGCGATGTTTGCGAACCCCAGCACATATCGGCGATAGTATGTTCACAAACCAAGGAAACTTCGAAGTTGGTGAATGTCTTTGGGATGGGCCAATCCTTAACAGCTTTGATCTTCTGGTCATCCACTGCTACTCCTTCCCAGAGACAACGTGGCCGAGGTATCGTACTTCTTTTGGAACAGGTGGCATTTCTTAGGGCTCAGCTTCAATCCGGAGTTCCTCAATCGCAGGAATACTTCCTCCAAGTTTTCACGTGGTCCTCGAACGATCTGCCGACCACAATTATGTCGTCGAGATACACTAGACACGTGTTCCATGAGAGTCCCTTCAGTACTGTTTCCATCAATCTTTCGAATGTGGCGGGAGCATTACAGAGCCCGAATGGCATAACGGTGAACTGCCACAATCCTGAGCCGATGGTAAAGCAGTCTTTTCTCGATCTTCCTGAGCGAGTTCTACTTGCCAGTATCCACTCTTCAGATCAAGGGTCGAGAAAATCGTGGAACCAGCCAACGTGTCTAGGGTGTCATCTATTCTCGGGAGAGGGTAACTGTCCTTCTTCGTGACATTATTAAGTTGGCGATAGTCTACACAAAAGCGTGTCGATCCATCCTTTTTCTTCACCAGTACGACTGGAAGGACCAGGGACTGTCAGATGGTTCGATAACTCCTTCTTTTCCCATATCGCTGACTATTTTGTCAGCCTCTTCCTTCTTGGCAAGAGGAAGTCTTCTTGCTGATTGCCGGATCGGTCGGGCACCCCAGTATCAATCTTGTGCTGGACCACATTAGTTCGACCCCTTTTCCTTGTCCGGTATCGAAGATGTCTTGGTACTTTTTGACTAAATCTCTTAGTTTGGGTTGTTGAGCTGGTTTTATGTCTTTGGAAGAGATGGCAACTAATTTTTCTAGTTCTGTGGGCAAGTTGTTGGGTTGGCTAATCGTACCTCGTACGCCCCGGATCACAGATGAAACTGACGAGCAGTGCCCTAAAATTGTTCCTTTCTTTAAGATCACTGGAAAGTAATTGACATTCATGACCCTTACCGGTACAAATTTTTCAGCACGTAACAGGGTTTTCCCTAGGGCAATCCCTCGTCCCATTTTCTCATCATGAAGTTTGGTCTCGAACATCATCACGTCTCCACTGCTCGCACTCCCGTCCCGGCGAGCCTCCAGGATGGTTTCAGCCCTCTCAGGTACGCTTATATCTTCAGCCAACAGCAACCGGATCAACTCTTCACTTCTCCCATGAAGTACCAGCTCTTCTCCGTTGACACGTAGGACGCCGTCTTTGAAATCCAATTCAAACCCTCTGGAATTCATGATGTCCATTCCGATGATTGCATCGTCTTCGATGTCCGCTACAAGTGCCTGATGTTTCACTTTAGTGCTGCCCAAAATTATTTCAATCGGTAGCTCGCCATATACAGTAGCTGGCTCCCCTGTTGCTGTGCGTAGCTTCCAAGTTGTCGGTTCAATTCGTTCCGGTGTTCTGGCAAAGGAAGGTCCGAGAATTGTCCTAGTCGCACCTGTATCTAGCAGCATGGTGCAAGGCTCGTTATTGATGAGACCGTCTACGAAAACACCTCTGTTCTGTCGTTGCAGGATAGCGACATGCGTTGTTAACCAGGGCTTGCTGGCACAGGCCGACCCTTCTCATCGACCTTTCTTAGTTTTCCTGCATCGGAGTCGATGAATGTTGGACATTTGCTACGCACATGTCCAATTTTGCGACAATTCCGGCATCTTATATGTCTTTTCTCAGGCAACACTTCCTTCATCACTTTTCTTATGGCAGCTTCCAAATTAGCAGGCTCCTGTGAGTCTTCCTCTATCATTCGGACTTTACTCTGGCTTTTGCAAGATTGTTTCGCTGCCTCGAATTCCAAAGCGCGTGCCAGTGCGTCTACGAGATGTGTTGGACGGGCTAGTGTCAACGCTTGTCTGGTTTCTTGGTCACGGAGTCCATCCAGGAATGCTTGAACCGCTAGTCGCTCCATTACATTTTCTGGTGTGGCTGGATATGCGAGACGAACCAAGCGTGCAATGTCAGTTTCGAATTCTTGTAAGGATTCGCCCGATTTTTGGCAGCGATTTTTCAGCTGGGAGTGGTATACGTGTTCCAAATGGGCGTGGCCATATCGTAATTCTAGATGTTTAATCAGCTGATCATAGTCCTCCTGTTCTTGGGCGGCGAGAGTTTGTAGAATATTTGTCGCTTCTCCACGTAATGCAAGTGTCAGTGCTACAGCTCTTTCCCCTGCATTCCATCCGTTTGCTTTGGCCGCTGCTTCAAACTGCCGGCGGTAATTTGCCCATGGAGTTTTTCCGTCGAACTGAGGCGGCTTCATGGAAAGCTTCCCTATTTCTGAAATGACCTTGACATCTTTTATACCCTCTTGAACTTTATCCACGTTCAAACTCAAGTCCAGCATTGCATTTTCGTTAACCATCTCTGTGGAGGACGCACTTTTCCTTTATTTTATCTACCTCCGTGTTCATTTGCTCCCTAATTTTATCTATCTCTGTCTCAACGGTTCCCATTCTTTCTTCTAGAAATTTAGCCACACCACACAATTCTATTTTTAGGCCTTCAGTGTTTTCCAGGAACTTCTCTTCCAGGCTTCTTGAATTTTCTAGAAGCTTCTCTTCCAGATTTCTAGAATTTTCTTCCAGGCTTCTTGAATTTTCTTGAAGCTTCTCTTCCAGATTTCTAGAAAGCTTCTCTTCCAGATTTATAGAATTTTCTTGAAGCTTCTCTTCCAGATTTCTAGAATTTTCTTGAAGCTTCTCTTCCAGATTTCTAGAATTTTCTTCAAGCTTCTCTTCCACATTTCTAGCATTCTCTTCCAAAGTCCTCGAATTTTGTTGCAGCTCTTCTTTCAAGGATTCTATTATCGGACTCAAATCACCTCCGGGAACTTCGAATAAAAATGTTTCGGGTCCTCACCTTCTTGTATAAGTCCTTCTGCAAGTCTTTCCTGGAGTACTTGCTTTTTACCTGTTGTTTCCAGTTCCCTTTCCTCCAATTCCTGTTTCAATTCCGCTACCTTCAAATCCGCAAGGCGCACTTTTCTTGAACACATTTTGTCTTTGACGAGGTATCAGTCTGTTTTACACGAAAAGTTTATCAGTTTGTTAAAAATTCACTTCGCGAATTCTTTTCCACGGGCCACCAGTCTATTGTCTGTTTCACGCGAACAGTGTAGCAGTTTATATTCCCACGCACAATTGTCCACTTCGCGAAAACCGGGCCTGGATGGTTCTCGAATATCTCCGGGGATGATCTCATCGCTGTCGACGGCAACATGTGAGGCGACAGGTCCGGCCTAGGTTCGTTACAATATAGATAGATATTTTTGCCCTGTATAATATTTTTGTATATGATGTAATAATAATTGCCAGCGAACGTCACTGTTCTCTCGTCACGTTGCTGCCAATTGTTATCATTTTTCTTACCACAGCTAGCACAGTTGGTACACCTCTTATCTCAGATAGCCGGTTCAGGCAATTTAGCCACTACTTGATATGTCAAAACTCAATTTATTCAATGGTCATAGGTATGATCGTTGATCGTTGTAGAAAACAAAACAACAAAGTATCAAAAAGCAATTATTTCCTTTATTCAGGAAGACTTAATTTTACCTGGCCTAACGAGAAATAACTTATACTAATGTGAATCAACAAATATTCACGGATAATCATTAAAATCAAATCATGGATAGATAGACAGAACCTCACTTTTTCCTTGAGAGTGAAGTTTTCTGGTATAGTTCAAAATAAAGTGAAATAAAGTTCTTCAGATGTGAAATACGTTATTTGTGAAATTATTCAGGACCGGATGTGCACTATTAAAGTTTTTATACCTGGCTGGAACTGTCGGTGTTCAAGATATGCCCTGAAACTGGATCCCTTCTCACTCCAAGCTCTATCAGGAACTCCAATACCATAAATCAGGAACCATACAAATGCAGAAATCAGCTTTGGACACTTGGATATGTTGTATAATTAAGGTAATATTGGTTTCTTTCTTCTAATGTTGGAATTATTTCATTTTTCTTTCCCCCAAAATGATGCGTGGCATTCCCTTGTATATTTTTTTTTTCGATCCCTCCCCTGTGGCTTTGTTTGTTGTCACCTAGCTACCAATTTTCCTTCTTCTTTTTCATTTGAATTTTTGAATTCGCGCACCAAATTGTCACATTTCACTGTTTGGGTTCATCTTATATAATTTATATATACAACTATTTTTCCATTCTTATTACTATTTACAAATTTCAATAATAATTGCTTATGACACCACCCCGTTGTTATTCTCTCACAATTTCCAATTTTACATATCACCATATATTCCCTGATTGGCTATTGTCATCAAGAAGTTTGCTGTTCCCATTGGCTACCTTTAGTTATCTACAATTTCATATACTGTATGTTTAAATTTATAAATGTTTGATACTTTTTATTCATGAAAATGTTGTAAATCTAGGCTTTTTGTTGTCTTTTTACCAATTATGGGTTATAATCATTATGACAGTGTATGAAATTGATTGTGTTATAGTATTTTGGCATTTTTTTATCTATCCATATTATACATAGGCTTACAAATAAACAGAACTTCCAAAATTATGTAAAACAATCTCTTGAAATAATAACTATTTATTAATTATTCTTTTTGTTTTTTCTTTTTAAAACTTATAATGGTAAATAAAAACAATATATATATTATATATTATATATATATATATATATATATATATATATATATATATATATATAAATATTCACATACATATAACTATACAATAGGTAGGATCACTAATTTCTGGAGAAAATACCACAAGGTCCAGAACAATGCGTAACGTAGTTGGATTCAAAAAAAAAATAATTCGAAGTGGGTTTTTCAAAAAAAAATCCTAAAAAATGTTCCTGTTTGAACACTGCGTAAACCGCGCCAGGATGTGACATAACAAGTTCAGATCTATAGCCGATCGCCGAGAGCATACGTTAATTGCAGAGTTGCCGAGCGTTATTCATAATATTTTTTTACAATGTGAGCAAGCCGAAAAAATAATGACATAGCACTCGGTATACATAAATATTATTCAAGAATAACTAAATCAAGAGCAGCTATCAAATGAGAAATCATCATTTTGATATAACACCTGCTGACACAAGTTCTGTTCCATTCATAGGATGAAACAGAATAACATTTCCTCAGAAGTTCCCCAAAATAGTGACACTGGCAACTCGCCGAGAGTGCCAGGAATTACAGCGTTGCCAAGCGTTATTCATAATATTCCTCTACAATGTGAGAAAGTCGAAAAAATACAAGTTACAATGTACTGGTAGTAACGAATAAGGGTATCTCGGGATTACAATCCGAAATATATTCAGTACCTATTCAATAACTGATGTTGAAGGTTATGGTAAATATAAAATATAATGAAAATGAACTTATTTCAACATGAGATGAAAGTGACTAGTGTGGTGCCAGTTGGGATAAGTATAGCAGGTATATTAGGCTTCTTTTATTTACGAATATATTTTACCTAAACCAGGGACCAATTAATCGATGTATGGCAACTCTGTCTGATTCTGAATTGAGACAATTCAACTTGTTTTTTGAATTAAAATATTTTTTTGTGATATTCTGAACGTGACTCAATGAAATAACAAAAATTTAAAATCAGAATTGTGTATTGTTAAAATTGTATATTGGAACAAAGCGATTTCGACCATCTCCAGTGCTTATCTGAAGGTATTTAATATAATTGTGATGCACAAATAAACAGAAACAATTATTTAGTATCTATCATAATGATGAAATGAATTAAATTAAAACTTAAACATAACCCCGACACAAAAAGTACTGATATTTTGATCCGAACATCCTCACGTCTAGATTTTCGGTGGTAAAAATTCGATCCGAAAATAGGCTCATTCCTAAATACTGATCTTTTCTACTATCCATACAATCGGTGTATGTTGCATCAAATATTCATCAGAAAACGATTGCCTCCCTGGCTAATGCCCTTGACGGATATTGTATTACATCCGATGGATTATCGAGGTTACTTTGCGAATGTTTGTTGCAAAATGGATAACATTTTTCATGTTACTATCGTTTCGGACGTCCATCGTCTTAATGTATTCAAAAGGTTTTCACGACGTTTCGAATGCTTGTATCTGCAATCGTCTTCAGGTGAATACTGACAAGTTTAGGTGCTACTTACCAATTTATATGACTGTCGGCGCAATGATGCGTGCAATTCCGCCATGTGCAGCGGTGCGTGTAATTTCGCGCGGTGTGGTGGTGCGTGAAGTTTCGCGCTTCTGCAGTCCGCCAGAAAGAGCAATCAGGGGTTTCCATACGTTTTTGATCTCAACGCTTGGTTGAGTAAAGGCGTTATTGGCTTCACGCACCACCACACCGCGCGAAATTACACGCACCGCTGCACATGGCGGAATTGCACGCATCATTGCGCCGACAGCCATATAAATTGGTAAGTAGCACCTAAACTTGTCAGTATTTACCTGAAGACGATTGCAGATACAAGCATTCGAAACGTCGTGAAAACCTTTTAAAAACATTAAGACGATGGACGTCCGAAACGATAGTAATCAAGTTACCACATCGTTTACAACCTTCAAACAAATTTTTCATGTTCTTTGAAATCAGCACTGTGCTATGTGTCACAGATCTCTGTGATGCACAACTCTCCGAAAATGCAATGCACTTTCTGTCCTCGTCCACTGTACTGTGAAAATTTCTTGCACCATTTGCTATATATTATTTCCCGTCTGATCCACCTAGGTATCGGGATGATATATGCACACTGAATACTCTCTGTTAACATAGCGAATTCGTGAAATTCCTCTTGTTTGCTCTTCGAATTTGCATGCAGTTTTGCGTATTCGCTAACTGGATTTACCCTCGTCGGAAAATCCGCTGTTGAAAGCTGCCCCGACTTTTATTTCTCCCATTTATTTGAACTATAAGGCCAAATTAAACAATTTGCATATAATAAAGTTCGGTGCAGCGCTTGGATATTAGTAATTTGATAAGCGGGAAACGGTTAATAGTCTCTTCAAAGTAGTGTATGCTCGGTTATGGATTAGTTCATATGTTGATACGGGAGCGGATGATTTGAAATTGAACTAGAAGTATGCCAGAATCTGAAAACGAGCAATGCCGAGACTTAATACTTGACGAAAGTTTTTGAATTATCTTACATTTCCGATGGACACGTTATTTCTTTCATGAAGCACCCTCAGAATGTATTGAGAAACAGATATATTTTGGAAAAAATTCAAAGAATTAAATTATCATCAACGTAGGCAAGAAGTGCGCCTTCGAACGCGTAAATCATGAAACTTTGCTGCAGAAACTCGAACGCTATGGATTTGGACATTCGAACTTGAAATAGCTGAGATCTCACTTGAACAACCGCACTCAAATAGTGCGTTGTAGCACTGGCTCAAATATGGCTGATATTGAATTGGGAGTACCTTAGGGCTCAGTACTCGGACCCATCCCATTTTTGTTCTATATTAATGACAATCACTGCCAAGATCACTCTTTTTGTGGGTGACACAACTTTCATTTCCTATTTCATCTAGATGAGATCGAAATAGAGTTCATTAAAATAAAACAATGGTGCGAATCCGACTCCTTGATGATTAACAAAAAAACCAGTATATTCAAATTCCGCTGTAATCTTCCAGATTTGCCATTGGCTAATGAAAATATTCTTGACAAAACAACAACACGATTCCTTAGAATAAATATCGACAAAAATATCTCAGAATTCTTTTTCAAAATGAACAATGCTGCTCGTACCTACACAAAGATGTTTTTGTACTCCAAAAAAAAATCTCCGAGATATATTCGCAAATACCCAATTTGGTTATTCGAAGACCTAAATCCTACCAGTAACATCATTGTACCTGATTAAAAAATATAGAAAAATTATCCTACCAAATATTGTTAATGGATTCACACAAAAATAAAAACATCCTTCAAACAAATTATATTTACTATAATACTCGGCGAAACAGCTTCATCAGATTATCAAGACCAACTGATAATATGGTGGGAGGCTCCATAATTATCATGTATAATCATTGCCCATAACAATTGGGGACAGCATAGGTCTCAAGCGATTCAGAAGAGATATAAACAATTCCTGCTACTAGGTATCCTCCGTTCTCCCTACTCAGGAATTGTTTCATATTCCTTGAAGATCTCAAGATTTTAGTAGAATATTTTTTATCAACGTATAATACAACATAATATAATTCTTTCTATCACTTACATATAAACTTGTTTCATGTTTAGTATTTCACCTATACCACCGTTACCTCAATAACTTTTGAACGGTTTGATGTGAAACAATGAGACATGAAATTTATTGAATGGTATCATCGGTCCTACTCTTTGAGAGAAGATACATTACAATTACTGGACAGAGGGCACTGGGAGCACATCAACTTGGAAATTTCGAAAGGCAAGCAGTTGATTTGCACATCGTTGAAAAGGTAATTGAATTTTTCTTTCAACTATGGTTGTTCTACGGAGTCACAATTGCGAGTGCGGCTTTTTATAGCATTCCCCCCTTCACCCCTCACTGTTAACTTTTAACCGCTTCGACATAGAACAACGGGACCAAAACTATTTCGAATGATATCACCGATACTACTCTTTGAAATAGAAGAGATCTTAATTTCTAGATAGATGGCGCGCAAGTGCACATCAATATAAAAAATTTGAATAGCAAAGGGGACAAGTGGTACATCATTAATTTTTTTGAATTTTGTCATTTTTTTTTCAAAATATGCATTTTTAATTTCGTTATACTTGACATTTCAAATGCATATTGGGAAAAAACGTATTGACGAAATTGAAAAAAACTAGATTGTTGAAAAGAGAATTGAGTTATATTTTCAACGCTGTGCCACTTGACCCCCCATGCAATTTTAAATTCTCAAGTTGATGTGCCCCCTGCGCCATCTATCGGGCAATCACAATGTCTTTCATTTCAAAGAGTAGTATCGGTGATATCATTCAATACGGTTTTTTTTTCATTGTTCTACGTCGAACGGTTCAAAAGTAAACAGGGGGGGGCGAGCTATTAAAAGCCGCATTGTATATGGATTTCATCGCTGTTGCTCATTATTTCGATGGAGGTGTTTGAGATCAAATCCTTCACTTTCATATCCACATATGAACCATTCCATAACTGACGATTCACTATTTTAAAGAGACTATAAACCGTTCCCTACTGATTTAATTACTAATATCCGCATCAAACTTTATTATATGAGAATTGTTTTATTTGGCCATTCAGTTCATATGAATGCTGGGAATGAAAGTCAACAGTGAATCTACTCAGCGGTTAAACAAAATTGCATGCAGGTTCGAAGAGCAGTGTTTTCATTAAGAAAAATAGTATTTATTGAAATGAGATTCCTGTGGCCACCTGTTTTGTTATTGTTGAACTAATGTTGGCAGTGTTACATCTGCCCTGTGTAGTTCTACTATATTGATGTTCAGGGCAGTGTGTTTCTGATAAAAAATATATACTTATATATTTCACCCTCGTAGTCCAAAAAAGACATCAGTTTGGCCTGCGCGCGGAGGCAGGTCTTCTAGATCTCACTATGACTTCTCTGAGGTAAGAAAAATGAAAGGCAACCTAAAAAAATCTATAAAATGAAAAGAAGAAAATTGAACATAACAAAACAAATTCTTGATTGAAGAAGAAAGTGTCAAAATATTTCAGTAAAAATACATAAAAAAAAAACATAAACATAATCAAAATAACAATTCCTGGAGCTCAGCATAATGTGAAGTATTTATCTCGAATCATTTATCAGAATGGAGTGGAAAGGGACAAGTACCCTGTATCGATTATTCTCATTTGCGAAAAGCGTACTTAGGTTTCTTGACATGTTTTTTGGGTAACCTTCCACAGTCTGAAAATGAAAATATAATCAGGAAAATCTATACAAATGTAGAAAGGGCAAACTAATTAGTTCACCCCGATATCTTATTGCGTTCACCAAATTATATTTCCGATAGAGAAAAGATTCAATTAGTCAATACTTTGTCGTTTCCTGAATTTGCCTATCAAAAAAAAAGTTTTTACAAAATTCAAAAGATACTTGTCTATATAGTTTTTGATTGACTTTTCGGGTACTTTATCTGCCCCCGTTCTCAAAATCTTCTAAATCTCCTTTTGTTGTTTTAATAATTTGGATTTTTTCTTGCAGTCTTTTTAGCTTTTTCAACTGACGGATCCCAATTGAGATCTGATCCTATTATCTCGACATCTGCATAGAAAAGTGTGGGAACTTGAGAATTTCTTGTTAAGATTTTCCATATTCTTGAAATCCCTAACACATTGCGGCCCATACCGTACTTGTAAGTATTGAATGAATGTGGTTTTTTGTGGAGGAACAACGTTACTTGACATGTTTTTTGGGTAACCTTCCACAGTCTGAAAATGAAAATATAATAAGGAAAATCTATACAAGTGTAGAAAGGGCAAACTAATTTGTTCACCCCGATAACTTATTGCGTTCACCAAATTATATTTCCTATAGAAAAATGATTCAATTAGTCAATAACTTGTCGTTTCCTGAATTTGCCTATCAACAAATTTTTTTAAAAAAATTCAAAAGATACTTCTCTGTATAGTTTTTGATTGACGTTTCGGGGACTATATCTGCCCCTGTTCTCAAAATCTTCTAAATCTCCTTTAGTTGTTTTAATAATTTTGATTTTTTTTTGAGTCTTTTTCGCTTTATCAACTGACGGAAAAAAACACATTCATTCAATACGTACTTAGGTAAAAATTAAAATCGAGAAGAAATCCTCCCCAGAGATTATGAGTGGTTATTTACATCAACAGACAGCTCCAAATTGCTTACCAGGTGTGCTGAGCTGCTATTCCCTAACCAGTGTCAGATAATCCAGAATATCCACCAAATCTATGAATTCACGAATTGTTTTCCAATGCACGGTCAGCGTCACTATTTTCCGTTCCGTAGCGGGTTCTACGCTAAACACAAGCGTGTCCTAATCAACCCCGAAACGATACTTACCCTGAATCCAGGGCGTCGCGACGCAACCTCGCCTTAAAATCTCGACGCTTTTTCGCCGTCTCCGTACTGCCGTCCGATTTTGCGAACCCTTACCGACCCTTCTGCCCGTCTCCAAAAATAATATTAACTCTCTCTGTTTTCCAAAACTTTCAATTGGGCCCACCTTTTGATCCCAATTTTTCCTTACAGCCCCGCCATTTAATGCAATGGCGTTTGTATTTTTTATTTTATTGTCCCTTCAACGGCGATCTGTATAAATCTCACGCAAAAATTGCCGCCTCAGCGTTTCTCAGTCGGACGAGGAAACTGATATTTTTCTGACCTGGGTGGTCCAACTTATCGTTATGAATAACCTATTGATCGTTTTATCAAGTCGCAGTCTAAACAATTCTATCACGAGTATGTACCTGCAGGTGTCTTGGAAAAAGTATCTTATATCATTGACGGAAATAATTATTGGAAAATTTTTCCAATCGTATACTCGATGATATTTGCTAAACGAAATATGTAATGGAATGAGTTCATTTGTACAGGGTACTACAGCAGATGATACACAAATCGCATATAGACACTCTTAGCAGACATTTCTCATGCACAGAACCCACAAACATAACATACAAACATCACTCAATCCCCTCAAATCACAACATTTTCACAGCATTTTTTTGAGGTGCTGCGCAGGGTATCACATCCTGCGTCACCCCTTTTTTCCAGTGTTTCACCTGAGTAACAACAAACATATAGACTAGAAACTGACACTTGAATTATTTAAATTCATCTACAGTACTTCTCAAAAGTCA
The DNA here is from genome assembly GCA_018342105.1 of Gonioctena quinquepunctata. NCBI lineage: Eukaryota > Metazoa > Arthropoda > Insecta > Coleoptera > Chrysomelidae > Gonioctena > Gonioctena quinquepunctata. Next base: position 284,759 of record JAFIRS010000937.1, on the reverse strand, counting down.
CCTTCCCCCCTCTTATTTTTGGAACGATTATACATAAACAAGTGAAATTTGGAAACTGAATATTAAAGGTTGTAAACTTTCCTACTAGTGATGATAGATGACGAAATCGTCAAAGATGACGTCACAAGGCCATTGCGACCAATAATTTTGAATGGAACCCTACGGCAAACGACACCTCTTTTAAAAGGTATCAAAAAAAACCTATTCAATGATACTAATTTTGTTTGTGTTTATGGCAGTTTTGATGGTTCATTAGTAAACATTAAAATTTAAACTCCATTCAGTATGATATTAATGACAGATTTAAGAATCAGTATCTACTCAAAGAAATTGCTCGAAGTGACCTCTATTTACTTCCTGACAGTGAAATATCCAATTTTTAAACTCTTCTCGTACTTTTGAAAATGTGTCTGCGGAAACAGCCTCACATTCTACAACAATACGTTGTTTTAAAACGTCAATATAGTCAGGTTCAGTGGCGTAAAGTTTCGATTCAAGGTACCCCCACAGAAAAAAATTCCAAAGGTGTGAGGTCCGGTGATCGAGCTGGCCATTCCGTTGAACCTCGTCGTCCAATCCATCTACCACGATACTCCTCATCCAAATACCGTCTTACTGCACCGTGATAGTGTGGAGGAGCACCATCCTGTTGGAATGTTATTTCCAAATTGCCGAATTCATCTGGATTATCTTCCAAAATGTCAAGGATTAACGGTTCTATTGCGTTTTGCAACAGCTCCAGATAAACCTCACCAGTTGAATGGGTATCTGAAAAAAGAGGCCCAACGATGTGGTTTCCCAGGATACCTGCCCAAACATTCACCTTCTGGGGAAATTGGGTATGTGTTTCACGAAACAAGTGAGGATTTGCGTCACCCCAATACCTAACATTCTGTGTATTTACATTTCCATTTAGATAAAAAGTACTTTCGTCACTAAAACAAATTGTTTTGACATAGTCTGGCTGTTGCTTAATTTTAATTTCCATATTTTCACAAAATTCTAGTCTTCGGTCTGGGTCGTCGTCTGAGAGTTGATGAACCATTTTTAATTTGTATGGATGAAATTTGTTTTTTTTTTCAACACCCTGTGTACTGTACTTCGACTGACTTCACAGGTAGATGCAACGTGAGTTGTTGAAGGAGTAGGATTAACTATTACTTTTGCCACTAGGTCAATTTTTTTCTCATCAGAAATTTGTGGTCTTCCAGGTCGTTTCGCATCATTAATACCACCCGTTGTTTCAAACTTACGAAGAAGCTCCCTCAAATAAGTCCTCGAAACGGGGCGATCGGGAAACCTCCCTTAAAAAATGCGTTCTGCTGCATGAATATTTTGTCCAGTTTCACCAAGAATTAGGATCGCTGCTACTTTATCACCTAAAGCACGTACCATTTCGCTTCTTGAAGCACTTAAACGTTCGGCTCACAACAGTTTAACAAATTATTGAAATATACAAAAATATCAAAAGTACCAATACTGCTAAAACAGTTAAACGTTCGATCAACAATACACACATTATTAAATGTACAAAAACTTGGACAATTATAAAAACGTCGAATTAGGGAGACTAACGAAAACGTCAGCTTATTTGACAACTATCCAGAGGCGGAGCTTGAATTTGGAGGTGTCACTTGCCGTAGGGTTCCATTTAAAATTATTGGTCACAATGGCCTTGTGACGTCATCTTCGACGATTTCGTCATCTATCATCACTAGTAGGGAAGTTTGCAACCTTTAATATTCAGTTTCCAAATTTCGCTTGTTCATGTATAATCGTTCCAAAAATAAGAGGTGGAGAGGGGACTTTTGGGAAGCACTGTATAGTATATCACTTCCATGAGACAAAGCAGGAGAGGAGTGAGACTGGAATTATTCAAATGACAACAAACCTGCAATGTACAGAGTCATCACCAACACGCGGAGGCACATCCTACGCTCCCCCCAGTATGTGTTCATACATAGTTTCAGTTAACATTATATTGTATAGTAGCTCATAATATGTATATGTGCAGAGTGGGCCATTGAAAACGGAACAGTGGCTATGCAGGTCGGCAGAACCCATTTCCATACAATAGTACAAGTTCTGTTCAAAACAAGACCTCACATTTCGTAGCATTTCCGGCGTTATTCGACGGTATTCTTCAATAATTCTCCTTCGTAAATCTTCCAGAGATTCTGGTTCAGTTACAAAGATTTTGTTTTTCAAGTGACCCCACAGGAAAAAAAATGGGGTTAAATCTGGAGATCTGGCTGGCCACTCTAAAGAGCCTTTTCTTCCAATCCAACTTCCAGGAAACATTCTATTCAAAAATGCCCTAACAGGCTGTGCATAATGTGGAGGTGCCCCTTCTTGTGAAAATATCAAGTGGTCTTCATGGTAACGATCGTCATTTTCAATGATGTCTACTAATTGTGGAGTCTGCCTTTACGCCAAGGCTAACCTTTCATGCCAGCGTGAAGAGAGTTTGGAACCGAAAGACTTTGATGTGATGTGGTTCAAGCTATCTGATACCAAACTGACTAAGTTCCTCTGCTGCCTTTACCTATCACCTAATTAACCTTCATATAACGACCTCTTTGAGTTTTTATCACTCAAACTGGACTACATTCAGGAGAACCATCCAACAGCTGAAACCATAATCATGGGAGACTTTAATGTACATAACGCTGCCTGGCTCAAATTCTCTAACAAAACAGATGATGCAGGTCGTCAAGCCGAGGCCTTCGCCATCACTCATGGTCTAGAACAACTGGTCGAGCTACCAACCCGCATCCCTGATGTCAACAACCAGTCTGCCAATACACTAGATCTTTTCCTCACCACCAATCCTGACCCGTATAGAATAGAAGTTTGTGCCCCACTTGGAAACTCTGACCACACCCTCATCCCCAAGCTGCACAATACCCCCCGTCTCATGTGGCATTACAATTCGGCCGACTGGGAAGGTCTTCGTATGTTTTTCTCAGCGTTTCCATGGAAGAGAGTTTGTTTCTCTTCAGTAGATCCAACACGATGTGCTGAGACAATTTCTGAAATAATCATGTTGGGGATGCAAACTTACATACCGAATACCGAAAGAAGAACATCATCCGATAAGACCTGGTTTAACAGAAACTGCTCTAGAGCTGTGGCTTCCAAACAGGCAGCATACCATCGATGGCTAAAAAATCCGGGCCCTGAGACCAGAGCAGCATATGTCGAGGCTAGAGGCATATGTAAAGAGACAATAGAATGCTCAAAAGATGCCCACAAAGCCAAAATAAGATCAAAACTTGCTGAATGTCCTAACGGATCCCGTTCATTTTGGTCTTTCTAAAGCTGTGGGAAGAAACTTCACTTCCAGCTCATTTCCTCCCTAACCAAAGAAGATGGAACACTAGCAACGACTGCCCAGGAAAAGCCAATATCTTTGCGCACCTATTTGCTAGAAATTCCACTCTGGATTCATCGGGAAAACAACCCCGAACATTACTCCTATTGACAGTCACATGCCGAGATCACCTTTCGCCAACGTACTATCAGAAAGATTTTGCTGGGTCTCAACACCAACAAAGCCTGTGGATCTGACGGAATCCCGCCGATTGTTCTCAAGAAATGTGCCCCGAACTAACACCTGTTCTTTGCAAGTTGTTCAACCACTCTTACAATTTGGGGGTATTTCCGTCCAATTGGAAAATTGCAAGAGTACAGCCAGTCCCTAAAAAAGGCGAGAAGGCCCTACCTAGCAACTACAGACCTATCGCACTGCTATCTATTATTTCAAAGGTCATGGAAAAAGCCATCAACATCAAGCTCATGAAATATCTGGAAGACTCAGGAATTGTCAACGATAGGCAATATGGCTTCCGCCATCAGAGATCAACTGGTGACCTGCTCGCTTACGTCTCACATATATGGCAGCTATCTATTGAAAAGTATGGAGAAACTTTAGCTGTGGCATTAGATATCTCCAAGGCGTTCGATCGAGTTTGGCACCAGGGACTCCTCGCCAAGCTTCCGTCTTATGGCTTGCCCCCTCAGCTGTGTTCTCTGCTTGCTAGTTTTCTCTCAAACAGGTCTCTCCATGTAGTGGTCGATGGAGTTTCATCTGAGACTCTACTCATAAATGCTGGTGTTCTGCAAGGATCCATTCTCGCACCAACACTATTTCTACTTCACATCAACGACCTGCTGAAAGCAACTTCATGTCCAGTACACAGCTTTGCCGATGATAGTACCCTCCATACCGCTTTCTCTTCCAGGGCCCCTATATCAGCCCGTGAAACCAGAAATGAACGAGGAAGAAATGTTAATAATATAAATATGGACTTAGCAACAATTTTCGAATGGGGATCTAATAACTTGGTAGAATTCAATGCAAACAAAACACAAGCATGTCTTTTCTCTAGAAAAGCCAATCTCACTGTGCCTAACATAACTTTGTCAGGAGTAACCATACCACTGAAGCCATCCATATCGATGCTTGGTATTACTATCAGCAATAACCTTTCCTGGGAAAATCACGTGAGGTCCATTGCCAAAAGTGCATCCCAAAAACTTGGTTTTCTGTTTCGTGCCAAGAGCTATTCCACCCCCAGTCAGCTGCTTATGATCTGTAAGGCACAGATCCGACCTGTCCTGGAATACTGTTCCCATATTTGGAGTGCGGCACCTAAACATATCCTGAGGCAATTGGATTCTGTCCAAAAAAGGGCAATTCGTCTCGTCGGTGATGCCTCGCTTACAAACTCGCTCACTTGTCTGGAACACCGTAGAAAAGTTGGCGATTTGTCTCTATTTTATAGATATTTTCATGGGCGATGCTCTTCTGGAATATCAGCAATCGTTCCTGCTTTGGCAGTCTCTTCGAGATTAACTCGTCAAGTTCAGTCATCACACCCCTTCGTGGTCACTTTGGAGACCTGCAGAACATCACTTTCCAAAGACTCGTTCATCCAACGAACAGCGAGGCTTTGGAACTCATTGCCTAGGGAGGTGTTCCCCGAGGCATACAACCTTCAGAAATTTAAGAAGAACACCAACTCCTACCTTCTTTCCCTAGGTTCCCACGATGTTCTCTGAACATTACAGGATATCCCTTTTCGTGGGAACTAGAACATAAAAAAAAAAAAACAAACAAATTCATTCAATGATTCTAAATAAGTTTCTCCTGACAGATTACCGTCGAGAAATACTGGTCCAATCAAACGGTCCCCAAAAATACCGGTCCAAACATTGAGTTTTTGGGGAGTTTGAGTATGGACTTCGTGGAAAACATGTGGATTGGCATCTGACCAATATCGACAATTATGACGATTCACAGTCGAATTCAAAAAGAATGTAGACTCATCAGAAAAGCAGATGTTGAAAAGGAAATTCTCGTCAACATCCATTCTCGTAGTCATAATTTCATAAAATTTCTGTCGCCTATCAAAATCATCTTCATTCAATTGGTGTACCAAATGTATTTTGTAGAGGTGGAATTTATGATGTTTCAGGATTTGGCGGATACTGGTTCTACTGATATTGGTAACACTAGCCAATTTCCTTGTGCTCAATGTTGGGTCTGCATGAACTAAAAGTGCAACTTCAATGCTTCATTTCTCAACGGAAATTCACGTTCTGGGTTGTTTCTTGTTGGCTACTGATCCAGTTTGACGAAATTTCTGCAGTAATTCTGGAACGTATTTTCTAGCAACAGGTTCATCTGCATGCGTTTCTTCGAACAAATTAGCTACACGGTTACTGCACTCATCATTCAAAAAAAAAAGTTATTATTTCAACTCTTTCCACGATCGTATACACCATTATTGCGGAAAGATATTCAGCAGCTTTAGTCAAATAATTCACTCTAATGTCGTTCAATCAAAGATCAGTTTGACACTGATAGACGTTCACAATTGCGATTTGGCGAAAAAAGATTATCTCATACATGTTTTTGTTGTACTCGTTTTCGAGTCGAATTCGAGGAGACGTCTTTTTATCGATTCTTAAGAACCTTAAAATTTTTTCGATCACGTAAATGGGGATGAAATAAAAATTTGAAACGGAATTGCTTGTTATTTGTTGGTAAACATTAAGATCATCTAATTCCTTGACATTGATAATTATCTTCAAACAGTTGCATTGCTAGATGTTATTTTTATTGATTGAGTGAATAAAAAGTGATTTTCCAACTTCAAGTTCCTATATCTCGAAAACGAATTGTTAGAATTAATTTATTTTTGTTGTTTGATTTCGGGTGAATTTCATCGCGAACGATGTCCCCCTCGAAAATGTAGTTGATGTGTCCGAGCGTTTTTATATAATTCGATTCTGCCGTTTCGTTTTCCATGGCCCACTCTGTATAGTAGGTTTAGTCAAATATATTGGAATATTGAACAATAAATCTTTTTTATTTTTGGATTGGATGTCGTCAAATCGAATGCACAATTAAATTAATAATTTGCATTTCGTAAATGTTTTTTTCTCTTAGTATTTTTTCTCATTCAAGCAGAATTAAAACAAAGATCTGAACTTATTAACGAAGATACTCACTAGTTATATATCACTGGTGATGGATACTATGACATTTGTGTGTCAATATTGTTTTCTTTTGAAATACCAGCGAAACTAGAGGGGTAGTTTTTAAAAGAAATTTGGTCGATTGGTATTTTTGTAACAATATCTGCGGGAAAGTATACTCAACCCAAAATATATATATATATATATATATATATATATATATATATATATATATTTATTTTTTGGAGGCTCTTGGGATGTAGATTCAATAAGAGAAATGAGAGTTTTTAGATAGACGTTTCGCCTCTGGCCAGAGGCATCATCAGTATTGGCTTTTTTTTATTCATTATCAGTAGGTTATATTTTGTTTAACAACATTGCTGAAAGAACCAATCATTATTGGGGGGACAATAGAGATACCGTTGAGGTGGTAATGTGAGTTTGTTTTGATTATAATTTTTTTGCTACGGTACGTACCTTGGCATAACATTAGGGTTATTAAACCATTTTCTGGTTGCTCACACATTTCAGCTTATTGCTTTATGTTCAGATATCATATCTGTATTTTTTATAATTAGTTTTCGGTTTGTTTTGTGTATTTTGTTATTTCGATATATATATATATATATATATATATATATATATATATATATATCACCATTATTATCTATATACCACCATAAACGAAAAATTGATGGAGGAAAAATCGATAAATTAAAAATGCTTGTTCTCCCATACATAAAATGACCATTCGTACAATATTACGAGAAGGAATATCACCTCCACAACACATTTTAATTGGATTCCCAAATTTCCGTCCAGGTCCTACCCAAACAGGGCATGTTGAATGCTGCTTTTCAGCCACCCGTCAGCGTTTCCTCTCCCAGAAGAGCCGTAGGGAGAAAAGGTCATACCCCAAGCCGATTAGCATAATTAAAAAGGGGTTAAAAATGAACTCAGCTTGTCACTGCGAATGTTTTGTTTTAATATACGCCAGAAAGTTTTGCCCTTTTGCACCTGACGTAACAGAACGTTGAAAACAAGCTGCGCGCCTCGAGAATAACTGCCAGTATTTTTCAGAGGGTTGTGGGTGGAAAACCCCACTACTATGCCATTAAATTATGTTCCCAGCTTATTATACATTTTTGGAGCGAACTATGCTATGAGCTGGTGCAGGATGTTCTTTGTCAGTTAAAATGATGAACAAGAAGGTGGAATAATGGTATTTCAGAGTCATTATATACGAAATATACACGTTGAATAATAGTATAGTATCGAACAAGCGAATATTGTGATGGTGATTATTCAAAATTATAATGACGGAAAATAAAACTAGAGGATTATCCTTTTTTCGCGGCTATTACAACAAAACTGGAGTAAAATAATCTATTATGTTTAATTGATTCTAATTTTCGCATAATTTTTTTTCAATTTTCTCTTCAGAAATACCCACAATTTTGAGTAACTATGTATGTTGAAATATTTTTTTTTTGAATAATGTATACCTTCAAGCTTTTGTGCAGCACTGTTTTCCTTTCTCTGGTCATAACAATATTTTTTATTGCCGTTTCCAATATTTTTCGTGAAGTACATTCATTTTCCCTGTTTCTCCAAATCTATTTCGTTTTTTCTTGTATTTTATTATTTATTTATTATTTAGCCGTTTTGCTATACATTCCAATAATACAAATCAATTATAATACTACTGATAATAATTAGAAAGAAAAAAAAAATTCAAATGTGTTTTTCCCCTACACTCTAAATGAGTACACACTTGTATTGTGTAGTGAGAAAAAAAGAAAAACAAAACAAAACAGCATAACATGAAAACCGACAATTTAAAGTCAGAAATAGGAAGAAGGAACGGAACAGTATAAACAATATAAAAATGGAGGGTTAATAGGAACAGAGTAAAACATACTACAATAGGCAGTAATTGTGTGAATCAAAATTCAACAGTGCAGTTAACATGGCTGTAAGTTGGTGAATAATAATAAATATACAAATTTTTTATGTTTCTATAATTCTCAAGAAGTCCCTATAATTACTATAGATATAAAGTTTAATGGCTGAAGTGAATTTTTCGAGGTTAGCATATTTTCGAATGGCGAGAGGTAATAGATTATATGCTTTAGGTTGAATATATGTTACAAAACGGTGACTAATGTTCTTGTTGTTGAGTGGTGTAACGAGTAGTTGGTTCAACGTGCCACGTGTATTGTAACCATGATTGAATGTTTGCTGACAATGACCACTCTTATAGGCAGATATTAAAATTGTGAAAAAATATAATGATCGAATATTAAGTATATCTGGAGAATACAGTGCATTTGTCGGGGATCGTTTTTTTCGTCTAAAGATAATTTTTAATATAAAATTCTGGATCACTTTGAGATTTTGTAATGAGTTTTCATACAGACCACCCCACACTAGTATTCCATAGCGTAGGAGTGACTCCACAAGTGATTTGTATATTATAAGCAACAGTTTAATCGACAGTATCTCTCTCAGTATATAAAATTTGTAAATCAGTTTTCCGAGTTTTGTTGTTAGTAATTTTTCCCCCTTTTTTTAATGCCTAAGTATTTGATTTGGCTAACTTCTATGATGTTTTTATTTAGATTAGTGATGCTAATATTCTGGAACTCTGGCCTATTTGCATTATTGGCAGAAAAAGCTATATAGTGTTTTTTCAACATTCAGAGATAGCTGGAAAGCATTTAGCCAATCCGTTATTATGTTTAGTTCTCTTGATACAAAACTTCACGTCACCTTAAATTAATGAATAATTCGACAATTGCAATTCAGGCTAGCTTTCGTCATCGCGCGGACCTATCCAGGGTCACGAGATGGTGAATTTTAAAGGTAATTGTAACTTTGTAGTGACTTTCATTGAATGCGAACTGTGGCAATTACATCAAGCAAAAACGTGTCAACTATCACCACATATCACAATCAAGTGCGTGCCACTTTGAAGGTTTGATGGAAGTTACTAAAACGTCACAGAAACTATCGTACTCTACTGAAAGTGATTGTGACTTCTAAGTCATATTTATGTGGTACAGGATGGTTACCGTAACGGTTTTTTTCAAGTTTGAAAACCTTCAAGGTGATTCTGCGCAGTGGCCATAATGTTTCAGACACCTCAATTGACATTAAGAAGTTATAGAACTGTGGAGTGGCTACCATAGACGGGAATTACGTGACTACAACCATGCAAATATAAAATTTCAGTTATTCCTTCTGTATAGGATAGATTCCGTGGTCATTACGTAATTCGTCAATGCCCTCCAATCCAAGTCAATAGAACTCGCAAATACCCCACGTGGTTCACTAAAACTCTGATTATTAATATAAAAAAAACTATACTATCACAAAATCTATATAAAACGCAAAAATCATTTCTATCTATACTGCTACAGACACTTGGACGACTAATAAACAAGACATCAATCTGGCATACTCGGAATTCATTACAAAAGCGGAAAACCATTCGACAAAAAATCCTCCCAAATTCTGGTCTTTTTTAAATTCCAAAAAAATAAATCTCGTACTCCTGTGGACATATGTTCATAGACGTCGTCCAACTAACAACTATTGTCAATGCGTTTGCAAATCACTTCAGCAGTGTTTATATTTCCGATACGAATTCTCTGAATATCAGCACTTCAGAACATACCATCAGCTCGAATCATACTTTGCGTATCACGGATATTTCTAAAAACCTAATTTTGCAGCAGCGAAGAAGTCGAAGAAGAAACTAACATGTGGACCAGATAATATTCCCGTTACACTAATTAACTCCCGCGCGAAGGTCTTTGCCGACCTCTCCTATCGATTAACAATCTTATTCTGAGAAGTGAAACATTCCCTAATATCTGGAAAATATCCCGTATTTGTCCTGTATTTGAATCTGGGAAAATTGGAGACATTCATAACTACAGACCTATAGCACTAATATTACTATCCTCCAAACTCTTCGAAATCATTCTTTTTGATCTCATTAACTCTCATGTTGGTAACTCCTTGTCAGAGTTTCAGCATGGCTTCATGAAATCTAGCACAGTGTCAAACCTATGCACCTTCACTCAGTATGTCTCAAATCCAATCGTCATCAAGTGGATGTTGTATATATCGATTTCAGCAAAGCCTCGACAAAGTTTCACATAATCAACTTCTACAGAAATTAGGAAAATGAGGTATACCGACTAACATCCAATTATTGTTGAAATCCTACCTCAACGACAGAAATCTATTTGTCATCTATGAAGGTGTGCAGTCATTCAACTTTATATCTTATTCAGGAGTACCTCAAGAATCTAATCTGGGGCCTCTTTTGTTTCATCTTTTTATCAATGATATTTGTACTTCAGTCAAGTCAAGCAAACTTATTTTTGCAGATGATATGAAAATCCGAAATATTGAAGATTGTTTTCGTTTTCAAGACGATTTGAATGATCTTTCTGAATGGTGTACTGAAACTAAATTACCTTTGAATGCTGAGAAATGCAAAATCATGAGCTATTCCAGAAAAGTATCTACCCTTTTATTCAATTATGAGTTTGATTGATCTACGTCGGGTGAGATATTGCAAGGATTTGGTAGTCATATTCGATAGCAAATTAATATTTGATCTGCACTTCGAAAAAATCATAACAAATGCCAACAGAGCTTTGAGATTTCTTATACGTAATTGTAAAGATTTCTTAAATATTAAAGCAATTCAATCTGTTTATAACTGCATAGTACGTAGCACGTTGGAATACTGCAGAGCAGTATGGAACCCAAGTCAACTTGGATATATATCAGCACCAATGTTACGATCCACTGCTAGGAGTGTTTGCATTTGTCATCTTGAGAAAACGAAGAGAAATTGCAAACATGATACTTGCATACAAATTGATCAATAATCACTTAGATTCAGCGTCCCTTCTCTCTTCACTAAATTTCAATGTACCTCGTATTTCGAATCGATGTGCCAAATTCACAACATCACTTCCATAGTCCGATATCATCTTTGTGTAGTAGTTGAAATAATGTTCCGCCAGTTGATGTATTTTTTTTTAAATTTTAAACATTTCAAAAATAACTGTACAGTCTAATACCAAATCAGCGCTATGTGTTTTCTATTTTTTATTTTATTACCCATTTTTTTTCTACTGATCTGATCACTCCCACCTCCTACTCAAATTGTTATTATTATATACTTTAATTGGGCTCTGACCTGTTGGATGTATTATTTCTAAATAAATAAATAAATAAATAACCACCGAATCAAAGTAGCAGAATCAGTTTCCGTCATTATGATGCTACTTGGGAAGCTTCAGGCTCAGAACTCGCTTTCTTGTCTGACTTCTTGTATGTCTGTCTGTTCGATACAAATTTTGCAATCGACTTCAAACTAACTTCCCGATGAACTTGAGACTTGTTAGTTTAAACATAGCTCAAAACTGGATGACAATGCAGTATCAACACGCTTTCTTGTCTGTTTGTTTGTGTGTTCGGTACAAATTTTGCAACAGGTTTCAGATTGAAGAATTGAGTATGTAAAAGAAAGAGACAGAGAAAAAAAAGGAAATAACGGGAAAAAAATAATTAAGGAAATGAAATTTCACATACACAATACTGAAAACCAGAAAATTATTAATAACATATTTTCACACCACGTTTTTGAAACAACTAAAATAATATGAAATGATTTCTTCTAGCCCCATTCAGAATTATGATATTCCACAGATTCCTAACGCCATACAGATTGTCCTAAAAGTTTTGAATTCCTGGAAAATACTTATCATTCAGATCGAAAAAGGTGCAATAGTGGGGAGTGTAGGAAGTAGCTGTCGTTGAGAAACTCAAACAACAGTTCTTAGCGGATCACAATATAATAGGAACGACGGTGTAGTTGTATACGTGAAAAAACATATTAACAATATCACCTATATTGAAACTATCAGAAATCAATTTACTAAAAATAACTTACAAACTGAATGATTTTACATTTTGCATCTATGCTTCGTACAGGCCTCCGGCAACAGACTTAAATCAGTACATTAATGACGTGGATCAAATTTTGGAAAACAACAGAATGAATGATGTGGTAATATTGATGGGAGATATAAACATAAATATTTTGAACACAACCGACAATCTAGTAAATAAGTACATGTGTATGATGGCCGAACATGGGTTTTTTCCCTACATTAACGTACCAACGAGAGAAAATGAAACAACTTCAACAATAATCGATCACATATATATAAAAATATCAAATAAAACAATAAAAAAATCAATAAAATTTGAATCTTACGTGATACATACCGATATTACAGATCATTATTGCATAATGTTGTCAACCGAAATAGATAACTATAACCAAAACAATTTTTCAAACACCAATTTGATATCATACACAGATGAAAACAAATTAAAAAAACTCATTCAAAAAGAAAAATGGGACGATATCATGAGTTTAAACGATTCCAAGATCGCCTATGACCTATTTATTAACAAAATAAAAAGGTACATGGATAAATGCACAAAAACAAAAATTATTAAAAAACAGAACGTTAAACTAAAACCGTGGATCACACAGGGTCTCATCAGATCCCTTAAATACAGAGATCAATTAAAAATTAAACTGAAAAAAATCCCACTAACGACCAAAAAATAGAATACAGAAACTATAGAAACTATTTAAATAAATTAATAAAAATAACAAAAGAATCATATTTCAAAACAAGATAAATGAAGCCAATAACAATTCTAAAAGATATGGAAAGAAGTTAATAATATTACAAATTATAAAAAATGCAAAAGTTCATCAGATTTCTCGAATATTGTTGACAGCACCGGTATTGAACTCAATTCCGATGAAAAAAAAGCCAACTACTTCAATAACTTCTTCATAAATATTGGTAATAATATGGCTGATAAAATCACACGTCCCGAAAGTGCACCATCTGTTAAGCAAAAACAAATTAAAGACTCAATATTCCTAAATCCTGTAACAAACATCGAAATTACAAACATAATAGCAACCCTAAAAAATAATTCAGCTTCCGGGCCTGACGGGATCTCAGTATCCACTCTCAAGAACATCGGTCAATTTTTCTTAAATCCATTATGTCACATTATAAATATATGTTTTTCCACTAGCTCTATCCCAAATCAATGGAAAGAATCGATAATAACTCCAATATTTAAAGCTGGTAATAAAAACCAAGCCACCAACTACCGACCTATCAGTGTTATTAATAATTTTGCTAAAATCTTCGAGAAAACAGTGAAATCGGGAATCATGAAATTCCTAGAAAAACATAATATACTCTCACAGCTCCAATTTGGATTCAGAGAAAATAGTAGCACTGATAAAGCTGTCTTCCACCTCATGGATAATATTTTGAACAATTTGAATGTAAATAAAAAGTGTCTCACAGTATTCATAGACCTGGCCAAGGCATTTGACACTGTCAACCATGATATATTATTTAGCAGTTTAAATGACGTAGGAATAAGAGGAACTACACTGAATCTCTTTCAAGATTATTTATCCGGAAGAATACAGAGGGTGAAAATTAATAATGTGCTTAGCGATCCTGCACAAATTACCGTTGGAGTCCCACAAGGGACTGTCCTAGGGCCCATATCATTTTTAATATACATAAATAATATTGGAAGCATTAGAAATACAACTCGCATGTCACATCATACGCAGACGACACTGCTATAACCTTTATACATGATTCATGGGAAGAACTTTATAGAACCACAGAAAAAGAGCTAAAAATTTATCATAACTGGCTAAAGGAAAATCTTCTAAGCTTAAATATTGGAAAAACTAAATATATCACCTATTCTGCTACTTCAAGAGATCAACCAAAGAACAAAACTCTCAAAATCCACATAGACAAATGCAATAATATTGACTGTAACTGTTCAACAATTGAAAAAGTTGATAACATAAGATATCTTGGTGTGATAGTGGACCAACATCTCCGTTGGACAGAACATATAAAATATACTGTTAAGAGACTGAATAAATTAATATATAAATTTTATCAATTAAGAAATATTGCTAACTTAAAATTACTTTTTATGATTTACGATGCCTTGGCCGAATCGGTGATAAGATACTGTATAGTCATATGGGGTGGCACAGGCAAATCATCAATGGACATCATTCAAGTTGTTCAAAATACATTGTTAAAAATTCTCTTGAAAAAGAATCGGAGATACTCAACAAACACGCTGTACACAGAAACAAAATTATTCGAAGTGAGAAAACTATATGTATATCATAGTATACTATGGACACTAAACACTCCAATGAAATTGAACACACATGCATACAATACAAGAACTACTACCAAACTTGCTATTCAAATTCCACTATACTCTAAAAGCTATATACAGAAATCCATATCCTACTATGGACCAAAAATGGTGAATATGCTACCAGTTCAAATTAAAAATACAAACGTAAAAAAGAGATAAAAAAATACATAGATATTAATTATGATTCTTTTAAAATACTATTTGACTGAAGTTCCGTTCATCCTCAAATGACAATAGTTCCTTTCATCCTCAAATGATAATAATTCTCAAAAAATACTAGAAATTATTTTCCTTAAATGATAAAAATGTTTTTCAGGACTGCTAGAAAAACTATTTTTCCTTTATAATATTATTTTTATTATATAGTTCCTATTATAGTAGAATTAGATTGAACATGAAATATATTAATCTATCCATATATTTGTAGCCCTTCTTCATCCAGTCTTTTTCTTTCAGTCTTTTTTTTTCCAAAACCATCCATGTATATTCTCTATTTGCTACACTCTCATTTGTAAAGAGTGTTCTTTTGATACTAATATTTAATCCTTGGGCTAGTTGGTGTAACCGCAACACAAGCCTTTCAGGCTTAGGCGGATCCGCCTAACTGGTTCAACCTAAATTGATTTTAGCTATTAACTGAAATATGTATCATTAAGATCTTTACTATGTGAATATTATGATGAATGAATGAATAAATTGAAATTGAAAAAAAAAAAATTGAATCCACACATCATAGACTGCGCACAGCACAAGCTAGGCTTAGGTGACAGTCTATGAAAAAAATGAAATATTGGAAAATATCACCATGTTTATACTATACTATATTATACTATTGTTATGTTGTTATATTACCTGAATAAAGTCTATCTATCTAAAGTCTATCTATCTATCTATCATTTGGAGTGCAATAAAATTGCATGCGCCCCACGTTTTTCATTTTGAATCATCCAAGAATTTCCATAGCTATTACGAATTCACAATCACGAATTTTCAGGAAAGTCTGTATACGGTTATAGGAATCCGTATGGGGTTATAAATCTGTATGGGGCAAGGAAAAATTATGTTATATATTATAGTTCGTTTCAAAAACGTGATATATTGAAAAATATTCACCTACGACCACTATAGAAAATAGGCAAAAACACACGACATAGCCTCAGTGAATGGCTCATTACGCACGGTAAACAAAACGCACAGTTTGAATATTGTATAAAAATTCACGTAAAAGTAAGCGGAACATTTAATAATTGCGCAAGTAGGTCATGATCGCGCAATCGCCCATCAACAGCGTAGTCATAGCAGCTGTCAAAATCAAAATAATACAAACTTTTTTTAAACGACTAATAAGTTCTAGTTTATGATTATAAGATACATACCGTTAAAAAAATAATACCTACATTTTCAATTTGTCAAGTGATAGTGAGTACGAGAATTAAACTCCTCCCAACATCATGGCAATGGCAAAAATGGCAACGAATGATTTACTGCCGCGAACGCTACGAAAATTGTTACAGTGGATTCATGGACTGGAGACTAAAAAATAGTGTGAATTCTTTCTCCGAAAATGTTTTAGTAGCATATTTTCAACACCTATCGGCGAAAAATTGAATCTAGCTCTCTATGGGCCTTTTACCCAATGCTTAGATCGACTCTAAACATAAAAAACAACATGAATAAAGAATAAGTGGCGGTGGATAGCGTCTGTAATCAAATATCGTAGAAAATATTTGTGGCATTCAGACGAGAAAATGAGAAATAGAACTGAAAAATGAATAAAGAAGCCTATTCCAAGTTGATAGCGCTATTAGAAAGCAAATCGGATGGCTCCAAAAGCACAAAATCTGAAATTTTGACGGCCAAAAATATTCAAGATTTTTTCGATTTTTTGTCAGGAGCCAATCAGAACTTGTTTATGAAGGTAAAATATGTCCACCAATACTATTTTCCACACTTACAGTAATTTTTATTTTTAGACTGTTCTTATAATTGGCGTAAGTGGTGCATGCCGAAAACAGGAACTGACAGATATGAAAATTGAAGATGTTGAGGATACAGAAAAATCCTTCATGATTGAAATTCCAAATACACAAACCAAAATTCAACGTTATTTTGTGTTTTCTGACCATTTTTATTCTAGAATAAAAAAAAAACCTTTTTCTTATATATATAAAAACTTTTTAACAAAAAATTGAACCGACTAAATACGGAACTGAAAAGTAAAAAATAAAATAAACCTCCCCAGTCTCAGTAACTAAGCTCCCAAACTAATGTAAGTAACTAATTTTGAGTTGGCGCTAAACAAACAAGCAAATGAATTAGGTAAGGCGTAAAATGATGGCATCGAGTTGCGCGGTGACATTCTGGTAATTTTTTTGAAGTAATCTAATGATGTTCGTTGATTGTTCGTTTGACGCCGACTCAAAGTTATTTTCAAAAGTTTTTATTTTCCAATTTTTTATGGCTAAAATATACTAATTACTACCTACTTGTTTTTTGATTACTTCCAAAATACTTACTTACCCACCTTACTTCAAGTAATACCAGTTAAATAATATGATTATCTACTTTTACTATTTGTTGTAATATAAATTATTTTTGTTGTTCTGGTTAGTTTATTCCATTACTTTGTATCTCATTTCATCCTCCCATAGAATATAATGGTTTTGACGGATGTGGAACAGAAATAATGTCAGTAGCGATCTGACATTGTCAACTACGTATGTGTGTGCCAATGTTCATAAGTGAAAAATCAATAATCCCCTATTTTTCCACCCGTAAGGGTATATAATTCCATTCGAAATCTGAAAATAAGGTATACCATATCTATTAAAGAAAGAATCATCCAAATCGAAGAACCTAGTACAAAGTTATGCCTAATAGAATCGGTTAACGGACCAGAATTCAGAGGGTGAGTGATCAATATCCTTCATGTTGCTACCCTTAGGGCTGGATTTCATCTTTCAGATTCAAATGGGACCACCTTTGGAGTACACCCTATCCACTGAAAAAAATTATCGGAATCGGACGACTCAGTAAAAAGTTATGTGTGATCATACATCTACTAGAGAACCTCCTCCTTTTTGGTTTCGTCGGTTAATAAATGAAACATGCACCAAACAACCCGTTGGAATGAACAAATAGTATACCAAAAGATATTGCAAAATTTATTAAACTAGAAAATCCTAATCGCTACCCAGGACACAGTTTTCGCAGATCTTCGGCAACTATTTTATTCGATGCTGGCGGGGATCTATTGGATTTGAAGGGACATGGTGGCTGGCAATCGTCTTCAGTAGCAGAAGGTTATGTTGGCAATTCCTTGAAAAAAATAACTCATCTCATCGAGAATATCCTCCGCTATTTTACATAATAGTAATACAACAAATGAAAATATTTCAATGTCATAGGATTCGACACATCGAAATACTTCTAATATATTCAATAATTGCACAGTAAGTAACCATAAATAATTATCCTGTGGTAGAAGTCCATTGTACCTCAAAGTGGAGTGGTATGATTTTACGAAGTAGAAAAACTCAAAGTAGTCTCCACAATTTATTATCGCGATCGATTGGTTAGGTGATGGTGGATAGGTGAAAAACCATCGATTAGTACATGTTTCGTACCTCTATAGGTTCATCATTAGCTGAATGTAAAATTATGGAGAAGAAAAAGTGATGGGTAAAAACATTAATTATATGTCACGAATTCCATGTTCAAAATAGATGACAAAGAAAAGGTTTGCCATTCAAAAATTAGTATTTCCCATTCTTATCTCTAGGGAGGCTAAAGCCACTAGACGATATAAAAGAATCTAACGACATGTTTAATGGCTTTAGCCCCCCTAGAGATAAAAATGGGAAATAATAATTTTTGAATAGCAAACCTATTCTTTGTCATTTATTTTGAACATGGAATTCGTGACATATAATTAATGTTTTTACCCATCACTTTTTCTTCTCCATAATTTCACATTCAGCTGATGAGGTTCGCAATATGTACTAATCGATGGTTTCCCACCTATCCACCATCACATAACTAATCGATTGAGATATTAAATTGTGGAGATGACTTTGAGTTTTTCTACTTCGTAAAATTAATAATTTCAATGTTCCTACTGGTAATAAAACCGACGTAGTAGTAAATAGAACGAATTATATCCTATATGATCATCAAAGTTGTGAAACATATATCCTCTATAATTTTGTAAAATATTTCGAAATAAAATTGTTCAAAAAATCTAAAGATGCAATAATATACAGGGTATCCCATTCGAAGAAATGAAGTACCCTGTCAAAACTAGTTTTTAGATATCTCTGTATCTCTGAAACTAACAACAAAAAACGACAACTCAAATAGAAAATCGACGTGTTTAAGCAGCATTTACAATAACTAATTATAATGAAAATATTAAAAGTAGTCCAGACTTTTTTGGCACACAGTATATGGCCGTAGGTAAAGTATAGTACGTAATGCGTGTTGTAAAGCAATTACGCACTCATGGAATTTTTCCATTCATGCGTAATATGCTTCTTCTACTCCCCCTACAGAAAATGACGAAATTTGTACAACTCGCCAACTATGTAACTCTCTATTTAAGCATTGTGCGGCATAAAACTGTACGATTTAACTTTACCGAAAACAGAGAGCACGATCAACAACCAATACGGTAACATCTGTAAAGTAAATCGCACGACGTATAACCAATAAGAGAGAGCCTTCAATAGTTGCTATGGAAACGAATAACAAGGCCGCGTCGCCGATAACATTTTGACGTTTTATAATTGTGTCGCGATTTGTTACCAGTTTTTTGATTTACCAAGATCATTTGAAGATAAATCCCTGATAACAAATAAAAATTGTTGTGAAAAATGTTCAGTAGTAGCGAAGATGAAATGTGTACACCACCCGATATAGTGGAGAAAGCCAAAAATGCTTCGCATAATTTGTTACCAGCAAAATCTCGTGAAAGATACGAAATAGTTTATCGAAAATTCGTGGACTGGAAGCTGAAATACAAAATCAACTCATTTTCAGCAGTGTCCGAGAGCTATGTAGATAATTCTATGAAAAACATGACTGCCAACTCATCAAAAATTACATGTGCCATTAATAATACTGCTACACTAACATAAAACAATGGTATTATTTCTGAAAATACAAAAAATCAGACAACCAACCCGCTCTCTCTTGTTTATAATAACTGCACAGTTAAAATTATTAATTTTTACAATCAAAAGTAAACTATACTAAGTAACATAGTAACTTATTATAGTTGAATTATCTTAGAAGTAATTTAATTGATTGATTAAACATATTTTCAGTTAATGGAATCCTAATTTTTTATGGGAATGAATGCGGTCGTAGAAAAAGTATAGTACACAACTCGAGTTGTAAGACAATTACGCACTTCCAGAATCTTTTTCTAGTCGTGCGTAATATGCTTCTTACAACTCTTGTTATGTAATATACTATTTCACTTAATGGAATCCTATTTTTTTATGGGAATAAATGCGGTCGTAGGAAAAGTATAGTACACAACTCGAGTTGTGAGACAATTACGCACTCCTAGAATCACGCACTCGCCGCTTTGCTTCTTACAACTCTTGTTATGTAATATACTATTTTACAACACTTGATACGTAATATACTATCAAATAATCATTTGTCCCTATATTCGAAATTCAAAAGTGTATTTTTAAATAGTTCTGGATCGAGAAACCGTACCCTCTAGAGGGTTCCTTGTTATTCTTGACTGTCTCTGTATGTATACCATGTACTTTTAACATAATCATCAGATACAGTACATAATCAGAAAGTAGTTTTCAACTCTGCGTCCAATTTGATTGTAGAACTAGGAGATACCTAGGATGGACAACAGACACGCTCTTTTCATTATGAAAATAAACCTTTTTTGAGCGTATTGCGATTGAAATAACATTGTTTCCCCACGTTTTAGTTCGGGTAGATATGATAACATGAAAATATGTTTCGCTTTGATGTCGACTGCATACATTAATTAGTTCATATGTATATAACTGGCAAAGTGCAGTGCTTTATCAAATTATGTGGTGTGCTCTCCTTTTGATGAAAACTCTGTAAAAGGGTTGAAATTAAAGTTGTTTTCGAATTACGGTGATCTGGGTATACATTTTGCCACTGGACTGCCTCAGTGGATTCCATGCGAATGCACAAACCAAAAAAGTGAGGAAACAACCAGAAAAAAATCTACAATTGTACAAAAATATGGATGATAATTTTCTAATCTCCAATAATTATATGCATACAGAGTTATTTTGATCCAATTCAAAAAATTATTCAAAAATTGAAAGTATAACTACTTCTAGAAAATATGTTTTACTTCATCAAAGGATTAGTGAATGTGATGCCAATCTGGCATCACTGGATTGAGAACTTAAATGAAAAATTTCATCTTCAGATTTTGTCCTTTGTTTTTTCGTTCGAGTTAAGATCTTTTTACAATACCGGGTGACACAGGATATCGGGCCACCACTGTAACTTCTGCATTCGTGAACGGATTTTTCTGAAATTTGGTACAGTTATATAATCAACCATTTCGGATTTTATTACATTACAATCCAATATGGCGGACTTCCGGTTTTTCTGGAAATGCCAGTAACTTTGTTTTTTCAAATGGAACACCCTGTATATTTTTACATATTCAAGTTCAACAGGTCTCAATTTTCATATTGGAGACAGTTTCTGTAATTCATAAGAATAGATTGGAATATGAAATCAACAACATCCTCTATAATACTCGCCAGAACGAAAATAG
The DNA here is from genome assembly GCA_018342105.1 of Gonioctena quinquepunctata. Lineage (NCBI taxonomy): Eukaryota > Metazoa > Arthropoda > Insecta > Coleoptera > Chrysomelidae > Gonioctena > Gonioctena quinquepunctata. The sequence goes on along the minus strand of JAFIRS010000937.1, from coordinate 263,143 downwards.
CCTAAGGCTCGTCATTCCCACTTCAAACCTAGTAAAAGATTTTCTGATTTACAATGGAGTGAAAATGTATAATGAAATACCAAGTGATATCAAAGAGAGAAATCTCCAGGTTTTTAGATGCAAACTGAAAACTTCACTTAGTGATAAGGCCTACTACAGCTTGATTGAATTTTATGATGATACACTTTAGTTAATGTTTACATTTGTTCATATTGTTAATTTTGTTCAAACTTTTTAATGTTTCTGTGAAAGTATATATATATATATATATATATATATATATATATATATATATATATATATATATATATATATATATATATATATATATATATATATATATATATATATATATATATATTATATATATATATATATAAAATATTTTTATAACTTGTAAAAAAAAAAAATTACAATTCCTTCACTAATTGATCGAAATGAACTTCGTTCCATCCGGGTGTCCCTTGACACCTCTCAAGTTTTTTTATTCCAAATCAGTCACCATCATAGCTCCAAGGGTGTTGAAATGGGAGGTATGAAATAATGCTTAAAAGTATTTCAGGATTTCACTCATAAATTGTAAATTACATAGAAAATGAGTGTATCCGTTATTTATGGACCTCCTTGTATATAATTGCAATGAAAATAATCATTCACCAAATTGGAAAATCAGTAAATAAACAAGAACGAGTTGGATGGTTGAGCTTGAATATGCATTATAGTTGGGTTAATTTTTCAATTTTCTTTGATGTGTTTGCCTCCATCCGATCTCAATCTACTACTACTACTAACACCGTCCGTCCGATATGAGAGCCACGCCCGCTGATGAAAACAAATTGAGTGTCGATTAATCTACTCCCAAATATGCAACTTCCGGATAAATATCTTGTCCATTATAATGCATCAGATAAATGGCCAACCACTATTTTTAATAATCCTCTTCCGGCCGTCGTCCATTTTTGGAACGCGCAACTATAAATCAGAGTTAGAGAAGTAATTTGACCAATTCATTTTGGGATTATCTGGAACTCTGGAATGCATGACGCTCTTTTGATTAAAACGGTTCAGTTCATTGCAACAGTGCACCAGTTAATGCAGTGAGGCCCGAAAATATTGCATAATATGGGATATTTAGATAGATTCCATAAAAATAGTATCTATTAGATAGGTCACCACTCCAGGATATTGGAAAACATGTGATTTCATAGTCAAATCGGTCCAGTAAAGTAAGTAAGATATAAGAGGACAAGTTGAGTAAATCAAAGGGAAAACCCTTTGAAATGCATTCAAATATCGAAAGCTGGTTTTTTTTCTTATTTTTCCAGCGCTATACGAGTCAGTAAACAAACATAGGGGAAACAAAATTTCTAATTATCGAATTTAAAACAAACAAGAAGACTGACGCATAAGCCAAAAGGCAGGAGGCGTCCACAAACATTAAATTTTCGCAATAAAACAAGCTGAGATAACACCAAAGCTCACTGCTAACATCAGCAGGGGCCACCCCTTCGCCCCCTACGGGAAGGCAAGTAGGTGGCCTGTGAACGTCCCCTAACAAAGAGCGGCAGTTCCTCCTCCCCTTCCTACCCCCCACCCCTCCAACACGAAGAGGACCAAGGAAGAAACTGCAAACTTTTAAATTGTATATATTTTATTTAAGTTTTACATGTACATTATTTTGTGACAATAAATGTTTTTGGTTTTTGGTTGGTCCAGTAGTTTAGAAAGAGAGGCTGTTGGAATATTCGAACCCAAATTTTTGGCGCCGACTCAAAATTAGTTACTCATCAGTTTAGGAACTCAATTATCATTAAGACTAGGAAGGTTTATTTCATTTTTTGCTTTTAGTTGATTTTTTCGTCTGTTTAATTTTTTGTTAAAAAGTTTTTATGTATTGAAATGTCTTTTTGAAAGCGCAGTTTTTTATTTAAATGTGAGAGCATTGTTCTACCACACTAAATAGTTCCCGATCAATACTAACCCCAGTAAGGTTCTGCCTACATTAACGTCTGCCGTATTCATTCCACAACCCCTTTCTTCAAATGGACGTCGAAAGTTCAACAGTAAATTTCTATAAGTGCTCAAAAAAAGTCTAGTTCATTCCAGGAATGTCGTCTGACGACAACGGAATTTTTCGATAATAATTGTTAGAAGTGTCTGCAGTGCTCTGCGGTCTGCTCCATGATTCGATCCCCGCCGTATATATTGGATTCCTTTGAGATAGAAACTTTGCTATTACACATTTCAGCAGTGCTTGCCACTCCGGGACATATCGTTTGATCGGATCTGCCGTCGCATTGCGTTGCGTCGGAATTATTTATTTTCCAACCCTTGCGTTGCATGCCCAACATTGTTTGTGGAATATTCTTTTATTTGTGAGGAATAACTTGGAGGATACGTTGGCGATGTCGGAGCCTTCTCGCTTCGTATAGATACACACGCATTCGACATGATCTGGATTATCTTCAGAGAAGAAAGGCACTCACAGAAAACGGTTGGAATGTCAAGAAAATTCAACTATGGTATTCAGAGAGGCTATGATTCTTTTATGAAAGAAAAAAATGTATATTTCAAGAAATAGAGAGATAGAATGCAGAAAGTTTTCCTAAGGAAAATAAGTCCGTTGAAGAGGTTATTCAAATATCGAGAAGAATTGTTTTTCTAAAAACAGAAAAATCAACGATAATAAAAAAATCAAGACGAATATACAAATGCACTAAACAGGAATAAAAAACATTTCCTTAATTGATTGACCTAGGTTATTCTGTGAGTAGCAGATTCAAAATCTTGCCTTGCAAGAATAACTTTTTCATATTCGCGGCAAGCTTTTGAATCTGCTACTCACATAGTAAGGTCCAGAGACTTCCGAAGGAATGGAATTGAATGTCGGGGTAGGAAAAGGTTCAATACTACTTTTCCTTATCTTCATCAATGACTCACCACAATCTGTAACTTCACATATACGCCAATAATTTAACAGAATTAGAAACTAAAGCAGATATAGTAATCACGCAATTCACATCGTGTCATGAGACAGAGAGAATATATGTTTATTGTACATAAGAAAAACTCTTGTTGACAAACACATAAATAAAAATTCTCAGTATGCGAATGAACATACGTTACTGTCAAAAATTGATAACCACGTCACAGGATAAAAACAAATATAAAAACAAATGGTGAAACTCAATTAAATACTTTCACAGAAACATTAAAAAGTTTGAACAAAATTAACAATATGAACAAATGTAAACATTTGTAACACTAATTTTCTATGTAATTTACAATTTATGAGTAAAATCCTGAAATACTTTTAAGCATTATTTCATACCTCCCACTTCAACACCCTTGGAGCTATGATGGTGACTGATTTGAAATAAAAAAACTTGAGATGTGTCAAGGGACACCCGGATGGAACGAAGTTCATTTCGATCAATTAGTGAAGGAATTGTAATAATTTTTTTTTTTCAAGTTATAATAATATTTTATATATATATATATATATATATACACTGTGTCCGTAAAGTATGGAACAAATTCATTTTTAGCTAAACAGGTCATTTTAAGGAATAATCCTGAAACACGTCGATTTCTGATGTTAATTTACCGTATTTTAAAATAATAATCTAATATACAGGGTGAATTACGTTCGAGTAATGACGTCACCGTCATTTTTTTTAAATGGAACACCCCCATTTTGTCTCATTTTTTGGATTACTCTAGCTGAGCTGATTCCAAAAATGTATCACATGTTGATTCCAATTGGTACAGGGTGGAAAAAAATACAATAGTTTTGTGTGTGCTCATGAAGTAACGCGTAACATTCTTTATTAGGTAAATTAACAATATTATCAAAAATACTTATTGTCTAGCGGACAGAATATGCTGGAATACATGACTTTATAAATGTTCGAACTGCAGCCCTTGCTGTATTTGACAGTAACCCAAACGGTGTACAAATTCTTGTCGAACCTTGTGTATGGTTTCTTGCGTAATATTGTTTATTTCTGTTCGAATTTTCTCTTGTACATCTGCAATATTTGCTGGTTTCGTTTTATAAATAACATTCTTCAGATGGCCCCACAGAAAATAATCCAAAGGATTTAAATCTGGTGACCTCGCTGGCCATTCAGTGGGTCCACGTCTACCAATCCACCTGTTCGGAAAAATTTCATCTAGGTACCTTCTAACATCTACAGCATAATGTGGAGGTGCACCATCCTGTTGAAACCATAAACTTTCATCAAAACCTCCAGGATTACGTCTGCTGGGAAACAAATTACGTAAAGTAGGTACGAGATACCCCCTTAAAAACTCAGGGTACGTTGCCCCGTTTAAATTACCTTCGAAAAAGTGGGGTCCGATGATTCGATTTCGTACGATTCCAGCCCATACATTTACCTTTTGAGGGTATTGTGTATGATGCTCACGCATCCAGTGGGGGTTTTCTTTTGCCCAGTATCTACAATTCTGACGGTTAACCTCACCATTTAACATGAAAGTGGACTCATCAGAAAAAATAATGTTTTGTATCAAGAGAGGGTCTCGGTGACATTTATCCATCATTTCTTCGCAAAATTGGAGTCTTCTATCGGGATCATCTTCGTTTAATTCTTGCACAAGTTTGATTTTATAAGGATGCCATTTTTCAAGCTTCAATAGTTTGTGTACCGTTGTTTTGCTAACACCGATATAGCGACTTACTTTACGAACAGAAGTGTGCGCATCTTATTCAAAACTCAGTAAAACATCTAATGCTGTATCAGCATTTGCAGGAGGACGACCTGATTTGCGTACATTTTCAACATTACCAATTTCTCGAAATTTCGTTTCAATCTTACTGACTGTTGAACGCGTTATAGGTCTTTCTGGATATTTATCATTAAACAAATTGCACACGTCCATCTGAGTTCGCGATCTGTCTCCATACCCAATCATCATAAGTATTTCAATTCTTTGTTTTACACTTAACTCCATTTCTACTTCCAATTAAATCTAAGCAATCACTCGAATATTCACGAATACCAAAAATATTGTAGTTCTAAACTGTCACTGAACATCAATAAATTACTAAACAAATAATGACATTTCCCAAAAAAGTAGACGACTATGTTTTTTATAAATAGATAAGAAATATTTTTTGTCATATTCTGTCTGCTAAACCACAAGTACCAAACATGTTTGGAAACAGCTCATTTTTATTACTCTAAACATGTAGCAAACTACGGGGTGTTACATTTAAACCAATTGCCGCTAGACAATAAGTATTTTTGATAATATTGTTAATTTACCTAATAAAGAATGTTACGCGTTACTTTATGAGCACACACAAAACTATTGTATTTTTGTCCACCCTGTACCAATTGGAATCAACATGTGATACATTTTTGGAATCAGCTCAGCTAGAGTAATCCGAAAATTGAGACAAAATGAGGGGGTTCCATTTAAAAAAAATGACGGTGACGTCATTACTCGAACGTAATTCACCCTGTATATTAGATTATTATTTTAAAATACGATAAATTAACATAAAAAATCGACGTGTTTCAGGATTATTTCTTAAAATGACCTGTATAGCTAAAAATGAATTTGTTCCATACTTTACGGACACAGTGTATATATATATATGCACTCTGTCTGTCTATTCTTTCGTACACGTCATAGATGCGCGGGACTTTGTAAACACAACAGAGTGTATATATATATATATATATATATATATATATTCTCTCAACTTCGTAAACACAACAGCGTATAGGTTGGACACGCACGGCTTGCTAATACATACGCATTGATATTGTAATATTAAAATATAATTTGCTTTTAAATTCATTAAAGTTATGACGCGTACACTTGCTAAACACACAATAATGGAGAGATTATAACGCTTATGACTTGGTTAGCACAATAGTAAAGAGAGGTTATAATGCGTACTTGCTAAAAATACATAAGCATTCATTATTGTCTTTATAAAATCTCTACTTACCTAACTCCATCAGCAATATCCGGAACTTGTGCAGAAACACTGTCAGGATTCATTATTGTTATCATTTTTTATTATTTATTATGTACAAAAAACCTGTATACACTCAACAAAAATAATCGCCGCGACACCACACTATTCAATGTGAAATAGAAAGACGAAACGAAAATAACTGGCTTGCTTTCTACGAGAGAGAGAGAGACAGACAGAGGAACACGCGCACGCCGCACGGCTTATAACCATAGCGAAAGTCTCGTTACAACTTTTGGTCTTAATTTATTCCGTCTAGCCCTCTTTCGCAACGCGCGATAAGGAACTACGTTCCAAAAATATGTACGGACGAGCAGGTGATTTAATTTGATCTTTCATCGGTTTTTTGAATTGAAAAATAGAAATGCTGGATAAACATCGGTGACGATTGCCAATAGTTCAGTTGGTCCATCTGTATGTGTATGGTGGTCGTATTTCATAAATTTGTGTTCGTATTTATGTATTATGTCTATTTTATTGTTCTCTATTTTGTCGGAGCTTTTTTTCGATAATTGATTATCATTTTGGGCAATCTTCGAAATATTGTTTCATATACACATTGTTTGAAGAATTTTATTTCAAATGTCTTGTTTTTTTACTACAGAATCCTGAAGATGAAAAGATATGGTTTCGAAACGTCGATAATTTGAAATTTTGTTTTCTTTTCCTCCACACTGACTAAATTCCCGCCAATTCAATAATTGAAATAAAATCAGCGGTCGCTATTTTACTAAGATATACAATGTTGACATTTACGTTGCTCATGCTGTCAAATTTGGTTACCTCATTCATTTCTTTCCCAACGGGGTGAACGTGATTACTTTAACAGAATTCAACGTCAATTCAATATTGTGCAATTTCGCAATATTGAATAAATGATCGCAACTTTAATAATATAGTTTTTAACAGAATCAACAGTTTTCCTATTCTTTCATCTCCTGCTTGAAACTAGAGGAAACGGAAATATTCTGGAACATTTTTCCAGCTCGAAAAAATCAATAGCGAGCCGCTCAATTTCCATGCTAATATAGGGAAACTTTGTTTCAGTGAGACCTTTATGGGTGAAACTGCTTGGCGAGAATAAACCACTCTCTGCTGACCAAACTTACGAACTGAGCTGCGAAGTAGTTGGATCAAGGCCGGAGCCGACGATAACATGGTGGAAAGGGAGCGTGCAGATGAAGGATACCCGAGAAACGGTGAGTGAGAATATTTCACTAGATTATGATGGGAAATTTTTATAATTTTCTATGTAAGAAATATGTTTTCCCTGGAAGTTTTCTGAGCTGTTTACAGTATATTGTGAATTCCCATAACTAAAAACACTATTGATGTTTTTTCGACGTTTCGACTTTTTGTAAAGTCGTCTTCAGCGATCTACAATGTAAAATGGGGATATGTATGTGTCAAATGCGGAATATTATAGATGCAACATCCTCACCGGATTTCATATCCTGACCGGTAGGTATTAGCACTCTGAGAGGTTTGTTTAAAGTTCGAGAAAGACCACAAGCCGTCCTGATGATTGGGAATCCATGAAATAGCTGAAGGCGGTTGGTGAGCTCCCTTGAAGTTAGAACAAAACTATCTCTATATATATATAATATAGAAGTTTATTTCTTGTGGGGATGCAGTCAGGTTGAAGGGCTTTATTTCAAGTAAACTCTTTGAAATTTGTCAAGCTTTCGGCTATGTTTATTGCCTTCCTCAGGACGACTGAAATTATAATGAATAACAATATGAAATTGTATAGTATTGAGGTACTTTTTTCTTGACAGTGACAATTGTATAATATTATGATTCAAGTTGGAAAATTTTGAATAAATATTGGCGTGACTAAACGAAACGTTAATTCATGCGCACTTTCGGGTCATGTTAATCAGGAAGACCATCGAATGGTGAACACACAAATTTTAGATGCTGAGAATAATGTTACCAAAAGGATTTCCTTGGAAATGGTTCATATCGATTCTAATAGTCAATCAATGAATAAAAGAACTGATTTGAACAATCTTAGTCAAATTTATACATATTCACTGAAATTAAACAAAAATAATGATATATCACTCAGTATTCAAAATTTTCCAACTTGATTTATAATATTATACAATTGTCAGTGTCAAGAAAAATATTTTATGTTCCTCATATCTATTAATTTTATTGATTCTCATGTTAGTAAGTACCTTAATACTATACAATTTCATATTGTTATTCATTATATAATTAATTTTAGTCGTCCTGAGGAAGGCAATAAACATAGCCGAAAGCTTGACGAATTTCAAAGAGTTTACTTGAAATAAAGCCCTTCAACCTGACTGCATCCCCACAAGAAATCCTCTTTCTATATATATATATATATATATATATATATATATATATATATATATATATATATATATATATATATATATATTATATATATATATATTTAATGTTGGAAATGTTTATAAAATAATGAAACTGATAATTCATTATTATTATCATCAGGTATTTAAGTTATCGTGGTTCATGCTTGTCAGTCCTGAAGTATCTCTATTGTCATACGTATGTGACCAACAATACCTTCAATTTGTACAAACAATAAAAAAATATGAAAATTTAAATTCATAAAAAACTTTGGATCTCAAGTAGATGAAATGGTATACAAGTTAGGATATCCTGTATGGTAAATTATATCAGGAGGAAACCCAACAGCGAGATGTCAAAAACAATGTGAGGAGAATAATGAAATATAAAAATTATGAAAACAGAAAAATGTCAAATATGAATTTTAACCAAATTTGTACTTATAATATGAGGTCTAGAATTAGATATTGTGAATTAAATCTTCAGAATGAGTTAGAATAACAAAAAGTCAAACAGAAAGTGGCAATAAGTTTTGAAATTTGTGAAACTAAACAAAATGTGTGTGTTGCCAAGAGAAAAGGTAACAAGCTGGGAGATGAAAAATGGATGCATAAAACTAAACCACGTACCAAATTTGGAAAAAAAATTATAACAAAATACAGGAGAAAAAACAAGCAAAACTATCCCCAAACGTTATATAACTAATTCAGATACCAATGGGAGAATAAACGAATAAGAAAAATCCACTCACCTATTAACAGAACAAAAATCCAGTCCATGTCATTACCAGGAACAAAAAAGGGCTTTTTGCAGTATAGCTGTATTTTCCAGTGAGCACGAACACTTCCAAGAGGCAGGAGAATATCACAAAAGGACGAATAACAAGGTATTTCAAAAGCTGAACCAACTAAAGTGCAACGTATCAGGTCCAGAAACTCATATTTGTACTCTGATCACTGGTGTCCAATTCTTCTGAACATTTAATGATTTTTTATTCTCACAGACTTTTTCATAACATTCAAACGTTTATTTAACAAGTATTTATCACACATAAACAAGTTTTCACCATTTCATATTACTGTTTTCAGTTAGATAAATTACATTTCGCAGAGTAAGTCAATTTTAAGAATTTATTTCATTGAAAACAACTATTTGACGATTTTTTCGTATTTTTTGTTCATCAATTAAGCATCTATTCATAACCTTTCCACAAAATAGCACATTTTGACATCAAGCAGCGCGCCAAGTTAGAAGGAAACATGAGAGTGACATGTCAAAACATTCCTATAGAAAATGATTAAATATGAAAATTTGAGTACAGAAAATTGTCAAATATGAATTTCAACAAACTCTGTATATATTATGTGAGCTATAGAAATTTAAATTGTGAATAAAATCCATAGAATAGTTCAGAATAACAAAAAGTGTCCCATAAATTGAGCAAAAACCTGAAATTTGTGATGATGAACAAAAAGTGATGGTTGCCAGGAGGTAAAATAGTTTTACGAGATGAAAAATTAGGTTTAAAAAAAAAGCCGTAACAAATTTTGATAATCAATAAATGTGAAAATATAAGAAGAACGGAAGCAAATCAACCATTCGGCAATGTAAAACATATCCAGAGACAAATAGGCGTAGAAACTACCAAGAAAAACCACTCACCTTCAGAATTCAACCAAAGTCCTATCCGTGACGTGGCGAACAACAAGGGGGACCCTTCCACAGTGAAGCTGTAAACTACAGTATCCAAAGAGTACTTCCAGGATTCACGAGAACACTCAAGAGAAAGAATAACAGGTATTTCTCAACCCAAAACTAAACAGTGAGCGTATTCGTGTCAGACGTTTCTTTCGGGTACTTTTGATGACTTTCATCCATTCTTTTGAACTTTATTTCTTATTCATGCTCATGAACTGAGTATAACCAACAATCCTTCATCTTTATTAGGTACTTTATTGCGCATGAGCAAAGGTTTGACATTTCTATTTCACTGTTTGATAAAAATATTAAAATGAAGATTGATTCCGCAGGCTAGGTATTTTTAAGGATTCATTCGAATAAAAGAAACATTATTCGACAATTTTCTGGATTTATTATTCATCTGTTTGATCACATAACCACAAATATTTCCACAAAACAGTACATTGAACATTGACTTCAAGCAGAGATGGCACCACTGAATCCTACCATGGCACCATTGAATCCTACCAAGAGAAGGAGATACATCATATTTCCATAGGCGTACCGACTGAGCTGTGATAAGGTGAAAAAATACAGGCAAAAAAGTATTTGAAAAAGAGTAAGCAGCATAGCTGGATACTTTATAACTGTTATGTTAATGGTTTATTTTCAAAAAATTTCTAACAAAAAAATAAATCATTTAATCAAATGTTTCATAACAAATGGCAAATATTTTATTATGATAACTAGTTATTAATGAAATTGAAATAATAAATATTAACAATAATAATAATAATAGCATCATGATGATAATATATATATATATATATATATATATACCCACCAATTCGAACATATATATATATATATATATATATATATATATTGTTATGTTATGTTATGCCAGTTATAAGTTTTAAAAGGAAAAAACCCACAAAAAGAATAATTACTAAATAGTTATTAGTTTCAAGAGATTGTTTTTACATAATTTTGGAAGTTTTATTTATTTGTGAGCCTATGTATAATATGGATAGATAAAAATGTCAAAATACACAATCAATTTCATACACTGTCATAATGATTATAACCCATAATTGGTAAAAAGACAACAAAAAGTCTAGAGTTACAAAATTTTCATGAATAAAAAGTGATCTATACATTTATAAATTTGAAACATACAGTATATGAAATTGTAGCTAACTAAAAGTAGCCAATGGTAGATCAGCAAACTTCTTGATGACAATAGCCAATCAGGGAATAGATGGTCATATGAGGAATTGGAAATTGTGAGAGAATAACAACGGGGTGATGTCATAAGCAATTATTATTGAAATTTGTACATAGTTAATGAGAATGGAAAAATAGTTTTATGTATAAGTTACGACAAATAACCATAAACAGTGAAAATGTGACAATTTAGTGCGCGAATTCAAAAATTCGAATCAGAGGTAAGGAACAAAAATGGTATCCAGGTGACGACAAACAAAGCCACAAAGGGGATCGGAAATAAATTCACAAGGGAATGCCACGCACCATTTTGGGAGAAAGAAAAATGAAATAATTCCAATATTAGAAGAGAAAAACCAATATTACCTTAATTATACAACATATCCAAGTGTCCAAAGCTGATTTCTGCATATGTATGGTTCCTGATTTATGGTATTGGAGTTCCTGATAGAGCTTGGAGTGAGGAGGGATCCAATTTCAGGGCATATCTTGTACACTGACATCTCCAGCAGGTATAAAAACTTCAATAGTGCACATCCGGTCCATGAACAATACCACAAATAACGTATCTCACATCTGAAGAACTTTATTTCACTTTATTTTGAACCATAAAAGAAAAATTCACTCTCAAGGAAAAAGTGAGGTTCTGTCTATCTATCCATGATTTGATTCCAATGATTATGCGTGAATATTTGTAGATTCACATTAGTATAAGTTATTTCTCGTAGGCCAGGTAAAATTAAGTCTTCCTGAATAAAGGAAATAATTGTTTTTGATACTTTGTTGTTTGTTTTCTTACAATGATCAACAATCATAACAATGACCATTGAATAAACTGCAATTATACAGCAGTGGCTAGTGGCTCTATTGCCTGAACCGACTATCTGAGGTAAGAGGCGTACCAACTGTTGCTTAGCCGTGGTGAGAAAAGTGATAACAATTGGCAGCAGCGTGACGAGAAAACAGTGACGTTCGCTAGCAATTATTATTACAGCATACAATACATATACAGGGCAAAAATATCTATCTATATCATAATAATTTGGCTCACAAAGAATAGCGAAAATTATTAGCAGTCTTATTATATAAAACCAATTTTTTTTTGCAAACATCATTACATAATAATATATATATATATATATATATATATATAAATGTTCGGATCGGTTTCCGCGGTCATGATTATTATGAATATTGAAAGTTCAGGCTAAACCGCGTCTAGAAATTTGGTCACTGAGGTAGGAATGTGATTTTCCCTGAGGACTCCTCAGGAAATAAAATGATTTCCAACCGAGATCTCAACCTGCCTACTCCTAGGTTGTAGTCACTTGGGTGGGGTTCAGGATTTTGTTACTCAACACCGGGGTCTCAATCAGCCTCCTCTCCAGGTTTCGCCACTCTCTTCCTCTAGGGTCTCAATCTGCCTACTCCTTCGAGGAAACTGAGTATCAGAGGGCGGATGTGGTGTATTTAACCTGGGTGAATTTAGTGGCATTATGGGCACGGCTTGGTTTGGCAGCAAGGCGGGAAAGTAGTTGAAAATGAGTTCATTGATTATGTCAACATAAATTATTTCAGATATTCGGCCCTTGGTGAGTAGAGAGTTGTAATCAGCGTTGCGGATAGAAGAGTTATTGCTGACATAAAATAATGTTTCAAAATATCAACAATTATTCTATCTCTGATACAAATTATTATTTGAACTCACACTGGTATTTGAAAAGCTATAACTCCATATTAATTGATCTTCATAGTTCTGTTGTATACGTGGCTTGGATTTAAATATCGCCATTGTTATTTCGATAAAAAAAATCGAAATATATTCCATTATATTCCAGGATGTATTGTGCGAAAACGCTTATCCGTTTTCAATTATATGATATTATCCACAGTTCAGTAATAACATTATCCCTGTCAATTTATTGTTTTGTTTACCGAGTTTGTGATATTTTTCTATTTATCAACAACGCCTCTTATTACTCGTATTTCAGTAGTCCCAATCTTCTTAGTTATAACAGAGGTACCCTTACTCAGTAATATCGTACGTGTGACACTTTGATTACCAAATATATCTGCTTTTGAAATTATTCGGAGTCAGACTTACAAATATTACGTATCTGTAATAGAATCAGATTCTTGTTCCTGTTACTTGAAAAACAATTCCGTATGGATTGAAATACCAGCGCCGTTATCACAATGATGGAAAGATGTCACGTCAAAATATCACCATGAGTCTTGCGAACGCGTAGATGACCTGCAGAATTGGGGCCGAACCCATAAAAACTAATAACGTGTGAAATGTCTACAAAACTCGAAAGGGGGCATATGGTGGCGGCGCAAGGGTCGCAATTAGCTTATATATTCCGCGAAAAGGATGAAACATGTTGCAGCAAATGAAGTTGTTCTTTATTTGTTTATTTAATATTGTGAGTAGTGAGCGGATACAGAGCGAGTTAATGTTCGGAATTCATTGTTCGAGATGTTTCCCGACGCTCGTAATAGTCTCTCTAAATGGATATTATAGTTCTATCGCTCTACAGAATTCAAATATGAGTCGTTAGTTATTCTGATGTTCAAGATGGGAGATGGTGTCTCATAGTTAATTTAATTATATCTTCCATTCGATATATAATATAAAAAATTGACTGTGTGCTTAAGACCGCACAAGCGAAATTGACGACCACTTCAGTGGTTTATGACTTTAATATGGAGACGAGAAATTCAAAACACTCCAGTAACGAGGATGTTGAAGTGATATGAAACTCCACAGCTGAATGTCATATACTCATATTTATATATAATAAAGATGACTTCCATATTCCTCCCACAAAATTCATCAGTCCATTCTTATGTTTGATAATCTACCACCCGATATAAAATCTTGTTCTTCGGTAACACATTTCAAAAAAGTCTGAAGGATTCGCTCGTCCATCAACGTTTCTATTCCATGAAAGAATTTTTGTGACTGATTAGTTCCTCTCTCACTTGTATTTGACGATTCCTTTACAGTTGTAATTATCTCAATGAAGAATAATTTGCTGAAGAAAGTTAAATAAGTTTTCTACAAAAACCCCAAGTTCTGTCAAAAAAAACGTGTGTGGTCGGGGGACCCCCATGCTAAGCAAAGAACTTTCCGAAAACGGTCCAGGAAAATTTTTGCTGGCCTTGACCATCGAAATCGGTCTCTATCGGTTTTTTATATACATTTTAGACAGTAAATAAATAGATGCAAACAACCAACTCATTAAGAACATTCATTGATCGTTCATTATAATTATTTTTGTATATTTATAGTTATGTTGCAGTTTGTACAATTATCAAACATAGGCTGAACTCCACCTGAAAAGTCATTCTCTTTGTCACTTTCCCCTCTAAATTTATCTGTTATGTTACCTGAATAGTCAGCGACGTTATTGCTGTTCTCTTCTTCGGCAATGATACTGATAGTATTAGCAGAGTTCTCTTTGTCACTTCCCCCTCCGAATATTTTATCTGCTATGTGTACTTTATTTGTAAAAGATTCCTCTATATATTCTCCAGCAACGGTTGAGGATTCCCATGCCCCAAGCAATCAAATCTACCCTAGCATTAACCGAAATTGTCGCAGAGGACCGACGGAAACAATGTCCTGTGTATTCATATGCATATGGCGAATTTAAAAATTTTGCGACCATTTGAGGCATTTTGCCAAACTGATATATTGCCACTACGCAACCTTTCCCATTTGAATATTTAAAGAAAAAGCGGCAACTTTCAAAATTTTCTGGACGACATGCAACATATTTTCTATGCAATGGATATAAGTTTCGTTTATCACAAATGATCTTGGTTGGTTGGTTGAAAGCTGACGAGCCAGAGACAGGGTTGGCACTCAGCTTCCCTTGACATTGCGACCAGCTGGGGTCTATTGTATCACTCTGTCGTCAGTGGTTCCCCATTCAAACAGGTTTGTGCCTTTAATTAGGTTGAGAAGCCTGTTGATAAGGTTCTTCGAATTCATGCCTGTTTCCGGGCTGATCTCTCCAAAGGTTCTGGTCGCCTACTACTTAGGGCGTCACAGTCGAAGATAATATGAGAGGCTGTTTCCTCCTCTTCATCACATAGCCTACACTCCACGGTTTCCCTGCGTACTCCCATGGTGTTAAGGTGTTTTCTAAGGCCGCAGTGTCCAGCCAACAAACCTATTATTATACGAGACTTAGTTCTGTGCAGGTACAGAAGGTCAGCCGTCAGGGTCCGGTTTGGATGCCCTACCATGACTTTGCTGTGTATTTGCCCGACAGTTTGATCCCAATATTGTTGGTGTCTTCTTTTTATCCACTCGTCGATCAGGGTCCTGCATCGGTTTTTGCTAATCCCATGTACAGGTTATGGCCCTGTGAATAGCGTTTCAGATGCTTGTCTAGCTTGCTGGTCCGCTTTGACGTTGCCTTCGATGCCTCTATGACCTGGCACCCACATCAAGGTGACCTTGTTGTGTTTTGCCAGCTCGATGAGGTTCTGGACGCAGTCCCAGACCAGTTTGGACTCCATCTGTATAGAGTTGAGTGCTTTGATAGCACTTTGACAGTCAGATAGAATGTAGATGTGTTTTTCCTATAACCACTTTCTAGATTCTTCTGAATGCATACCATAATAGCATGTGTTTCAGCTTGGAATATCGTGGAGCATTTGCCAAGTGGTATAATGTAATCCCTCCTTGGCCTTACCCCATGTATTCCTGCTCCCGTTCCTTCAACTGTCTTTAAACCGTCTGTATACCAGACTTTGTCCGCAGTTGATTGTGATTCTATACTCGGGGCCCATGCAGATCCTTCAATTCGTGTATCGAATGGTTTTTCGAATGAGTATAGGGGTTGCATGTAGTCTGAAATCATTTCGAGTTTTTGATGTTGATTACATGAGTGATTCTGGTATGTCCAGTTGTTCGGATTCTCCAGTTTTTTGTTTGTTTCAGTCTGTATGCACTCATCCTGGCCTCTCCAATGACATGTAAGTCAAGGGGTTCGAGGTTTAGGATGATTTCCATTGCAGCTGTTGGAGTGCTATTCATTGCACCCGTGATACAGAGACAGGCAAGCCTCTGGATTTTCCCAAGGTTGGTTTTTGTCTGTCTTTGATTTGTTTTTGGCCACCATAAGAGTGAGCCATGAGTAATTCTTGGTCTTATTACCGCTGTGTAAAGCCAGTGCATGGCTTTCGGTTTGAGCCCCCAGGTTTTTCCAAAAGCTCTCCTGCACATCATGAAGGTTATCTTGCTTTTATTGGTTACATGTTGAAGATGCGGGTTCCAGGTTAGTTTTTCGTCAAGAATCAGCCCTAGATATTTCACCTGCTCTACTACTTGTAATGTTTCACCGAATAGTCTGAGAGGTATGAGATCTCCCATGTTTCTTCTCCGGGTGAAGGGAATTAGTGTTGTTTTGTTCGGATTTGCCCTTAGGCTCTCTCTGTTACACCATTCCTCTGTGCGTTTTGCATTAGCTCTGAGGTTGTTCGAGTATTTTCCCCTTGATGGGGATGAATGATCTTGGTTTGTTCATTTTATTATCGGGTATTTTAATCAAAAGCTTAGATCCAAAATCATCTCTGTCATTCAAATTTAATTTGATAGTTCATCACGGCCACAGGCACCGGCAATACCAAATATTGAGGCAACTTAAAAAGTGAACACTAAATAAATATCTGGGCAATTTTAAAATTCTAACATTCTAAACGTACCTTATTCATTAAGTATATCTGGTGCTTGAGTAATAAACGTTTTAATTTGTTCATCTGACAAAACTTTTGATTTATTTGGTTTATAGGACGTTTCAGGAAAGCACGTAATTTCGAATATTTTAATATCAATATTTTCTTTTGTACTAAGTGTAGCTCTCAGCATGGAGTGATTTGACCATAACTCAGATGCCTTCAACTTTGTAGATGAATCGGAAAAGTATGCAATCATGACTTAACGCCTCGGCCAACAATTCACATTGTCGTCGAGGAATGTATTGCTTTTACTACTAGATACACAATGTACTATTTCTTCGTCGTACTTTCGTCGAGTTCTGAAAAATTCCGAAGAGGGATGTCTTCAGTTTTCACTCAGCTAGGTCAGATCGAAACTGAATATTCCGTGATGAATTCATAATCCCTGACATTTTCACCGAACGGAATACGTATATCTCCTGTACGCAGGAAGCCAGTATGAAATATTCTACGTAAAAACCGCAATAATTAGTTCGCAAAAGTACTAAATAACGACTCACCGCAGTAATTTCAAACTTCAGGACGGGTTATATATTCATTTTTATAACGCACCGTGGCTGGGATCACCGCGATATTTTGCATTTTTCAGTGATGGCAAGCCCATGTGTCCTGTTTAAACTTTTCAAATTATAATTCTGGTTCGTTGACTACCGCGTAATTGTTCGATGGGGATATTTAATTAGGACTCCGATGTACAGTTTGGAAGAACTTCGGGGTGAACTCATAGTCTCCAGTGTGGTTTTATGCTAAGATGTGAAACGATTTCAAGGAGACGACTAGCGGCATAACAGGGCTAATTTTATATATATGTTAGGGTGTTTCATCTTCAAATGATTTTTTTTCCGGTCCTACCTGAAAATCTGATAATTTATTGAAAAAATCCGCTGGAAAAAAAAATGTCAGTAAATTAGAAGCTTCACTTTTTCAAAAATTCGATTTCCCATATAAATAACACAGGAAATATTTTTTTTCGATTTCAACTCGATTTTACGGCATTGAAAAAAATTGTGGAGAAAATTAGTATACAGCTTTTGTAGGGCGTTGAATTTGCTACAAAAAAGTTCTCCGGATCAAACGCTGTCCGACCAACAGTTTTTGAGTTGTGGAGCTGTAAAGGTGAATGTTAATAATAATTGACATATATTTTCTTTCAATTGGAATTCATTGATATTACAATAAATATTATCTTACAATAGAGTGTGAAGCCTCTAATTTACTCAGAATTATTTTTACAATGGGATTTTTTTTTCAATATATAAATTATCAGATTTTTAGGTAGGACCGAAAATAAACATCGCCTGACGATAATATATATATATATATATATATATATATATATAGTAATAGTGAGGGGACTGTTAAAAACAAAGTTGAAGGAATTTAATGGACATAGCCCTCAGAGAAGTTAACCTAGACACTGTTTCGGCTCTCGGCTATCTAGTGGAGTGCAAGATGAACAACACTTGGTAGAAAACGACAAATCAACGGAGTCGTTTTCTACCAAGTGTTGTTCATCTTGCACTTCTCCACCGTACTGATGAGGCCGAGAGCCCGAAACAGTGTCTACGGTTAACATCTCCTGAGGGCTATGTCCATTAAATTCCTTCAACTTGTTTTACAGTCCCCTACTATTACTCTCTTTCATATTTATATTCCTGGACTCGGATGTCACGCAGGTAGCTATAGCTGCCTCCGTGGTGACGTTGGTTGTTTCCCTGGAATTCAGGGTCTGCTGACCGAAACCACAAATGAGCGGTTGGCGTCTGTTTGTTGACTCCGTTGATTTGTCGTTTTCTACCAAGTGTTGTTCATCTTTGCACTTCTCCACCGTACTGATGAGGGCCGAGAGCCCGAAACACGTGTCTACGGTTAACACTTCTCTCTGAGGGCTATGTCCATTAAATTCCTTCAACTTTGTTTTTAACAGTCCCCTCACTATTACTCTCTTTTCATATTTATATATATATATATATATATATATATATATATATATATATATATATATATATATATATAATATATATATATATATATATTTATATATTATTTGTTTGGTTTTTCTTAGGTTTTAGATTCCGACTGGGACAGGTTTCAATAATTTTTTTTTCTAAATTCAACCATAATTCATAAAACGTTTCGCACCTGGCATGGAGCTTTATCAATCGTTTCCTTATATTCTACATATTTACTTCTGTGAAAGGAGTTTAGGTTGGTTTTGTTTATACTAACGAGAAGTCATATTTTCAAACGTGTGAAAAAATATGTATAGGAATAGTACGTATATAAAACTACGTACTAATAAGTAATCAATCAAATATCTGCCATTTTTTTATTTTCAAAATGAAGATCTGAAATTTTCACAGATTTCTCTCGAAATGACAAGTGAAGAAGAGCGCAATTCAAAAAAAATCTCAAAATTATGAAAAATGCAGAGCTCAAAATATTCTTCGAAGACCAAAAACTCAAGTTTAAAAAGTGATATTCAAACTTATATATATATATATATATATATATATATATATATATATATATATATATATATTTATCAAAAAAATATTTATCAAAATGAAACAATGAGTTAAATGAATTGTGAATGAAAAATGAAACAATGAATTCCTTCTACTACCTAGTTATGAATTACAAATGTATAGAGCAGGTATTTGTTACTCACAGAAATAAATGTGAACTAATTTCAAAAACCATAATCTTCAGATTGGTAATAGGGCTTCTTAACCTTTCAACACTGTAGCTGCCCCCATTTCCCAATCTAGCTTTGGGCACGGCAAAAACCCAACGTCGACTCCCCGATCAAACCTTCAGTCGTCACTTTTGAAACCTCTTGTTTTTGTTTGGCACTATTCGTGTTTTGTAGAATAACAACATTGTGACCCACTTGAAAATCATGCTGATTGTTCGATACATTTTTGACAATACCCCCCCGGCCAAAATCGTGCGCCTCGAGCGATAATATTTCAGAACAACTGATGATTCGAAACAGGTTTACAGAACCTATGAAAATGACTTTTCTTCAATGAAAAATAAATATACATATTACAATACAATACAAAAATACAAATTACTATATAATACAAATATATAAATGAAAATATGTAGAAGACGTCCGCTTGCACCATCTCCTCCTGGATTCTTCTATCCTCCGCTGCATCTTCATTCATCTTCTGGCATTGGCTTGGTTTTTCCCGGCATGGACTGTTTGGTCTGTAACAGTTCGGTGTAGCAACTGGGCCCAACTGGCTTGTTGGTAACCGACTCTGCATGGTTTGGCCTATTAGGTGGACTTAATGATGCTAGGCCTGGTTGGACTTGGTCCGATTTGGCTTGGCATGACTCTTGACCAGCTGGAATTGGTATGGCTCCGCCTGACTATACTCTACATAGCTCGAGGGGAGTGGAGTTGGAGTGGTCTGGAAAAGGCTCAGCCTGACTAGACATGGCATAGCTTGGCCTGATTGGGCTTGATATGGCTCAGATTGACTGGAAGTGGGATAGGACAACTTGACATAACTAGGCTCTCCAAGACCTGGCTTGACTGGCTTGGTCACTATGTTTCCGTTTCATCTTCTCTGGACTTCTCTTGGAGTGGTACAAGGCTTACGACTCTTCAGCATTTCTTACAGGGGTTATTATCTATAACAATAACAAAATTTCTCATTGTGAATATAATACTATGATCGAAATATATGACAAATACCGTGCCTCAAGATATACCAAAAATAATAAACCTCATTACTAACAAATCCTACAAACAAATTTCTATAGCGTGCTTCCCAAATTCTACATATAATCGTTATGACCATGTTTTTAAGAAAAAAAATTCAAATAATATTGAATATTCTTTTGTTCCCATAATAAACCCATTACTTTTTCTAAAAAAAATTATCTTATTTACTTTCTCACTCTGGAAAACCATCCATTTTCACATGGCGATTGTAAATTTTTGTAATGTGATATCC
Organism: Gonioctena quinquepunctata; assembly: GCA_018342105.1. NCBI lineage: Eukaryota > Metazoa > Arthropoda > Insecta > Coleoptera > Chrysomelidae > Gonioctena > Gonioctena quinquepunctata. Next base: position 242,149 of record JAFIRS010000937.1, on the reverse strand, counting down.
TGAAATTCATTACCTAGGATTGACAACAGGATACAACAAAACAATTTCACACTCGCATTTCACATTTAACCACCTTCATTCATTTCTATCCTACCTCATTCAAATACTCATCCACTAAAATACTGTGCACAGTTACTTTACTAGTTTTATACTTCACCCTTCAAATTGTATTGACATGTCGGTCATGGCCTCATACCCTCATTTTTCCATGAATCTTCTATTTTTTCAAATCAGAATCCCATGGCGGAATTATTGTTTGTGCACATTTCTTATAATGTACCTGAAACATAAAATGGAAATGAATTAATTACGCTCTATCAACTAGACACCATGGATCGTTACACATCAAAATGCGGCTCACGTGAATCACATCCGTTTCCGCATTCTTTGTCGGTCCCAGCTTTACTCTACATGTAACTGAACTCAGGAGCGTGAACACCTCAATTTTTCCCCCAAAACTTGTACCAAAAAAATTGTTTAGCTTCCTCCTTCCATATATATCTAATACAATTCCTAATCTAACTAATGATACTCCAATAACATATGTAGGTCTCCCGAGTCGCGGGACTTTTACTCCGCCAGCTGGTGTCCTTCCCCCTGGTAGATAAATTCTGCGGCCCCCTTCTACAGAGCCAAAAGCGTATAAGACACGTATCTAATAACATAAAAAATATCTATAAAGAGCGCCATAAAAACGCCCGAAAATTGCTCAACAAACGCGACAAAATCGCCTGTACGAAAGCAAAAGCGAACAGTAAGATCGCCAACTCTCTGCAGGAACTACCGTCCTACGAAATCACATTGTAGGCTCTATCCTCAGACCGTCCTCGAACAGCATATCATCTGCTGCTAACAGCTGACCACGCCCCTATCCTTAAGAATCTCCTATCTCCCTGCCTCCTATCTCTATCACCCTCCCTTGACCTCCGTATTCTCCCAATCATGGTCCTACCTCGACCTACTAAATTATTTAAAATTTTCCTAACAAAATTGATTTTCATTGTTTGAACAATGAATAAACATTCAGCGCACAAATTTATGTTTGTAACTTCAAGTCATTTCTGAGTATTATCAGAAGGTTTTAGGAAAATATATGACGTCCTTCAGGATTCCGGAATAATGCATAATTTCAAGCTATTTTTACTTCACTAATAATAATAGTGTTGCTTATCGGAATATTAATCCTATTTAGAAAAAAGGCATTTTTAAAAACTTCAACAGTACCAAAATACTCTATATCTCTGTTCTGTGATCAAGTTTCAAATAAAACTTGTGAACGGGTGGCGAAAAAAATTTCTCCAAAGAACAGAAACCTATTTCATATTCACGGCAAGCTTTTGAATCTGCTACTTCCAGAATAATGTAGGTCAAACAATTAAAGATTTTGTTTCCTTTTTAGTACATTTGTATGAAAGGTTTTCAATTTTTTTTTTATCATTTTCAGTCAATTCTTTTTAGTCATTCACGGAATCCGTCATCTTATTGAATTCTGACAAAAATTGATGATCTTCGAACCCAAAAAATTCCCACTCACCAATTTTGAGTGGAATCGAGCCATTTCGGAGCCGCCATCTTGAATTCATGAATTTTGACATAAACATCATGATGTCTGACCCTCAAAACCCCCGCACACCAATTTTGAATGGAATCGGGCTATAATCACAAAACTCGCCGCCATCCTGGGGCCGCCATCTTGAATTCGTGGATTATGACAGGAAAATATTGATCTCCAATCCCAAAGACCCCTACATACCAATTTTCATTGCAATCGGGCTATTACCACAAAACTCGACGCCATATTGGAGCCGCCATCTTGAATTCATGAATTTGACAATAAAATCGTGATCTGTGTCCCTGAAAACCTCCATATACCAATTTTGAGAGATAAAACTCGTCCGCAATTTTGTTTTTTGTATAGAAAATTCCATTATGCATTTTAACCGGAATTATGAACATCTGCCAAATTTCACGTCAATCGGTCAACTAGAAGTGGGTCAAAATTCACTTGCATACATATACATAAATACATAGGTACAAATGTGGAGTTCAATATAAAAGCTAATAATAAAAGAATAATCAAATAGTGACTTTTCAAAAAATGAAATGATAGGGGTAACTGTAAAAAAAATCTAAGAATTGTCACTAGGAAAGAAAGATGAAATTGTTGCAGAGCCAAAGAAATGGGAATGTACTCAAAACTTTTTTTAAATTAGAGATATATTTTTTTAAATTATTATCATTAGTATTATTAAAGCCTGATCACGTATCGTTAACATAATAGCATTTTATTCCATCAGCGTTTATATGTTAGTTTATTGTAATATTTTATTTCATTCTTGAGAATATATTGAGATTTTGAGTCAGATTCAGTTCCGTGATTTCGCCTGGAAAAAGTGCTGACAAAAAACAAGTTGAAATATATCAGTTTCTTTCCAAGGAGAGTCGTCCAAACGTTTAGATAACAACGATCCTAGCATGCTATGAACTTGACGTATCTATCTCATTCGAATTCAGCAAGACATCGTTCAGTATTCAGTATGTGCCTGCTTTTGTTTCGAGCCAGTCTGTCAAATCATTATTTCTGCTCATTTATGTTGAAAAGCGTTTCAAAATGGATAGTTTCAGTGTTGTGCTGTGTTTTCGTGAGATGAAATTTATGGTTGTTGTGGCAAGAATCTGAAATATGGAGAAACAATGAAGTAAGTGGATGAATTTGAACATATAAACCACGTTACATGATACTATTATTTCGTATAATTTCATCCTAACTTATATTTCATTGATTAACATAAGCTGAACATGATATCTAGTCTATAGACTGATATTCGTATGACTAAGAATATAAACTGATGGGAGTATTTTAACTGCCGAATGGCCTAGATCAATATTGGTAGCAACTTTTGATGAATAAGTGAATATTGTTCTTAAATACATGACCACCTTAGTGAACAATGTCTGTGTTCCAAATGTCTACTTACCGTGCTCATGCTCCCTGAAAGTAGCTGTTTGACTTTTCTTACGTGTTTTTGCCTCCTCAACACGAATTCGAAAGAAAAACGCGGCGGTCCCATACCCTTTCCGAGATATATGAACTTTCTCTTTCAAGAGGTCACTTTTAGGCACCGTAGCGCAAAAAAATTATTTACAAAGCCTCCTTCTTTTCACCAGCTTGAACTACAAACACCAAATAATTCGTTTTCGGTACAACTTTGCACAAAATATAGCCGGTTTTATCGAAAATAATACTCCTTCAACAGTTACACATAACCTAACTTTTCACTTTTTATAAATTCCATCTCTCATGTCTTTTATGACCTTTATAAATAATTTATTTTGAAACTTAACTCGGGCGTTTTGAAAAGGTGTGAAAAATCCTAGTCGGACGAGGTCACATGACTTTCGCTATGCGTCAAAAGTTTTTTTTCAATATAATATTTGTTTATATTTCAGAAATATTCACGGAGAAGAGTTGTTTTCATTCCAATTCTAAATATATCTCGAATTTGAACTTCTGAGGGTTGGTAAAACAACAAAATCATAATGAAGATATTGGTAAAAAAACAGTTTAGTCAAAGTTTTTTTTTTAATTTCAGAAATTTCGTAGATTAGAAAAAAGAAAATTAATTAATCAACACCATTAAATTTCTTTCCATACATGACGGCCAAGTTATATTCCGAAATGAATTATTTTTAAAAAAATTCCCATATGATGCCATTTTTTGAGGACACTGTATGAGATCAAATTGATTTATGTTATCTTGTTTGCATTGTTCGATGATAGAATGTTATACCAGGTGTCCACGGAAGGTGGCTCGCCCCTATAACTTTTTTGAGATAATGGAATGAAGTTTGGAGGATCTGTTTAATGCATAAAACTGCATTTTTTGACAAGTAACTCAACTTCATGCAAATTCCGGATTCACCGGGAGTGACATAAACTTTCGATTTTTAAATGGGACACCTGGTATATTTTCAGTTTTTTTGTCTCTATATGACATTTAGAATACACCCATGTATCATTTGTTACTATTTGTAACCGTTTTTTTATTAATTTTTTTCGAAATAAATTTTTATTCTAGAGGGCTATGGATACGTTCAAATAACTAATTTCGGTTTTAAAATGTTTGTAAAAATACAACTTTACTGTTTTCGTTCAGAATGTTTCAGCTATGTGACGTTTGATTTTAAAATCTGTATTCCTATTTTTTTTCAAATGGCAACATGGTGGCTCGTCGGGTTAGAGAAAAAGAGCATTTTATTACGAATAATTTGATACCGCAATCTATAATATATAATATACCGCAATATATAATATATAATGCTAAAACATGGGAAGACTTAAAAAATAAAATTGAATATGACTTAAAAAATATATTCGACATTTTTAATCATAAGATACTAACAGTTAATCATAAGAAAACATACATCGTCTCTTTTACTAGCTACAAAAATAACTTCCCTACATATAAGAATATAACTGTTAATAACATAGATATCTCTCTGAAAAACGAAATAAAATATCTGGGGATAAAACTAGATTCTCACCTGAGATGGACTGCTCACTTGTCAGACATTGCTAAGACCTTAAGGTTTTTAATATATAAATTTAAACAACTGAGAAAAATACTCTATTTACCAAATCTTAAAACAGTATACTACGCACTTGTTGAATCTCGTCTAAGATAGATACGGTATTGTCAGCTGGGGAGCAACCATGGCCTAGTCATTTGGAACAGGTTGAAATACTCCAGAAAAAATCTTAAAAGCTATTCATTTTAAAGATATGAAATACAGCACAGAGCTACTGTTTAAAGAAGCAAATGTTATGAATTTGAGGCAACTATATATCTTCAGTTTGGTAATTTATCTATTTAAAAATCGTTCTAACTTGCAAACACTTGATCATCATTACCAAACCAGAAATAAGTCGAAAGATTTTGTACAAACAAACCCAGCTAAAAAGTCTATAGGGACTTGACATTTTCAATTTATAGCACCTCATTTATTTAATTTTTTTCCAAAAATGTATAAAACCTATATAAGAAAAATAAACTCACCATCATTCTTAAAAACCGTCTTTAAAGGATATATAAAAACTCTTGATGCTGAAGACATTAAAAAAAAATTCCAAATCTAAAAAAAAAAAAAAATAAATTTTAAAATTAAAAAAAAAAATTATATATATATATATATATATATATATATATATATATATAACACACGATGAATAAAAGATTACAAATATACATATATTTATATAAAATCTCAATACTGGTCAGTGTACCCCATGCTCAACCTTGACGGTCTTAATAATAATAATAATAATAACGTTTATTCAAATAATTGACAAGATACATATACAAATTAGCAAAAAAAAAAGGAAAAGTAATCACTTAGATAAAATGAAAATAAAAAAGTTTTAATGATTTTATGTCTACTGCAATCAATATACAAACAATACAATACTAAACAATAATAATTGGAAAGTGAAATAATGGGTGCACTGATCAAATTATATGTACCTATATATACTTAGCTATAAGTTTAATGTATTCTTACCCATCGTTCTGTTCAGTTAAGTTTACTCTTTTATCTGTATTGCCTTATATAATTATTGTATTGCTCAAACTAAATAAAACACATTATTATTATTATTATATTATTATTATTATTATAATTATTATTATTAGGTTGTAAGAAAACTTTCGATAAAAAACTGAAAATATAACGTTAGAACTTTCGTTAAATGAAGAATCTTATTGAGATTAAAATAAGATTTAAAATCATCGAGTAGCCTGTGACCAACACAACTGTAACAAAATCATTAAATTGTTGCGGCAAAAATTGACGTGGCGACATATTATTTTACATCTCTTCTACAAAGTCAATTAGGTAGTTATTCTGTCCCTCATTGTTTGAAAATCATGGAAAATAACAATATTTATACAAGAACTGAAAAAGTTTATATGTTATTAGTTTTTGGAGAGTGTAGGCAAAATTCAACCGATGCTGCAAGTCTCTTCGCACAGATATATCCTGATCGGCGTCACCCGACCCGGTACTATTTTCCAAAACTGGTTCAAAAATGCAAAATGAGCCTGATAATGATGGAAACGATTCGTTTGTTGTGAGTGAAGAATAATAAATAGATGTTCTGGCATACGTTCGAGTAAATATTAATACGTCACTCAGGGAGATCGCAAGAGAATGTGACATTTCGAAGTCTTCTGCACCTAACATAAATATCATTCATTTAAATATCAAATACACCAGCACCTGTACCGAAACGATAATGCAAGGAGACTTGTGTATTGCAACTGGTTCTTTGGAAAATATTTGGAGGATGACACATTTCCATATAGAGTTCTGTATACTGACGAAAGCCGTTTCACTAATTTGGGACATTTCAACAGAAATAATAAGCGATATTGGTCCGATGCAAATTTGGTTTCAAATGTTGGGTTTGGATTTCAGGGGACAGAATTTTAGGCCCTATAATTTTTGACGACGGTGTCTTGACAGGGGCTAGATATCTAGTTTCCTCACGCAGGAAATTTAGCATTTCTTGGACGAAGTTCCATTGATAAATCGAGTTTGATTATTTTATCAACAAGATGGTGCTCCACCACACAACCTGAGGGCAGTTACGGAATATCTGCATGACACATACAACTAAAACTGGAATGGAAATATGGATCCAGTTAGGTGGCCGGCGAGGTGAAATAGGGTTGTTTTCAATTTATCAATCAATCAATCAATCAAGATATGCTTTATTGTCAAAGAATGAAATTCTTAAAGACAAAGCTTAGGTTTGTAAAAATTATAAAAATAATCTGAGATTATGCACATACAGTTAGGTTATAACAATATTAAAATATATATAAAAATAGATATTGTCTAAGATACGCCATATACATATACATTTACATATACATTATACAAGGTGTGGTAAATAGACAAGGTTGAATAATGGACAGAATTCAGTATGTGTGAAAATAAGTAAATGAATGAAGACAATGTTACATATTATGGAGCTATTGACAAAATTGGTTATAGTCATACAAGTTCGCCAAGGGTTATGAATGAGCTCCCAAGTATGTGGAACTGCGACTATCTAAAGGTTTAAGCTGAAGAATTCATCTCGTAGAGTGATTGTTGTATCAATATTTTTTTTACCTCTCTTCTGAATCGCCTGAGACATGTAGTCTCTCTAGTGGTTATGGGGAGATGATTATACATTTTGATGCCATTGTATATTATAGAATCTCTAACCATATTATTAGATGGCCTAGGTAGTCTGAAATTATTGTTCTGTCGAGAGTTATATGAATTATCATTTGTTACAAGGAGATTTTTATTTTTATGTATAAGGGTGACAGATTCTAGAATGTGTGTTACCGTAAGTATACTGAGATCAATGAATAGCGTTCTACATGAGTCTCTGGGTTTTTTTTTGCCAATATACCTCAAGGCTCTTCTTTGGATTACAAATACATTTTTGAGCTGGTAAGAACAGCAAGCGCCCCAAAATGCAATCCCATACCTTAGATGAGATTCGATTAGAGCAAAGTACGCCGATCTGGCTGCGTTTTTACCCAAATCTTTCGAGATTACTCGAATTGCGTAGCATCCCGAGGACAACTTATTACAGAGATTGTTAATGTGATAATCGAATTTCAGTCTGGAGTCTATAATCAATCCAAGAAAACGTGTCTCAGTTTTGTTAAGGATATTCTCATCCTCCAGTGGTATATCTGGTAGGTTGCAGCGAAATGTGATTATATTAGTTTTTTTCATGTTAATCACTAAAGAATTGGAATCGCACCATTGTTTCATTGTAATCAATTCCCTTTCTATGTTATCTAGCAGTAGTTGCTGTGAATTATCATGCCATAGGAATGTTGTGTCATCAGCAAATAGAGTGATCTTGGCAGTGATGTTCAGGAGGTTTATATCATTATTGTAGAGCAAAAAGAGGATGGGTCCGAGTACTGTGCCCTGAGGTACTCCCAATTCAATACCAGCCTTATTGGAGTCAGTGCAACAGCGCACTATTTGACTACGATTGCTCAGATAGGATTTTATCCATTCAAGGCCCGAATTTCTATATTTGTAAATTTCGAGTTACTGTAGCAGAATATCATGACTTACGCAATCGAACGCTTTCGAGAAGTCGCAGAATATCGCCGCTGCGTAGTCGCCTGCATTGATATTTCTGTATACATAAAAAAAAATAGAGCGTCATTGGTACCTTTGTTAGACTGAAAGCCGAATTGTTCTGGGCAGATTATGTTGTTAATCAATACGAAGTTTTGAATGCGGATCTTCACTATTTTTTCAATTATTTTAGCTAAGCTAGGGATAAGCGATATGGGCCGGTAATTGGAGGGGTCACTTTCACTGTCTCCTTTATGTATAGGGATAACCACAGAAGTTTTCAGGACGAGAGGGAAAGTTCCGGTTCTGAATGAGGTGTTGATTAGTTCAACCAAAGCTGTCAAAGCGCGATATCAGGGAGATTAAGAATGACATTAATTGAAATATCATCTATCCCTGAGCAGTTTTTAATATATCTCAGGATCCCTTTGAGTTCACTGAGGTTGGTGTCGGAAAGTTGAAACTCATTAGTAATATTCATATTTTCCAAGTATGACAAAGGAGAGTTGGGAGCTGTAATATTTTGAGTGAGTTTGAGTGTTATATTGCAGAAGTAAGTATTGAGTTCATCGGGCTCAATAGATATAGTCTGCTTTGTTTTAGTTTTGCCTCTTAGTTCGTTGATAATTTTCCAACATTCTTTACTTTTGTTATTCGATCTCTCCAATATATCTCTGTAATAAATATCTTTTGCTAGTTTGAGGACGCTGCGATATATTTTTCTATATTTGAGATAATAGTTGTGGAAGAACGGTTCATTAGTGTATTTGCGGATGTTATGTAGAATTTATATTTTCAGTGAAATTTTGATTCCACTAGTTATCCATGATTTTTTTTTCTCTTAATATTGATTTTTTTTTTAATTGGAAATGCTTTCTCAAAGTTGCTTTTAAGTTTGTCATAGAAATCATTGAATGCTATGTCCGATTTCGTAGTGCAGTCCCAATTGGTTACTCGACATAGGTGTTGAAATTTTTTGTAATTACTAGTGCTATAGAGTCTACCGTATTTAAATTTATTTTGAGAGTTAACCTTTTGGTCGATACTCACCCTACTGACGACAGCTTCGTGATCGGATATACCTGAGGGTACGACTGTACACAGATAACGTTCTCCAAGTTACTGCAGAAGTAATCGATAGTTGTGGCATTCTGTAAGGAGATTCTAGTTGGGGATTCTACATGCATATGTAAATTGAAAGAGTCCAATAGGTTTTGAAGCCTATGTTTTAGAGTGGAGGATTCCGTATAGTTTATGTTAAAGTCACCTGCGACTATAATTTTGGATGTGTCAGGCAACTCAGAGAGTAAATCATCGAGTTTCTGAATAAATAATATTGCATCCGAGTTTGGAGCTCGGTAAAGGCAAACAATAAAGAGATTCAACCGTTGGCAATGAACCAGAGAAAATTCGAAAGTTTTTTCTTCTAATAGAATATTGTATTTATTTACATTTCTGAAATGACTTGATAACGAGTCTTTTATAAGTACGAGAGAACCCCCATGGATAGTGTTTGTTCTACTATACTTGGAAGCAAGTTCATAACCAAATGAAGTAAAATTTTCATTTTCTTTTAACCAGTGTTCAGTAATCATTACTATGTCAGGATAATTATCATTTGCACATAAAATTTGCAAATCGTCAATTTTGCTCCTTATGCTTTGAATGTTTAATAGCATAAGGGTGATATTCTTATTATCTGTTTCATTTATCCTAAAAAAGAGTTGGATCGAGAGTGATAAGGACTTTCTTCTACCTGGTTTATGTTTGTTGAAGTATCCGTTGCTGCTACCAATTCGTCAAATAGATTCTGCGGGCTAGATATGTTTTCAGCAAGATCCTCTGTTGATCCTTCGGTTTGAAAGGTTCCTTGTGGCAGGGAGATGGGGTTCGGAGAGTCGTCAGGAATAGAAGCAGAATTTTTGTGTTGGGTTACGGTTGCCATTATATCAATCCTTGGTGGTTGTGATGTTTGAATGGGGTATACATGCTCGGAGCTGTTGATGGAAGTTACCTCTTGTGCTGGAGTGGATTGAGTTCTGATAAGGTTTATTAGGGCCTTGCATAAAGACCATTTGGCAGATTTTTTTAGTGCATAGCCATTAGCTTTATAGTTTCTAGTCTGGATGATGTTGTTACATTCCAGTAAATAATGTGGACTTTTAGCCTCGTATAATTGTTTCTTCAATGACAAATTATTGTTATATATTTTTGAGTTGATTACTTCAGTCATATCTGAACGGTTGGGTTATGAGAAAAATTTGAGGTGTCTTCTTCAGAGAGGTGAGATCGTCTATCATTTTTTTATTGTATTTGTTTGGCCAAAAAATTAATATGGTATCTTCATTATGTCTTCTTAATAATTCATGAGCTGTATCTAACAATTCATTGTCATTTGAGTTAGGTTTAAGGATACCTTGTATGTCAAAGACATCTTTGGATTGACGATAAAGAAATTCTGTCATATTATTTTCATTATGGCCTGCTACCAAAATAATTTTCTTTTGTGTTTGGTAAAATCTACGTTTAGGTCTTCATATGCCCCTTGGTCCAACCATTCTGTTTGACTAGTAGATTCTTGAGCACATCGTGAAGAAACAGTTTCTTTGACTTTCCTGCCGATGCCCCTGGTATATACAGCTTGAGGTTCAGTCAATGTAGATTTGTCTAAGAGAGAAAGTCCAGTTGTTTGGGTGGAGCAGTTTTGTGTATTGACGTTTATTTTGTTGAGGTTGAGGTTTGTTGTTATACCTTTTCCAAAAACTCTTCAGGTCACCCAACCTTACGCCTCTAGATTTTTTTATGGGGATCTATTAAAAACGAGGTTTATGATGTACCTCCTGCCACACGACATGAATTAGAGGACAAAGTAAGGGCAGCTATTCATTGAATTACACCAAGTCAGTTGAGAAACGTTGTAAGAGCAACAATAAGAGGAGTTCGCCTTTGTCAGCAACAAGATGGAGGTTACTTTGAACATCTGGAACCCCAAAGATATGTAAATAGGTAGTTTCCATTTGAAAAAAAATAATAATGATTTTTTTAAAATCAAACGTCACATACCTGAAACATTTTGATCGAAAACAATAAAGTTGTAATTTTACAAACATTTTGGGACTGAAATTAGTTATTTTAACGTATTCATAGCCCTTTAGAATAAAAATGTATTTCGAAAAAAAATTAAAAAACGATCACAAACAGTAACAAATGATACATGGTTGTATTCCAAATGTCATATGGAGGAAAAAAAACTGAAAATATACCAGGTGTCCCCTTCAAAAATCGAAAGTTTATGTCACTTCCGGTGAATCTGGAATTTGCATGAAGTTGAGTTACTTGTCAAAAAATGCAGTTTTATGCATTGAACAGATCCTTCAAATTTCAGTCCATTATCACCGAAAACAAAAAAGTTATAGGGTCGAGCCACCTTCCGTGGACACCCGGTATATTCAATTTGTTTTATTAATTAATTTGAAAAAAAATGGCCAAACCAAAGGTGCAAATCCACAGAATTTCAAATGCCCAGTTTGTTTGACTCTTCGAATAGTCCTTGTCAAAACTCATACAAAAACATTCAATCTTTGGAAATTCGGGAAGTAACGATTGTCATTTCTTTTTTTTTTGTTATAGATTTCAATAAAATCATATGAACTCTTTGTCTCAACCAATTCACTAGCAATAATGCATGTCAACAATTTCCCGAAAAAAACCTTTGTATCCTTCGTTTCACATGATTACATCATTTGTCGACTATATCAATACACTTGAATCGAACTCCTGACAGTGATGGATGATCATTTCCGAAATTCACTAAAAACTTCCATTAGTTATTTTTATCCTGTACATATTCCGGGAAGCAAATATAAAATCCTAATATAAATTTTGCTTCACAAAGGCCGACGCGCGACTTAGATTGATATTATTGAATGCTCAGCCGTTTGTCATGTTTTTTAGGCAAGGAATCAATCAATTCGAGCGTCAGTTGTTCCGTCGAAACTGGTGAAAAGTATATCGGCGGATGTCAGTCTCCTGACGCCGAGACATCGGTTCGGAGTTCTTGGAATAACGTTTGGGGAAGGACAAAAAGTTGATATTTTGTTAGTGTTACGAGGTATTTTGGTTACTTCCCCCGCTCATTTTCTGCCCATTCGAACTGATGAGCGACAATGAGTAAATTAGATATTGAGGGTATTCATCATTATCCTCATGTATTTTTTGGATTGTGTTAACCTACAATCTAAAAATGAGAGAAAATAATTAAACAGGTCTATGAAGGTATGGAAGAAGAAAAAAAAATAATGTGAGCAAATAAGTTATCAAAATCTTCAAAGTTGTTTCCTGTTGTGAAAAAAAAACAATAATTTAACCAACCAATAGGTCAGGAACGAATGTGTGATATTTTTCTGAAATAATGAAGCATTCGCATCATTCTATTCCTTTTTCAACTCTTATTTCATAAAGCTTCCACCTCTCACCGAAAATAATAACTTCTAGGATATATCACCTGGCATGAAAGAATCTTGCAAAAATAAACGTTTTCAAGTTGAATCCTCACATACTGAAATACATGTTGAATTTAATGAGGCTTTTGATTTTTTTTATAATATATTCATGTATCACTTTGAGGATTCTTTTCCGTCAAAAACAGTTTCTTCTCGAGGTATTGACAGTGAGTTAATACAATCGAGTTGACCATTGATTTTTTTTCTAATATATTTCATAAATTTTATCCAAACTTGCAAATAGCTCACAAAGAATCGAAAAAGAAACACATCTCTGCTCCAATGAAAACGTGAATGCAATTATCGAAATCGTATTTCAAATGCTGAAAACGCCTTTAAAGCTAGAAAAGTTCCACTTGGAACCACACTTGTCCATCAGTTCTAGCCGATCCAAGGTACATGATGGTTCGTTTTCACAATCTCATCTTCCTCAATATTCTGGGTTATATTTAAAACAGAAATATGGCTTGGTTTGTTCGAAAAAATTAACAGAATGTTCATAAAATCAGATGTGGAATCATCTGCGAAAAATCCGGAATAACGTTTTTTTAGAGTGTGTTGAAGATGGCTGTCCCATGATATGTACGGATCCAGGTGAAGTCCTAAGAATTTGGTTGAGTCGGAGTTCTGAATTTCGGCTGGAGAAGAGCTAGAATTGTTTCTCCTGCACTTGAATTGAAGATATACAGTTTTTTCAGTATTCAGTATCAGATTAGTTGCATTACAATAATTTCCGAAATAATTTATGACTTCGCTTGCAGTGTTTTCCAATTCCTTTAGACTCCGTGCAGAGACCACCACCGAAGAATCGTCTGCAAACATTGTGACTAGTCCATCAGTGATATGGTTGAGCATATCATTGACGATTAGTAAGAAGAGTAGTGGTCTCAGCACTGACCCCTGTGGTACCCCGATATCTACGGGGTAGGTTTCAGAACATTCATTTTTTATTTGTACCTAGGCCTTCCTATCGGTAAGGTATGACTCCATTACTTCAAGGATTTTTGCCCCCATTCCATTTCTTTCAAGCATATTCAAAATGAAGTTCATTTGTAGGCTGTCGAATGCACACGAGAGATCAAAGAAAATGCCAGCGACAAATTTGCCTGCATCAATATTATAATAGACACATTTCATGAATTCAATTGTCGCACTTTCTGTTGATCTATTCGCACGGAATACATGTTGTCGAGATGAGAGAATATTTCGACTTTGTGTGCTGTGAAATGGACCATTCCATGTTTCAGTGTTCGGTCGATACTTTCCGGTCTCCCTCTTTCCTTTTCCCCAATTCCTTCTTTATTTTCAGGTAATAGTAATAATGCTGAACAATAGTAATAATGATGAAGTCTCCTAGAGTAAAACACTCCGGAAGCAAAATACCTCTCCATTCGGATTTCCGGGCGAGAGGTAATCGAGGGGACTCAACATTAAAGATTAATTTTTGCAACATCCGTGGACTCAACAAGAACATCAATGACGTCTACCATCACCTACAGACGAAAAAACCGGATATTCTGGCTCTAACAGAAACACAAGTAAACTCGTCCACCAACAAGGTCCATATGCTTTGTCCTGGTTACGAACTCCATTCTCGATTCAGGTTCAAAGGTGGAGTTTGCCTTTACGCCAAGGCTAACCTTTCATGCCAGCATGAAGAGAGTTTGGAACCGAAAGACTTTGATGTGATGTGGTTCAAGCTATCTGATACCAAACTGACTAAGTTCCTCTGCTGCCTTTATCTATCACCTAATGAACCTTCATATAACGACCTCTTTGAGTTTTTATCACTCAAACTGGACTACATTCAGGAGAACCATCCAACAGCTGAAACCATAATCATGGGAGATTTTAATGTACATAACGCTGCCTAGCTCAAATTCTCTAACAAAACAGATGATGCAGGTCGTCAAGCCGAGGCCTTCGCCATCACTCATGGTCTAGAACAACTGGTCGAGCTACCAACCCGCATCCCTGATGTCAACAACCAGTCTGCCAATACACTAGATCTTTTCCTCACCACCAATCCTGACCCGTATAGAATAGAAGTTTGTGCCCCACTTGGAAACTCTGACCACACCCTCATCTCCACAACATGCTCTTTCCATTCACCATCGAGCTGCACAATACCACCCCGTCTCATGTGGCATTACGATTCGGCCGACTGGGAAGGTCTTCGTATGTTTTTCTCAGCGTTTCCATGGAAGAGAGTTTGTTTCTCTTCAGTAGATCCAACACGATGTGCTGAGACAATTTCTGAAATCATCATGTTGGGGATGCAAACTTACATACCGAATACCGAAAGAACAACATCATCCGATAGGACCTGGTTTAACAGAAACTGCTCTAGAGCTGTGGCTTCCAAACAGGCAGCATACCATCGATGGCTAAAAAATCCGGGCCCTGAGACCAGAGCAGCATATGTCGAGGCTAGAGGCATATGTAAAGAGACAATAGAATGCTCAAAAGATGCCCACAAAGCCAAAATAAGATCAAAACTTGCTGAATGTCCTAACGGATCCCGTTCATTTTGGTCTTTCGTAAAGCTGTGGGAAGAAATTTCACTTCCAGCTCATTTCCTCCCCTAACCAAAGAAGATGGAACACTAGCAACGACTGCCCAGGAAAAGCCAATATCTTTGCGCACCTATTTGCTGGAAATTCCACTCTGGATTCATCGGGAAAACAACCCCCGAACATTACACCTATTGACAGTCACATGCCCGAGATCACCTTTCGCCAACGTACTATCAGAAAGATTTTGCTGGGTCTCAACACCAACAAAGCCTGTGGATTTGACGGAATCCCGCCGATTGTTCTCAAGAAATGTGCCCCCGAACTAACACCTGTTCTTTGCAAGTTGTTCAACCACTCTTACAATTTGGGGGTATTTCCGTCCAATTGGAAAATTGCAAGAGTACAGCCAGTCCCTAAAAGGCAAAAAGGCCTTACCTAGCAACTACAGACCTATCGCACTGCTATCTATTATTTCAAAGGTCATGGAAAAAGCCATCAACATCGAGCTCATGAAATATCTGGAAGACTCAGGAATTGTCAACGATAGGCAATATGGCTTCCGCCATCAGAGATCAACTGGTGACCTGCTCGCTTACGTCTCACATATATGGCAGCTATCTATTGAAAAGCATGGAGAAACTTTAGCTGTGGCATTAGATATCTCCAAGGCGTTCGATCGAGTTTGGCACCAGGGACTCCTCGCCAAGCTTCCGTCTTATGGCTTGCCCCCTCAGCTGTGTTCTCTGCTTGCTAGTTTTCTCTCAAACAGGTCTCTCCATGTAGTGGTCGATGGAGTTTCATCTGACACTCTACTCATAAATGCTGGTGTTCCGCAAGGATCCATTCTCGCACCAACACTATTTCTACTTCACATCAACGACCTGTTGAAAGCAACTTCATGTCCAGTACACAGCTTTGCCGATGATAGTACCCTCCATACCGCTTTCTCTTCCAGGGCCCCTATATCAGCCCGTGAAACCAGAAATGAACGAGGAAGAAATGTTAATAATATAAATATGGACTTGGCAACAATTCTCGAATGGGGATCTAATAGCTTGGTAGAATTCAATGCAAACAAAACACAAGCATGTCTTTTCTCTAGAAAAGCCGATCTCACTGTGCCTAACATAACTTTGTCAGGAGTAACCATACCACTGAAGCCATCCATATCGATGCTTGGTATTACTATCAGCAATAACCTTTCCTGGGAAAATCACGTGAGGTCCATTGCCAAAAGTGCATCCCAAAAACTTGGTTTTCTGTTTCGTGCCAAGAGCTATTTCACCCCCAGTCAGCTGCTTATGATCTATAAGGCACAGATCCGACCTGTCCTGGAATACTGTTCCCATATTTGGAGTGCGGCACCTAAACATATCCTGAGGCTATTGGATTCTGTCAAAAAAGGGCAATTCGTCTCGTCGGTGATGCCTCGCTTACAAACTCGCTCACTTGTCTGGAACACCGTAGAAAAGTTGGCGATTTGTCTCTATTTTATAGATATTTTCATGGGCGATGCTCTTCTGAAATATCAACAATCGTTCCTGCTTTGGCAGTCTCTTCGAGATTAACCCGTCAAGTTCAGTCATCACACCCCTTCGTGGTCACTTTGGAAACCTGCAGAACATCACTTTCCAAAGACTCGTTCATCCAACGAACAGCGAGGCTTTGGAACTCATTGCCTAGGAAGGTGTTCCCCGAGGCATACAACCTTCAGAAATTTAAGAAGAACACCAACTCCTACCTTCTTTCCCTAGGTTCCCACGATGTTCTCTGAACATTACAGGATATCCCTTTTCGTGGGAACCAGAACATAAAAAAAAAAAAATTCTTTCGCAATAGGTACGTTCAAAATTTTTGGAAATAACGTTCAGTATTGTCACCTGTCTATAATTGTCTGGTGAAGTACGATCTTTTTTTTATGTATAGGTACGACTTTACCCATTTTTAAATGTGATGGAAATATTCCTGTGTCAAATGTCAGATCGATTAGGTATGACAAGGGTTCGCTGATAGCTTCTTTTGAAGTATTTAGTATTTTCACACTTATTTTGTCATTGACCACGCTTTTTCTGTTCTTGAACTTGGAAATGGTTGAGAACACTGAATTAAATACAGAAATATGTTAACATTTCACTAAAAGAAAAATAGTTCATGATACCATCAACAATAGATACATTTATTTACAGTCATACATATTCTTCATTACACCAATTCTCTAAATCGATCCAGAAACTTTCATACTGAATCATGTTCAGCCAAATTTCATTTTGTAATATTCACACTAATTTTTCACTTCTACTATTATTCTTTCGTCTTTTGCTTATTCTCATATAAAATGTAATTTGATAATTGGTAGCATAGATTTTTTTTTTTTTTTATATTTGTAATATTCACACTCATTTTTCACATTTAATATGATTCTCTCTGCCATTCGTTCTTTCCAGATATGTATAATATATTTTCAAGTTGATAGCATAGATTAATATAAAGCACATGCTTATATTCATTCGTTATGTATTTAACATTTTACGCAACAACCACTCACATCACGCATAAGCTGCCATCAGCATAGCTTCAGGTAATTCTTCTGTTTATTCAACTGAAAATATTAATATATCATTCAAACCATGCTTACATGAATAAACATCATTATTTATCTACCTCTCTGAACATTTCAGGGGGACAATCAAATCTGAATTGGCATCATCCAAACACAGCTTCTGTAGGGAAATATTAAAAGATATCGTGTAATTCATGCCAACTTTGGAAATTGGGATGTAAAGAACTCCTGAAAGATTATCAATAGATTTTTTGTTGAGCTCCATAATTACCTTTTCGTATTTTCCCACCATTTTATTTTTCCTTCGCTCGTTGTTGCTTTTTATCGATTAGGTGCGCCTTGTTTTTCAACATGCACATTCATTTATCAACCTTTGTAATGTTCATGTGGCATTCTCCAGATTATGTCAAATTTGTTTATTTTTAACCAAAATTAGCGTTTCTGTATTTATTTCCAACTTTCATTATCCTACTTCCAACTCTGATCAGTTTATTTCCTCCTTTTGTGCCCATCGAGGTTCTTCTCCATCCTAACTCATAAGAAACCAACATATACATTATTCTGAAATAAATTCGTGACTAGCTGCAGCATCATTTATTCCAGTGCTTAAAACCTCATCTAATATGACAAATAAGGAGAGATGCGCCACTCTGAGAAGCTGCAAAAACACTTCCCTGCTTGCAATATGGCGTTATTCTCTGGGTATTAGATGAATATCTTCCGTTACGTCACAGTTTGTCATGTCTGTTCAAGCTCCGTTGTCGAATAAGATACAGGAATCGTCTACTAAGAGTTCATCTTCGAAAAAGGTAAATGGTCGATATATCAACATTCAGAAATATTTTGGATGCTCTTGTGAATTGTTTCGGAAAGAGTACAATTATTTTCGATATTTTCACAAAGGATCAGTTACAGAAATGATCGATTTGTGATTTTCCTATGATTTTTTCTGTGTTTTTAAATCAAGCTGAATTGTGTGGCTTTGCTCGCTTCCCGTTATACCGTTTTCAAGTCAAGTGGCACATCGTTGAACAGATCATTCAATTTCTTCTCAACCATCCTATTTTTTTCGAATTTCGTTCAAACGTTTTTCTACAATACGCATTTGAAATGTCAAGTCTAAGTGCGGATCTGAATGGTACCCTTACCTCGATAACTTTTGAACGGTTTGATGTGAAACAATGAGACAGGAGGGCGCTGGGGGCAAATCAACTTGGAAATTCCTAAAGTCATAGGGGTTGCACATCATTGAAAAAGTAATTCAATTTTTAACCAACGAAACCAAAAAGGAGGAGGTTCTCTATTCAACCCGTATATTTTATGTTTTTCCATCATATTTTTTTATGTATGATCACGCATAACTTTTTACTGAGGCGTCCGATTCCGATAATTCTTTTTTCAATGGTTAGGGTGTACTTCGACTTTGGTCCCATTTGAATTTAAAAGATGAAATCCACCCCTAAGAGTAGCAAAATGAAGGATATTGATCACTCACCCTCTGAATTCTGGTCCGTTAACCGATTCTATCAGGCAAAACTTTGTACTGGGTTCTTCGATTTGGATGATTCTTTTTTCAATAGATAGGGTTACCTTATATTTGGATTTCGAAAGGAATTAGCCACCCTTACGGGTAGAAAAATAGGGGATAATTGATTTTCACTAGTGAACATTAGCACACACATACGTAGTTGACAATGACAGATCGCTACTGACATTATTCTTGTTCCGTCAAAATCAGTATATTTTATGAGAGGATGGAATGATATACAAAGTAATGAAATGAACTAACCAGAACAACGAAAATAATTTATATTACAACAAATAGTAAAAGTAGATAATCATATTATTTAACTGGTAATAGTTGAAGTAAGGTGGGTAAGTAAGTATTTTGGAAGTAATCAAAAAACAAGTAGGTAGTAATTGGTAGATTTTAGCCACAAAAAATTGAAAAATGAATACTTTTCAACAAAAAATTAAACCGACGAAAAAATCAACTGATAAGCAAAAAATAAAATA
Source organism: Gonioctena quinquepunctata (assembly GCA_018342105.1). Lineage (NCBI taxonomy): Eukaryota > Metazoa > Arthropoda > Insecta > Coleoptera > Chrysomelidae > Gonioctena > Gonioctena quinquepunctata. Next base: position 222,398 of record JAFIRS010000937.1, on the reverse strand, counting down.
AACCTTCTTAGTCTAAAAGATAATTGAGCTCCTAAACTAATGAAAGTAACTGATTTTGAGTCTGCGCCAAACAAACTAGCAATTGAATTAGGTGAAGCGTAAAATGATGGCAGCGAGATGCACGGCTGCGACTTCTTTCATAGATAATGATCTTCGATAATTGTTTGTTTGGTGCCGACTCAAAATCAGTTACTTACATTAGTTTAGGAGCTCAATTATCATTTAGACTAAGAGTGTTTATTTTATTTTTTGCTTTCCAGTTGATTTTTTCCGTCGGTTTAATTTTTTGTTAAAAAGTTTTTATTCTTTCAACTATGATTGTTCTACGGAATCACAATTGAGACTTATTGTAGTCCCCCCTCCCTGTTAACTTTTGAACGTTTCGACATAGAACAACGGGACCAAAATTATTTTGAATGATATCACCTCTTCAAAGACTAGTCTATGAAATGGAAGACATCGTGATTTGCTCGATAGATGGCGCGGGGGGTCACATCAACTTCGTAATTTTGAATAGCATAGGGGGCCGAGTGTCACATCGTTGAAAATATAATTCAATTCTCCCTTGAACTATCTAATTTTTTTAAATTTTCTTATAATTTTTTTCCACAATATGCTTTTTAAATTTTGGTTCACTTGACATTTCAAATGCATATTGTGAAAAGATTGAATTATCATTATCAAAAACAAGTAGATGGTTGAATGAAGATTTGAATTATCCTTTCAACTATGTGAACTATTTGAAATTATTAAGTTGATGTGCCCCTCCGCGCCATTTATCGAATATCATAATGTCTTTCATTTAAAAAAGTAGTATTATATCATTCAAAGTGATTTTCGTCCCATTATTCTACGTCGAACCGTTCAAAAGTTAACAGGGGGGGATATTAAAAAGCTACACTGTATATACCGTGTGTAACAGGATCATGGTACACCCCCGTATCTCCTTTAGTTTTGAAGGTAATCGATTGAAATTTGAAATATCCCATAAACATATTAAGCGGCACTTTTTGACTCACAAATGATTTTTTTTCACTTCCGGTTTCGCCAGAAGTGATACCAACTTTCGATTTTTAAATAGAACATCCTGTATATTATTACATTTCTGAAATCTGCATAATTTTCTGAATCCAATGATACTACATAAGTGACATTTCAAATGTCAATATTTTTGATAATTCAATTTTTAGTTTTCCATTTAAGTGTGTCATGATGGTTCCGATTTATTCTAATTCACCCGTCTAATGCTAGAAAAATCAAAATGCGTTTTTTATGAGCAGATAAAATTCATCGTAATCGATTTCGGGGTAAAACTCAATTTTTTTAAATGGAACCATAATTGGTACCGTGGTACCATTTATTAGTACTATAATAAGGAATTTATTCATACCTGCTAATAAAATGTGCGATAATACAATCAAAATTACAGCTAGAACAAATAAGATAATACAATTACTTTATTCTAATTTAATGCTAAGAAGTTACTAAGGTGGCTTTAAAATACAAAAAATGAACACAAAACATTACAACAATTATTCGAAATGCTGTCCATTAACGTCAATGCACTTCTGAACTCGCATAGCTGTTTCTTGAAGAACGTTCGCTAATTGCTGGGCCGTTATACTATTAATTGCGCGTCTTACTCGCAACTCCAGGTCTTCGCGGGTTGTAACGGCGGTTGCATAGACAATGTTTTTTAAATGGCCCCAAACAAAGAAATCAAGAGGTGTCAAATCAGGTGACCTTGGAGGCCATCGCACAGGACCATTTGTCGAAATTACGTTTTCTTGGAATGCCTGTTGAAGGTAATCAGTTACTATTCTTGAATTATGGGGAGGAGCTCCATCTTGTTGGAAATACATTCCCTGTCGTAGATGAACAGGTAATTCAGTTAACGTGTCCCCAATTTCATTTTGCAGAAATCCTAAGTATCTATCTCCAGTCAAGCGTCCTTTAAATATTATTGGACCAATGATTCTACGACCGAGTATTCCATGCCAAACATTGAAACCGAACCGCACTTGAAAGTTACCCTCCCTAATGAATTTTAATTTTCTTGTGACCAATACCTTGTATTTGACGGTTAAATAATCCCATAATTGTAAACGTAGACTCGTCCGCAAATAAAATCCTTCCCAAAAAAGAACCAATTGCAATATTCCATCCTACGTTCATAATCATTTTCGTACAGGTGCTGGTGCAATTGATATTTGAAAGATTTATAAAAATGTTGGTGCAAGATTCGGCTTACCGTTTGGTGACTAATTTCCAATTCAAACCCAATTTGCCTTAAAGAAACAGTCTATCAACTTCTTTTCGAGCTAAACATTAAGATTCCGTTCCTTCGTCAATGATAACGTTTCCTTCGGGATCATGGTTAGGCTCTCTTCGGAATTGATTTTCAAGACGATTAAAACAATTTCTCGCTGGACATTGTCTATCAGGATATCGGTTGGCATAAAGGATTCTAGCCGCAACGGCATTTTTTCTACATTTTCCATAAATAGTTAACATGTCCACTTTTTCATCCCTTGTATAAATGTGGGGCATTTTGAATGAAAATAACAACAAATGTAAAGACTTTTCCTATACACAATAAAAACACCGATAAACCAATACCTATTTATTTGACAATCTGAATGAATGATTTCATTGTTTTCAAAGCCTCCTTAGTAACTGATTACCTTCAACAGGCATTCGAAGCTATGCGAGTTCAGAAGTGCATTGAAGTTAATGGACAGCATTTCGAACAATTGTTGTAATGTTTTGTGTTCATTTTTTGTATTTCAAACCACCTTAGTAACTTCTTAGCATTAAATTAGAACAAAGTAATTGTTCTTTAGCTGTAATTTTGATTGTATTTATCGCACATTTTATTAGCAGGTATGAATGAAGTCCTTATTAATAGTTAATAAATGGTACCACGGTACCAATATGATTCCATTTGGAAAAATTGTGTTTTACCCCAAAATCGACAACGATGAACTTTATATGCTCATAAAAAACGCAATTTAGTATTTTTGACGGGATTTCGATTTTTCTAGCATTAGAGGGGTGAATTGGAATAAATCGGAACCATCATGACACACTTAAATGGAAAACTAAAAATTGAATTATCAAAAATATTGACGTTTGAAATGTCACTTATATGAAATCATTGGATTCAGAAAAATATGCAGATTTCAAAAATGTAATCATATACAGGGTGTTCTATTCAAAAATCGAAAGTTAATATCACTTCCGGCGAAACCGGAAGTGAAAAAAAAATTATTTGTGGGTCAAAAAGTGCCGCTTATTATGTATATGGGATATCCCAAATTGCAATCAATTACTTTCGAAACTAAAGGAGATACGGGGGGTGTACCATGATCCTGTTACACACGGTATACCGGGTGAGTGAAATTCGAGTAGATGCATGGGGATTTCGAAAACGGTCAGAGCTACAGAGAGGGTTGAATTGGGGCAAAGTTGCGTATTATGGAGGTCTTCACTATGATGTTGAAAAATCTGAGCTAGCCCTCTCACTTTCAGAGATTACAGGAAAAAACGAAAACTTTGATTTCTGTTTTTCACTCATATCTGCTTTAATACAATAGATTTCCAGAAGCTGTTTGCGCTTTGTCATTGCAACTTTCAAGGGGCTGTGAAAATATGTAAACGAAAGTGTTCTCAGGGTGTTGTTTTCTCTGGGCCACCCTAACTATGAAATTTTAAATACGGACCTGGATTTTTTATCACTTTTTTAGCCTTCACAATCATGATTATGACCAGGGTGAGTCAAAATGAAGTGACATATTCTGTGTACCTGATTTTTGAACCGATTCGTATGTTATATTGTTACAAGGTTTTTAGATTTCATATAGAGTATGAGTCAGAAAGAGAATAGTGACATCCGAATGAAATATTATTATTTCAGACATCGTTTGTGTCATAATATATAGAGGACGATCAAAATGGGACGGTTAATTTTAAAACCAAAAGTTGAATGGTGAAAGTAGAAAGCTGGAAATTAATTTCCAATAGTGTAGGTTAACAGTAAAATAGTAAAGTAACAGGAGAAGATATCCGTGATTGGTAACTTGTATTTAAAAATGTAGATAGATGGATAAAATGACATTAAAAAGAAATGCCGCCCTTCGTGCACACTTTCCAACCTCTCCATAAATTAAAATCATTCCAATGTGAACCATTTTCACACTTTCATACACTTATCAAAGTTATCAAAGCCCAACAAGTGAAACTGCATTACCAATACTACCAAATCGTTAGAATTTGCTGAACAATTTGTTGCTTTAAAACAGAAGCTTCTTACAGCAAAAAATTAAGGCCATTCATCTCAGTGCAGGTAAGTTCAAATTACCTCTGTTAGTTTCGAACGGTATTTTTCGGAGGCTGCTCATGAAGAAAATAATGAGTCAGGGTACCATTGGAAAGATAATCAAACGCCCATCAAAATGATGTACCACTTGACCCCCCTACCCATTTAAGATTATAAGGGTAACATCTACCCCTCCTAAGGGGTTGAACCACGAGAGCTACAAATATTCATTGGAAGTGTCCTCCTTGAAAATAAAATTGACCTGTTTTTTTTTTAATTTCTCATATTATTAAATGTAAGAAAGATATTAAGGGTGGGAAGTTTTCAAATTGACACCTTGTATGTTCACAGATGCTATTTCCCGTTTTTCGCAATATTGTGAACAGAATTATAATTTACAAACCGACATTCCAGATATATAGAAGCGTTTCTCTGCCATATAATCGTTTGTTTCATTCATTAACACCAGTTACTCGGTCCGAACTCAATCGACCGCTGAATATCATTCCGGGATGAATCCGAAGGATATATTGCAGAGCATTTCTGTATCTGTTCCTGCTCCTCGAACTGTGCGTTACATATTCCCGAAATTCCTAAACAACCATTTTCATCAAAATTCCACGGAACGCCAAAGCTATGCATGAGGAAACATTGGAAATGGACTTGTGTGTGGACTTCTCGAATGGAAGACCATTCGGTGTCCACTCGACGAGAAATGGAATGTATGCGAATATCGTCACATTATCCGTTATGAGTGTTGTTTGAAATATTTATGGTGGGTGTGAAGAGATTCTGTCATGAGTATTTATAATTGTTTTGTCAATTATCAAGTTAAAATTTGTATAATGATTGTTTGGTGATTTGCTAGTAAGATCATAAGGAAACTAACCATTTTTCGAATATTACTTCTCCAAGAATTGTTTTGACTTCAAATCATTGAATGTCTTCTAATTATAGAAAAATTATACAAGCAGAGGTAAAATGCTCAGAATCCGAAATGAACTATTTCTGACCAAATATCTACCTTCAACTACTTACTACTCCAAGGTTATAATTCGATTTATAAAAAACGTGATTGAGACCACCGAATCTCCTTCAGAAACCATGAACTTAATAGGCGTTGTGCATAGTATGAAATTACTTGTTATGAACTCCAAATATACCTTCATACCTCATGGGTCAATAGAGTTATCATTAGGTTAAATTTCACCTGAAGGTGACCAGTAAAATGTGTTCAAAATACTTGAAATTTCCAGGAAAACTTTCGAGTAAATATTAACCTAATTATTACCTCATGTATATTCACATAGTCAGGGAATAAACAAGTTGGTAAACAGGTCTACTATATACTCTACATTAGCTATTTTCGCACCAATTAAGTTGCATGAGCATTTTTTGTCCTAGTTTATACCTACTGTTCCACAATGTGGGCGGGATTACAGAAATATTTGTCCAGTTAGACTAAGGCTAGGTTGTTCAATCAAGGATGACCAAGTGATTGGTGATTTTTTCAGTTGTTCAATACGGGTTTATAAAATAAACCTAGTTTAACAATGGTTTAGTTAATCTCACAATTCGGGGTTTAGGAAATAATTTGCCGATTCTAACCTAATTGATTTTTTCACATTTTAATAGACATCCACTATTCTGAAAATTATCATTGTGTTTAATATTATTGTTCGATACCCTACTGCAAAGATGTTCGAAGATATAAAAGACTATGAAGGTTTTTTTGAAGTTTTTGATATTTTTGCCCCAAAAAGAAACAGACAACGTAGAAACTATTCAGAAGAATGGACAGAAAAATAATTTTTGTATAGATTTCGCTTGCCAAAAAAAATCGTCCGCAACTAACAAAAAAAAACGAATCACCTCTCAAATGACTACATTGGCAAAATCGCAAAAAATAAACTTCCAAATAAATATCCAGTCTTCATTTTTCAAACCAATTTTTTTTTTTGAGCACGTATCATTCAACGAAACTGGATGACTGGTTCATAAATATTGGTAAATGTTTACATACACTAGATGTAAAATTAATTGGATTCAATTATAAAACTGTGAAATAATTATTGGTATTGATTCACATTAACAACGATAAGTCAATATATTACAGAATGTATTTCACAATGATGCATATCTTGTTTTTATGTTCAAAGCTAATTCAATTTATGATTTGAAAAAAAAAACAACAAATGACCAAACTCAAATATGTGGTTAAAAGTTCATAAAAAGCATTTCAATCCTTGGTAGAGATTTCGTAGAAAATCGAATATTCTATTCAATTGAATAATAATCCTGATATGCCAAATTACAAAACACAACAATAAAGCTTACCCTTTTTCTACTATTACACATTCTGGACTCCACACACAATATAATTATCCAACGATTTCCAAATTCTGATTATTCATTATCAATTTCTTACTGTTTTGTCAGTTATTATTTTCAGCAGTTAAATACCGACTATTCCTTGACGCAAAATTATTCTAGGTAATACATTTCCTTGTTCCCATATGCTTATAACACTTTAAATATACATTACAACTATTTCTATATGACCGTTAAGACTGAATTAAATCTGACTAGACTGAATTCAATCTGACTACATCGAATATTAGTACTCAAAATAGTTGATACTATTGATAGCTGTTGATAGCTGTGTAATGAGCCGTGTATTGACTGAGACTTGAGTGAATTGGGTCGGATGAATGAGTGAGAGTGAATTCATATTTTTATTCCTTTTTATATCCCATTAGTGGATGACGTTCACCCCACCGACCGAAGGCTATTAGTCTACGCACATAACAGTTCGTGATGACAGGTTCTATTATTATTTATGAGTTTAATTTATAGTACTCGCAGTCCCTGGATTAGTAACAACAAGCGTTGTTATTTTTTTGTTATTTTTATCTCCATAATTCATCACTTTGGTGTATTCTTATCAGTGGTTCAGATGGTTCACACATCTGATGATAATTAATTTCTCTAAGGTAGGGTAATTTAGAGTGGTTATTTCTCCCGCTATGATTATTTATGGTCTTTTTTATAAATTAAAATCCGAGTTTTTCTTATCTCTCAGCCGGAGACATTCCTGATCTTGTCAGCACTTCAAAATGTTGTGGTTTTGATTAGTTGTAATGAATCTCAATGATTTATGATGGAATCCCTAATGATTTTCCATTCCTCGGACTGACAACACACGCGTTGAAACTTTAGTTCATGAAGATAAGTTTTTCTTATTTTATATCTTGACATGTTTATTACTCAATGGATTTTTGCTTTAACATCTTGTGGTAGCTATTTTCGTGTGCACTTTTCGACTTCTAAGAATGGATTAATAGTTAAAATAAATGTTCATATTCGAGGTGGCCATTTCGTCACATATTAATTCGTTATATCTATATATGTATATTCTCGGGTATAACATTTTTATGTATCCGCCTAGAGCGATGTTGATCAGAAAATTTCAAAAGGTGTCGGGTATCCCCCCCTTCAACACAATGAACTTATTTTCGGAAATCATAGTATTCAAGTATACGAACCCTTCTCTTATCATCCACCTGGATTTCATCTGGAGTATATTGCAAAAAAAATAAAAAATACAGCAAAAACTAACCTGTTTCGGTTCATAAAATGTCTCATAAACTGGATGGTGGATGGCCATAAACTGGATGCTCGTTTTAATCCCTTTTCTACATGACTTATCTGCGAATCTGCATTTCATGACGACTTTATAGCTCTCTGGATCTGCTGAAGATAATTCTAAACACGGGTTAATTTGGCTCGAAATTACTTCCTAGTTCGGCTGCCTCTGTATTCCATCTCTGGACGATAAAATTCAACTTGTTTGTTGTACTGAATATGTGATTTACACAGTGGTTTACACTTATTCAATCTGTATTGGGGTTTGTTTTCTCTTTATTACTGCTAGAACATGCATGAATAATATGACAAAATTCTCCAAATTTTTGAGAAATGTCTTAAAAATTCTTAGTGACATACAATATGGGTTCCAGCAAGAAATCAGTACTACGGAGGCCATCGTTGATTTGATTGAAAACATGAAAAAACCTAGACAGTAACAAGAAATGCAAAGGTGAATTCCTTGACGTTGCGAAGGCCTTCGACCTAGTACCACACAAGAGACTACTTGATGTACTTCAGTACTAACGTATCCGTGGTATTGTGTTGAATATCCTCGGAAAATACTTGACTGATAGGCAGCAACAGATCAAAATGAAAATAAATTAGTGATCACGAAACTACCCAAATTGGAGAACCTCAAGGAACCGTTCTAGGGCCAATTCCATTTTTCACATATGTAAACTCAATGTTGGGGTCTTCCATAGATGTTGGAGTAACCGTTGATACCATTCTTATATTTGATGATACAACTTGGAACAAAGTCAAAAGTAAAACTGAAAATGCCATCCTCAATGTGAAAAAATGGATAAATCATAACAAACTATCACTAAATGTCAAAAAACCAACATATAGTGTTTTTTCTCTGATACTTCCAGTAGGCCCAGCTTCCAAATTGCAAATACCAACTTTGAAATAAAAGAATCGGAAGCTACTAAATATCTTGGTATTACTATACAAAGGAATCTTTAATGAATTCAACATATCACCAATCTGATTAAAAGACTACGAAGACTTGTACATAATTTCTATGAATTCAAAAAAATATAAACAAAAGCTGCTTTTGATGGTTCATAAAGCACTAGTTGAATCAATCATGAAATATGGTAGGTATCTAGGTCTATAGCAATGCATTGAGCCCTCCCAATGTCTATTGAAAATAATATTTCATAAAAGTAAATTACACCCAACTGAAGACATATCTGATGATATTGGAACTCCCAAGGGCAGGATGTTTCACTTCCACAGTAACTGTACCATTTTATACAAATACCGTAAAATGAAAACTTCCATCTCTCACACTTATGATAACAGACAAGTTAGGTATTTTAACTAAAAATTGTTTTCCAAAGAATATAAGATCCATATAACAAAAAACTACTTACAATATTCAAACATTATTTAAGGATAACCTTCTATCTACATTGATTTGCGCTAAAGATTTACATCAGCTCTACAGCACAGCCTCTATTGTTGTGACTCAAGTATTTTTACTTTAGATTAGATAATACAATAATATTAAACTGTAATAAAAACTATTTTAATCAAGATTATTCATCTTTAGTTTGCACATACAACTCCTACTTAGACGTAGGTGCTCATATGTACTATATACAGTTATTATGATTATATATTATATATATATATATATTTTTTCTTGTATTCTTGAACCATTATATTATATTTCTGTAATTTTTTTTGGTTCACTTATAGGAATAAAACGTGGATGCAAATTTGGTTCTATTTCAATTGCAATTTATTTTTTTATATAGAAAATATAACGTTTCGCTTAAGTACTTAAGCTTCATCAGATATTGTAGCTGTCAGCACAAATTTGGTTGGGTTAGGTTCGATGTTTTTGGACCCACATCTGATGAAGCTTAAGTACTTAAGCGAAACGTTATATTTTCTATATAAAAAAATAAATTGCAATATGAAATAGTACCAAATTTGCATCCACGTTTTATTCCTATAAGTGAACAAAACCAAAATACAGAAATATATATATATATATATGTATATATATATATATATATATATATATATATATATATATATATATATATAAATATACTTTTCATAGTCCCCCTCTGTTAACTTCTGAAGGGTTCGACATAGAACAATGGGACGAAAATCATTTCGAATTATATCACCAATACTACTTTTTGAAATCAAAGACATCGTGATTGCTCGATAGATGGCGCGGAGGGGCACATCAACTTAAAAATTTCAAATAGCATAGGGGGTCAAGTGGCACATCGTTAAAAAGATAATTCAATTATCTTTTCAACCATCCAAATTTTGCTTGAATTTTGTCGTTTTTTCACAATATGTATTTTGAATTTTGTTATTCTTGACATTTCAAATGTATTGACGAAATAAAAAAAACTAGGTGGTTGAAAAGAGAATTAAGTTATATTTTTAACGATGTGCCACTTGTCATTTGAAACCGCGCCATCTATCGAGCAATCATAATGTCTTTCATTTCAAACAGGAGTATCGGCGATAACATTCAAAATGGTTTTTATCCAATTGATCTACGTCGAACCCTTGAAATTAAGAGGGGGGGAAGGGTATAAAAAGCCGCACTGTACATATATTATGTGAAAATATGTTCAGCAATGTTATAATTGAAAACCTCCTATCTAGGACAGCAGGGAGTCTCTCAATATTCGAGTTCGCACAGCAATCTCTCATGTGGTACCATATCAAATGCGTGCTCGGTGTCTAAATAAATAACATCGATTGGATTGTTTGAATCCAGTTCCTAACTCCATTTATCGACACCTAATAGGAGGTTTGGAACAGTTGATCATTCGTGGAAAAATTCGTGTTGTTTTTATTTCAAAGCACCAGAGTCGTGGAAAACGTAGTTAATTCTCGGTTGATGATTCTCTCCATACATTCACAGAAAAGGCTTAGGTGAATATCAAGGTTTCTGTTTTCTTGAGAATAGAATACATTTCGTTTGTTGTTCCCAAGTTTCAGTGCTGTATGTTTTGTTGCGTGGTATCAAGATTGTTTCCCCTAATGTATACGAATAGATCATCTGTGACTTGCTTGAACGGATATTTAGATGTTCATCACTTCATTGTTGATTACGACGGTTTTGTGGGATTTGTTGTAATGTATTTTTGAATTTTCATCAATTAAATTCTGTTTTCGAAGAAATAATGATAAAAAGTAGCATATTGCCAATCGCTTCCCAAGTATCTAGTTTCATTATGATATATTTCAACTTTACTGTATCGTATACCTTGCATATGTCAAAGAGGTAGCAATGGTTGTTTGTTTGTTAGCAAAGCCTTCGTTGATGTAGGATTCAAGATCTATCACATTATGATCATGGTTTTCTAAAGCCGTTTTGGAATGTTGTTAGTAATTGCTTTTTTTCAGGGAATCAGGATAGTTTTCTGTTAATTATCTCCTCCAATAGTTTGCACATTGTGCAGGTGAGAGAAATTGGGCGGAATGATTCTGGATCAGTTTTCGATCCATGGAGTTTGAGAATTGGTATTATCGTTACTTCGGTCCATGATGAGAGGGACTTGTCATCGATGAAATTTTTTTTGTGAAAGTGGAGCTGTTTTTTTGCACTGGCTGGAACGTTTTGCGAATATATTTCTCCAGGTTTTACCAATGTAACAGATATATAAATTTGAATATAAAATTGGTGAAATATGCATGATATTTATATATTACTCAATTTCTCTTTATCAATAGCCTGATATAGCATAAATGTATATTCCATTCGGCTGTACATGTATAATGAGTAATTTGGACATATTCATCCACTGAAAGCCATCATTATCCCATCATGTCAACAAAGCCGCGCCAGTAGCATTCAGCTTTCTCTCCCACACTCGCGACATGAAATGATCATTACGCCCCAGCACGCCATGGCAACGGCTATCGCGGAAAAATTCAATTGCATATAATATAAATAAATCGAGCGAAAAATTCCACAATTTTCTCTGCCATTACCTTTTCCGGAATTTCACTCGTAAATGCATTTTGTCGTAACGAATATTTCATTGGATACCCAGCCAACGTCATTCCGTAACTGGCACAGTGAATTGTTCTTTGTTTGATTTCCATAATTCGGACATAACACTTCACCTATATACAGAAAAATGTTCAGGGTATTTTATACGACTATTTTGGTTCCTGAGCTCATGTGATACCTCTCCTCGTACCTTAGTCATATGAAATTACTTTTAGCAAAGTGATATGGGACTGTTTGGAAATATCAGTGTAGTCTGTTTCTAGTTATCAGAAAGAGCATACAACTATGGCATTCAATTATTGGATTATTTTTCGTTCATTCAATAGTTGCAGTACCACGTCAATTTATGGCATGGGGAAAGCAAGTTAACGCTAGATATATATAACTAAAGGTGAAAGATCAGCAAGGGGTTGAGATCTTAATTTTTATTTATTATTTCATTGAGGAAAGAAGACATGACAACCGAAAATGCACTTAGATATATTTATAACATTACAGGGTTATTAACGTATAGATTGAAAAATATTTTTTTAACGTATTCGGAAACGTCACCGAAGAATTTTTAAAATAGGTCTTTTTTCAGCATATTTTAAAGTGTACTGTAGGACAACATTTAGGCAGAGGGGAATTAGGTAATAGTTAGTATAGTCCTATTTGATATGGAACAATTATTTGTTTCTGATACAGTATGGGAAAATACTAAGTAAAATTATACTGACGATTTCATTTGAATCAATTAAGTTGTTGTTTTATGAATAGCTCAAATGCCTGTGAAAATTGCTGCAGTTGGGATATTCGATAGTGAATCAAGTCTGGATGGAATGTTGAGAAATGGAAAGTCAATATGGCTTCATAATATTTTTTCAGCGACTATCCAGAAATATGCCCCTTGTATCAATATACATCGTTCCATTCCCTCACTGTTAACATGAAATGAATCGATTCCCACACCACTGTGACGTGCAATTCGAAAACAATATGTATCCGTCTGATAAAGTGTAGATAGATAGATTGATTATCGAAAATTTTTCCTTATTTATATCCTCAACTCAATATGATATGAACTTCACAGAAGTGAAGAATTTTTGATGATCCAAAGTTCTGATTCGATTGAAAATATGGAGGATACAAACGATGTTGAATTAGAATTAACAGTTCCTGAAATTTTGGAAAATGCCAAGATAGCTGCTCCAAATTTACTCCTTGAGAAGTCCAGAAAAAAGTATGAACTTGTCCATACATCATTCATTGATTGGAAGACTCCTATGATTTCAGCATCGTTATCCGAAAATTGTTTTTGGCATATTTCGGTGAAAAAGCAAAAGTATTGAAACCAACAACTTTATGGAATCAATATTCAATGTTGGCATCAATGATGACGTTAATATTTCGAAATACCCGAAAAATCTGAAATATTTACAGCAAAAAAAAACAACGACTTTATTGATGGCACAGATGTTGAATTCCTAATGACTAAAGTATTCGTATATAAAAATATATGAATAGAATGGAAATTATTTCAAAACTTCTTTTAAATAATTTTATTCGTTTATATGAATTTCTTTAAACAACTATAAATCCCGTAGTAGGTCAGTTGTCAAAACATCTAGATAAACAGAGTGTCGGCGGTTCAAATCTCAAATACCTCTTTTTTTATTGGGCATGTAAAAATGATAAATTTTCTGCAGGTTGCACTGATTACGGGAGTTATGGGTACTTGCCGAAAATATGAGGTGCACCAGATAAAAATATCTGATTTGAAGATTTGGGATCAGAGTCTTGTACAATACCTGACACAAAAACCAAAGTTATGCGGAAATTCTAACTGGATTTTTATGAAGTATTTAAAAAAATTTCCCAAATGTTGAGGAATTCCTCTTTTTCTTTTTGAATTATCAGAAGGTAAAGTGCACCATCCAAAAAATTTGATTTAATAAGTTTGGAGAGAAGGGGGAACAAATGGCTAAACACTTAAAAATACCGAATCATTAATTGTATACTGGCCACTGTTTTCTCAGATCTTCAGCAACAAAGTAGCAGAGGAATATTTCGATGAATCCATGACTAATAAATACGAAGTAGTTAATATAAATTCCACAGGGAACACTAAAAATGTACAGTCTTGACCACTTAATTGTAACGTTCAATATCATTTATAATAATAAATGAAAATATGTTTAACATGGTAACATGATTTAGATAGATAGATCTTTATTTTCCAGTAGACAAGAGGACATTGTATAGGAATAGTCGAAATCTAGGTAATCGTCTATTGGGATTCATAATAAAAAACACTAGACACTCCACGAACGCCAAAACTCTCTTGAACCTATATTACGCATTCATATATACTAGATTAAATTTTGCATGAATTGTTTGGAATCCCCAATATGCCACATATCAGCAGAGAATCGAAAGCATACAGAACAAATTCGTGAAACAACTAGCCCGTAAATCGAATATCCCAATATTAAACAGCAACTATAGTCCAATTCTGAGAAAGTACTCCATGTTGTCTCTCACCGATAGAAGAAGTATGTCCGACCTTCTAATGATCTACAAAATAGAAAAATCGAATTAAACGGTTTTCTTCACATAAAGGATTCAATATAAAATTGAACCAGAAAATGGTAGATCTCAGGTGAAAAACAACTACTTTACTGGCAAATACCACGCAGAGCATTGAATGATATTCACCTGAGAATCCATGCATACTTCCATATAATATCAATGGACATTGAATGCAAATGTTTCTTTCTGATAAGCTCGATTATGTTTAATTTATGTCGTGTTCACCTAACAATCCGCATACCGGTTTCAGGCTTCTTGGCCCTCATCAGTACGGAGTAGTCAACCAGCCAAAGGTCCAAAGAACTCTGGCTGAAGTGAGACACAACGTAAACAAACCATCATCGAGCTTGTAACACCTATAGGTACGCCGGAAAAAATAAACTTTAACTGGCGGTACCTAGTGACAGAAAGAAACACTCCGAAAATCTCCCACCTCGATAGGTTTCTAAATAAAAGATTCCTTCTCAGTAGGAGTGGCAAGCCCGTCTAGCATATAGTGAAAAATAAGTGCCATGTGAAGTGCAATGAATAGAAAAATCGAATTAAACGGTTTCTTCATAAAGGATTCAATATAAAATTGAACCAGAAAATGGTAGATCTCAGGTGAAAAATATCTACTTTCCTGGCAAATACCACGCAGAACATTGAATGATATTCACCTGAAAATCCATGCATACTTCCATATAATATCAATGGACATTGAATGCAAATGTTTCTTTCTGATAAGCTCGATTATGTTTAATTTATGTCGTGTTCACCTAACAATCCGCATACCGGTTTCAGGCTTCTTGGCCCTCATCAGTACGGAGTAGTCAATCTAGAAACCTATCGAGGTGGGAGATTTTCGGAGTGTTTCTTTCTGTCACTAGGTACCGCCAGTTAAAGTTTATCTTTTCCGGCGTACCTATAGGTGTTACAAGCTCGATGATGGTTTGTTTACGTTGTGTCTCACTTCAGCCAGAGTTCTTTGGACCTTTGGCTGGTTGACTACTCCGTACTGATGAGGGCCAAGAAGCCTGAAACCGGTATGCGGATTGTTAGGTGAACACGACAAAATTAAACATAATCGAGCTTATCAGAAAGAAACATTTGCATTCAATGTCCATTGATATTATATCGAAGTATGCATGGATTTTCAGGTGAATATCATTCAATGTTCTGCGTGGTATTTGCCAGGAAAGTAGTTGTTTTTCACCTGAGATCTACCATTTTCTGGTTCAATTTTATATTGAATCCTTTATGTGAAGAAAACCGTTTAATTCGATTTTTCAATTCATTCCACTTCACATGGCACTTATCTTCCACGATCTACAAAATATTCAATAACCGTATTGATTTTTCTGAACTATCGTCCAAAATATCCTTAAGTACACCCAACAGAAATTTAAGAAAGCACGAAACTTTCAATACACCATTTAGAAAAACAAATTCAGGATTTAAACTCTCCCATTTGTAGAATGTTGAGAACTTTCAATAGCCACTGTAATGACATCGCAATATTCAGGCTCTCATTTCTGAGGTTTAAAAACTACGTGAAATCCATGTTCTGCCTTCGTTTAACCTAATAATGATTATTTTCACTTCAATATACAGATAATATCTCATTTGAATTGTTTACAAATTGTTTATATGTTGTTCACATTGTACATAAGTATATTGTCACTTTATTCATATTTGTTCATATTTGTTCATATTTATTCATATTTGTTCACATTTGTTCACAGTTATTCATATTTGTTCACACTTATTCATATTTGTTCATATTTATTCTATAATGCATCATTCATAATGTTTATCTTGTAGTTATTTTAGCTCACTATTCGATTACTATTAGATTACCTAAAAAGAGGATACTCGTTGGATTTATCTGTTTGTAATAAATAAATAAAAATAAATAAATACCAAATTTAAAATCCAGAACAGTATATTTGAAATACAAAATAGAATTCAAAAGCGAAAGAACTCAAATTTAAAATTCAGAGTCCGACTGATATTCCTAAAGTTCTTTAATATACATGTCAACATCTCAAGATAAAAATTTACAAACAAGGCAGTACAGTTTCAGGACATAAACTCTTCAAGACTATACAAACATTTTTCCAGTATTCTCGTATTTGCTTTTTGAATATGTTTTCACCTTTACTTTCTTCAATATAGTTTATTGAATACCCTGGGAAAGTGAGGAGAGTTGAGAGATACTCTATATTTATTCAAATGTATATGAAGTTTATTTTAGTTCTGGCATTGAGTATTATATATCTTCATTGGTACTGAATAGAGAACTGCATTCTCAAATGAGTATACGAAAATCAGAGATGGCTAACGAAGGAACTGTTGAAATTATATAGTTTTTGAAAAACAGTTCTACAACTTGTTCGCGCCGATATATTGACGAGAGAGCGCAAAACTTGCTTTTGAGCAATGAATACATCATGTGAGGATACAGTTAAACCACATAGATATATACCATACCGTAATCTACTGTCAACTTGTGCATAATACAATGCAACAAGTTTATTCATTTCTAATACATTCCTAGTGGTTCTGAATTGATATGATGATGAATTCAGTGACTGACAATTATTTTTCCAGTCCATGCATGAATCAATTTGGCAACCAAGGAATGTTACACAGTCACCATCATTGGAGACATATGGTGTTGAAGAGCCATCTGAGCCGAATGTAATTTCTTCACATGATTTTTGACGGTTATGAATCTTATCGATTTTGTTTTTTCCACATTGAGAAAAAAGTGATTTGCAGAGTACCAATCATGTAATCTATGAAAAACTATATTACATTTATCTTTGAGGTCTACATCGGATTCATCTGATATAATAACAGACGTATCATCTGCGTATAGAGTGAGTGATGCCGGTATCGATAAATTACTCAAATCATTTATGTATAGGATAAACAATACTGGGCCTAAAACTGAGCCCTGCGGTACACCAAGATCAATGTCTTTTATTCCAGAATTATGTTTTTTAACGATAAAATATTGTTTTCTGTATCTCAAATAGTTTGATATCCAATCCAGTGATACCATATTTGTCCAACTTCTCAAGTGAAAGAGAATTATTGACACAATCGAACGCCCTACTAAGATCACGAAAGATCCCCACAGGGCACTCAATAAATTTGATTATTTGAGTATAGTATGAATGGACTGGTGTTGTGGTTGATCTCCTACCGAAAAATCTATGTTGGCTTTTCGAAAAAATATTGAACGCATATTCAAATACTTGATGGTATTGTTACTGGTCTATAGTTCTCTAATGAATGTTCATTTTTCTTTTTGATACTGGTGAAATTCTACCTATTTTTATCATATGTGGAAAATGGCCAGTGGAAAAAATAAATTCACCAAATATGGAAGTGCAGTGCATAAAACATGGAGTGTTCTCCTCAAAAGAAATATGGGTATCTCATCGTAACCTGAAGAAAATTTATTCTACAATTTCAGTAATAATAAATCATATAGCTCTGCATGGTCGTATGGAGAGACAAAAAAGAAGTTGCGTGATGTTACAATTTTTCTAGTGAAGAAGTCAGCGTCTGTACCGTTACAGTTTATTTGATTAACAATATGTTTGGGAACTTCAATGAAATGATTATTGAACAAATTCGCTACAGTTGCTGGTTCATTGACGAAAAGATCTTCCTCTCTCATTGACATTTCTTCTTTAACATTTTTTGTTTTGTTTGATAATTCAGAAACTATTTGCCATGCCGATTTCGTTTGGTTTTCGGATCTATTCATTTTATTCTGGAAATAATTTTTTTTGTAGTAGCGATCAAATGCTCATGTTTTTATTTCTCCTCTTTATACTTATCTGTTAATTCTGGAAACATCACCTTCCACATATATAGGTCTTTCAGATTCATGCTAGATGTTTTTACTTTATCATTAATCCATTTACTTGTCCCAGAATACATTGTATGGCCTGTTTTAGGAAAGTGGACGGCAAAATAAAATAAAATTTGAAATATTTATTTATTTATTTATTGATATGCTGTTCTTCAGGTTACACCCAACTACAGAACAGGAATATAAGTTACAAATACAGTACAATACAAAATAACAAATTAACAAAGTAATAATACATACCAAGATTAACTAAAGTAATAGGATTTAATCGCAGAGATTGAACAGTCAAAAATATCAATCTGACAACTTGCAGAATTACAATTGACACACATGTTATGCATCAGTGAGTATTTCAAGATATATGTTAATGGTGTTGGTAAATAAAACGTGTGGTCTACTCTAGACGATGGTCTAGGTACATTGAAATTGAGTTTTTGCAGAATATGTGGGTCAATAATTAGGTTATTGATAAGTTTGAACAGGAAAATTGTGGAGTGACAATCACGACGGCAGCTTAGGGTGTTCATAGCGTGTCTAGCCAACAATGCATCATGAGGGAAGCCAATTGGTGGATATATATATTGTCCGTTTTATAGGAGAGAAGTTTGAGGAAGCGACGCTGAACCGATTTAACCTCCTCTATATATATATATATATATATATATATATATATATATATATATATATAATTAATTGATGATGATAATTGATGATGCGTATTCTAATTTTGATCTGACGAAGGCATAGTTAAACGTTTTTGATGTAGATGGGTCGGATAAATCTTTAGAGATTCGCGCAATGAATCCATACATTCTGTTTGCAGCAGACAGAGTGGCTTCAATATGAGGGGCAAAAGATAATTCCGTGTCGAAAATAACACCAAGATCGGTTCATGTGTGGGGTATGTCGTTGATTGAATATTGATATAAAAGTAGCCGATTCTTTAAATTGAATGTTATTACATTTACTTGCATTAAGAGAAAGCTTATTACAGAAGCGCCATTGCTCAATGCTTCTCAGGTTAAGGGACAATTGAAAACAGTCTCCTATCCCATTGATCTCAGAAACTAATTTTAGGTCATATGCGTATATTAAGCAGTTGAGGTCAATGACCTCAACTATGTCATCTATGGAAGCGTTGAAGAGGAGTGAACCAAGGTTGCTTCCTTGAGGTACACCTGAGGTAGCTGCATATTCAATAGATTCGAAGCCATTGAATATGACATACTGACGCCTGTCAGTGAGGTATGACACGAAGAGTTCGATTAGGGTCTGAGAAAAGCCATTCCTGTATAGTTTCGATAGTAGTATTCCATTATCAAGTTTGTCGAACGCTTTCGAAAAGTCCGTATAAATGACATCGGTTTGGGATCTCCTATCAGTAGTCTCTGCATATGCATGTTCAACGTGAACCGAGTAACTCAGATACCTTCTTTTTATATCACACTAAAGTGTAGGAGATTAGACTTCATTTTCTTCTAATTTTTTTTTCCAATTAGAATTTTTTTCCAATTTGGAATTATCATTTGACTACTTTTTTATGAAAATGAATATTTCAGTGTTTGATTGGCCTCCTGAAGTGTTATTTGTTGGCCTCCTGAATTGTTTCCATTTCAACTTTACGAATATGTTTTTTCTCATAACTGTACTACAGATGTAGAAAAAATTTTAGGATTCTGTTGATTTGCAATGAACATGAGAGTGATCTAGAAGCAATATCGTATTCGTTGAAAAAATATAGTGTACAACGAGCATGGAATGAACATTCCTCACGCATACGAATTGCGTTACTTCCACATTAATGAGAAATGAGTATCATTCCATGTTCGTTGTACAATATATATATATATATATATATATATATATATATATATATATATATATATATATATATATATATATATATATATATATTGAGTTGATGTCTATCTTATTATTTACTATATTGTGCGATATCTTTTATGTATGACCAATGCTACGATCTCTGGTGGATCTGTATCAATTACAGAGCTATCTATGCTCGGAGTGAGTGATAATGATTATAATGAGATCCATTATCCAAATCCATTCAATCATTCATTGAGTTTTGTCGAAAAACATTCGTTGAATGGAAGTGTTAGCTACGGACAGCAAACTCTGATTCGAGCCCCCAATTCGTTGATTTTCTATAACTCCCTGACAAGGTGAGAAAAGTTTCCCACATCAATAACTCATTTTAGTTCCCAGGCATTCATATACATTCTTACACACCAATAGGGTATATTTGGAACCTTTCCAAATCCAACTACTTCCAGATGTCGTCCTCCTCCTTTTGCATTCGATATGTGAACTTTGAGCGGAAGAACAATACCTATAGGATAAATATCCCATTTGGGTTATCTGAGTGGAGTTTTATATTGCATCGCGTGTTCTATCTCGATTGAATCCGGGTTGAGTGAAAATTAAGGCAAAACATCGCATTGACCGAAAACCACCTTACACAAATCCTTCCTTACTAGCCATTCCGGGAATACGATGACTATAATCGTAAGTGTGAGGGTATGCAGTATGTAGTCTACATTACTTTCATATACGGTATTGGGAGATTGGATTCAGTGATAGGAAGACATAACGTGGCTTGCCAATGATGTGAATCTTCACACTACTAACATTATAGGGAAGTTATAGCAAACATAAAGGAAATTTGGCTTCAGAGATTTGGAATTCATCCATATTTGATAGAATATTTTACTTAGCAGTCTTAAAAGTCCGTAAATTATAATTCATGTTGAAATAAATACGAGAGGGTTTAATGAAGGTCCTCAAAATGTCTTTAGGCAAAGTATAGATATTGATTATAACCATAAGGAGGAACCTAGGAGATTTAGGAGCTTCGTCTACAAATGCAAATCTTCAACAATAACTTATTCTGCTTTTTCAGAACAACTGTCGCGTAATCTTTGTTTGAGCAATAGATCATTCCGTTATAGAGGGCAATGAGAGAGTTCATCTAGCTGCCAAGGAAGTTTTTACACTTGAGAATATCCCATAGAGAGTTTTCAAAGGAAAATACAAATCAATCAATGATATTTACGAACAAAACTCGAAAACTTATTTTTTCCCTGAACACAAAATAATAATCAGAAATTAAATTGATGGCATTTTTTTGAGCACAATTGAGAACAGAAAATGTGTAACAACATTTATCTGTGTTTGAAATACGTTCCTCAAGATTCTAACAAACATATATTCGGAAAAGTACACTCTTCACACCATTCGTCATTTCAAAAGTCCGGTGACTTATCCTGTGGCTATGGTTATGAGAAAAGGTGTCCAGCTGATACATCCATTTGATGAAATTCAGAAGAAGCTTATAAGCGGAGGATTTATCTCGATCTATTACAAAAAATAATTTTTTTTGTCAAAAATGTAAGCACTGGTCATTGAAAATAAATTTGATGTGAATAAAACCAAAACAAAATATTCTTTGCATATTACCCTGTAAATATAATTGCATTATATCTCAAAATACCTTTTATTTTGTGGACATGAAGAAGAAAACTGATCTAATAGACATATTATTGCTTTGTTTGTATTATTTTACATTTTACTTCAGTGGCAAGACCAGGTGAACAGTTTATTCGGATGAATTAAAAATGGAAAATGTTTTCTTTTATTTTTTTTGCAGAAAAAACATGCTTTTATAATTGTATCCCATTTACATTTTCATAACAAAAAATTATTCGAAAAATTCAAAATATCAACACTCAAATCTATAAAATATTCTTTACATAGTTTATTCCGAAAACATGTCATCAATATTGGATGTAACATATATAATTTGCTTGCAGTAAAAATCAAAAACATATGTAGAAATTCCTTTGCTTAAAACATCAAAAAGAGATAACTGAAAACAAAAATTATACAATAATAGTTTCAAATCTATCACTTGAATATAATTATTCTCCATAGAGAGAATCATGGCGATTCGAAAATCAGTTGCTCATATATTGCAAAGCCTCTGACTAGAAAACGTCGGTTTTGGGACAGGAATTGGATATTGCGAAGAAATAAATTGGGCGTTTCAGGAATCCCGCTCATGGAGCTGGCTTTGGAGGACAAGGATGCATACAAAAATTATTTGAGAATGTCCGAAGAACAATTTGAAGGACTTATTTCGAAGATAAGAAGCACAATACAAAAACCACTCGACTGCCTATAGTTCACTCGCTCCAAACGCGTTTCAACTTGTCTGAAAATCGCCTATGGCGCATTAGTTGATCGATAAGTTTTGAATGGGTCAAACTTTTTCGGGTCGACAAAAATGTATCAACAAACATCGAAAAACAAGTTTCACAAGTATATTTTTGTTGATCAATAAAAATCGTACAACTAAAATCGACTCGTGAAGGCGCGCCTTCATGATAATGAGAATAATCACGGAAATTTGTTTTGAAAAATTCACAGACCACTGCTATATTCCCAAGGGCTGATATTTTTTATATACGAAATTCACTGTTTAATTACACAATGAAGCAAGAACTCCCATTATGTAACACGCTTACGACTCCATTCGTTTTTACGATCTAAGCCTTTTTCCCAAGTGAAAAAGTAAATTTAATTAGGTCTTTGGAATCGTATATTACCTGCGATAACAATCTCATTTAGGTTTTCTTCACACATTTTTAATTGAATGGATTTTTCAACGAGCATTAGCAGATGGTTTCGTATACGGTGGTGGAAAAATTCCTGGTTTTTCAATGGTATCCCCCAAATACAATTCGATATAGAACATTTCAGCTGAGTAACTGTTGCCGATTTATTTTTATTCGCAAGATTTTTAGGAAGAACGTTGAAAATGATTCAGAATGGTATAAAATGCCTCTGCTTCTGAAAGTATTCATGCTTCAGTTGATATTTGTTCATCTTGAGGGGCTCGCAACCGCTTTCGTCGTGAATAAAATAATGATGATAATTTTTTCAGTTTATTTCGAACTAGAAGCCGATGATTGCTGTTTCATTCGGGGTGAAGTCGGACGATTTTTGCCGTTTTTTGTTAATAAAAATTAGAATTTCCGAAAGAAAATTTGAAAACAAAAATTACATTCTTGCATGTATCTATTGTCAAATTCCATAGTAGAACCAAATAAATTTTCATTCTTCCCACAACTTTTTTTTTGTTGAAGAGTATCCGCCTCCACCCCTATATGTGGGATGAAGGCGGCCGACCATATGTTGAGCGTTAAAAATTGTCTCAGACCCTATTACGGGGCATATACGGACAAACAAAATTAAAAATATATACAGAGTGACCCATTTGAAAGCGGACCACCTCTCTAAAACTGTTATTTATTATCCGATTCAGAAGTTTTTTTTTCAGTAGATAGAGCATTAATAGTTCTAGTTGAATGCCATAAATTCGAAATAAAAATAAAAATTTCACGGCCTACTTCGAATTTTTTTCAAGGTAAAAAATCCAAAAACCTAGTGGCGATTTATTTTGATAAAATTTGACGACGCCACCGGATTTGTTATGCTTTCAAATGGGTGTGACCAAAATTTCACGATAAAATTATTGTTTTCAACAGAAATATGGCATAGGTGAAATTCATATCACTTTATCAAAATATTTCGAAAAGTCGTCATATAAATCACAATCTTGTTAAAAATATCGTTTGAAATGCTCTTTCAGGTCGTTAGCAGTCGAGTGTGTGAACAGCAGTTATTCAAAATGGCGTCAAATTATGTTTCTTCCAAACGTGTGTTCTGCAGTGTTCTGATGGACATAACTATCTCCTATGCTATGGAGTTACGTTTGGAAGAAACATAATTTGACGACTTTCAATATTTGATAAAGTGATATGAATTTACCTATGCCATATTTCTGTTAAAACAATAATTTTATCGTGAAATGGTCACACCATTTGAAAGCATCACAACTCGGTGGCGTCGTCAAATTTATCAAAATAAATCGCCACTAGTTTTGATTTTACCTGAAAAAATTCGAAGTAGCTGATTTATTAGAATTATGGCATTCAACTAAAACAATTGATGCTCTATCTACTGAAGCAAAAAAAACTTTTGAATCGGATAATAAAAATCAGTTTTAGAGAGGTGACCCGCTTTCAAATGGGTCACTCTGTATATGTAGAGTACATTGTCCACCATGTTTATTACTTTTCCTTCACTTCATCTCATCATGTAGTGTAGACTTTGGCACTCCATAATACCCTGCACCCTGTCTTAAAGTTTTCTTGTCTATTTTAATATCATCGAGTGCTTTAACTGAGTTTTCTTCAGTGTAATTCATGAAAGTAATTCCGATTTTCTTTTTGTAACGTCTAGCCATGGTGTCTATTTCCATCCCTAGAAAATTAGTTTTTCTACAAACAGGCCATCATTTAAGAAAATACAAACATTAAAAAAGAAAAAACTTGCTTTGGGTTTACAAAAAGTAACTCATTTTGTTTTTGTTTTTTAGTATTTTACAACAGTTTCTTTTCGAGATATCAAATTCTATGGAAAATATATGATTCAATAAAATCTTCACTAACGTGCTCTACGAATAATTCATTCAGCGACAACGTACACACTAATAGCATTCAGACTCTTACTGACAAGAATAGCCTGTCGTTTCAGTACATATCTTTGAAATCTTGACCAATACTTTCTGTCGCCCTCACGGTCCGACTTCACCCCGAATGACAGTATGTTTTTTTATGTTGAAAAAGGAAACATTTTCAATTGAGAATTGAATAGAAGGATTTTTCTGAAAATTGAAAAATCCAAGAATATTGTCACGCCCTAGTTTGTGAGACCCTGTGAAACCCTGGCCCCCTAACTGTTTAGGCTGCCCACTAATTATCTTGCTTGGCTTGCGAGAGGTTAAAACATTTCAGATCTGCGATTGTGACCACCCTGGTATAGTAAAATAAGAAAGTGAAGTGAAAGCTATTGTGTTTATTAAAAATATAAGGAGACAAAAACATACATGATGGTGAAAACAAAAAAATACTAAGTGCAGTAAAAACTCTTGTGGATCATTAAAATTATAAGAAAACGAAAATAACAATGATGAATACAAAAATTACCGACTGAAGTGAACAATGGGGGTATGTACCAAAAAACAAATAAAAGTAACACTTACATTATAATGAAAACCAAGGGAAGGAGATGTGTCACCGTGGACCAGCAGCATAAAACCAAAGAGCCCGATTAAAAACAAACACCTTCATTTATAGGAAAAATATCGCTGACTTGCAGAATCACCGTTCTTGCTATTGATAAATGCAATACCGGACTGAAATCCAATCCCTGGTTAATGACTGGCGTTGAACTTTGAATTCGCAGGAACTGTATTTCAATAAATGTTATACTAGATGATGAATTACTGTAAAATAAATGAACTTCGGATTTTTCCACTTTGGGTTCAATTATGTTTGAATTTTATTTTCAAGTCTGGTAAATTAATTTTGGATTTTGAGAAAGAAATGATTGTTATATTTCTATTGGCTAATATTTTTCATACGTGACAATATAATGAAGTTATAATTTCGAACAAATCAATCTATGTTTTTTAAATATTAACGATTTCTTCAGAACTATCATCCTTGTTAGTTGAACAATTTTTCATCCCACTTTGAAATTTACATTGCAGATTATTTCATCGATCTATGGGCGGTAGGGTATCATTTTTTTCGCAATATTAATATCAGACCTGCTACCAGAAATGCCATCCTGTTTTTTCGCGGTGTTGGAAAGTGCACTTAGACCCTTGATAGATTTCAAGCACACCAAAACCATCGCACTGAGAAGACACTGAAGCAACCCGTGAGGTTCTTGATATACAGGGTGTAATCCAGCCTCTTGTACATGACGAGTGTATAATGCCATTTTATAACGAATGACAGTGCTTAAAAATGTGAAAAAAAATTGGAAACATGTTTTGTTCTTTGTAGGATTCGACAAAATTTTGGGTAGCGCCATCCGCCTAATTTCAGGTGACCTACTCAGAGGAAAACTTTGGCAATTGCCAAATGCAATAAACATTTAACTATACATTTGAATAATGTAGAATGTTGAACTGATTGTGTTGTAAATGTACATATTGCAGATTGCCTGAGATAGATATATTCAATTTCAAGGTGAAGAAAACAATTAACCTTGTTATATCCAAATTGGTAATAAAGTCAGAACTGGTTTACTTCATACTCTGCTTTGAGGCACTCATCACAGATATCACAGTCACTTGTAAGAAACAAACGACACAAAAGTATTGAAAAGGGAAAATTCGCATTGAATATTGTTTTGAAAAATAATATCAGACCATTGTAGTGTTTCAGTATCACAGTATGAGGTATGTGTCCAGAACACATGAACTGAACACTGTTGCACGGTTCACAAAGCTGTCTGCGAACGAAAGTTCGTTAGATTTCACTAGTATTTTCTGATTGGCTGGTGAATGAAAGATCCTAAATAGCAACCAATCAGAAAACAGTACGCGATGTGCGGGAGAATTGATCTGAACATTATTGTCTTTGTCTATTGCTGGCTCTAAAACTAAACACCGTATCTTGAAGAGTAGAAGACGAAATGAATCACTTCATTTATGAATTAAGTAGTAAATTTCAATTCTGGTTAGATTCTGGAGTCGTCAATCACTGTGCGGCGTTTTCGTACTAGGATTTATTATTTTTTTTTTTTATAGAATGACAAATTTTTCAAAAGACAAACCATAAAGTTAATTCTCTTGCACATCGCGTACTGTTTTCTGATTAGTTGTTAATTAGATCTTTCAATTCACTAGCCAATCAGAAAACACTAGTACAATTTAACAAACTTTCTTCCGTAGATAGCTTTGTAAACCGTGCATGCAAGAATCTGGCTTGGCAACAGTGTTCAGTTCACGTGTTCTGAATCACTACAATGGTCGCGAATTTATTTTTACATTAGTCAAATGTAGAGTAAAATGTTTATATTTTGGTAATTTTTTTTAAATTTTCAGTGTTATCTTTGGCTTTTGAAAACACTCACTATTTCTTCACATTCACCATTTCTTCACACACACCCCCACACACACACACACACACGATATCATGTGGTCATCAAATAAATATGATATTTTTTTCATTTTCACAACATACAATGACACCTCTTTGGCCAGTTTCTTTTGTAAATTAATCTCGGACAGCTCTGTTTTCTTTACCAATGCCAACTGCTGCTGATCGGGACACAGAACAGGGTACAAAATATCATTATGATCTTCCGAGCAACACAAAGAAAATAAATCGAAAGTCAAATATAAAAATGGATATCTTGGCTATTATTTGAATGCATTGCATTCTGAAATCACCTGAATGCATCAATTCCAAAAATGTATTTTGGGTATTCGAAATATATGAAGTGGACAATCGAGATATACTAAAAATAATACTTTATTTTCTTAATGACATGGAGACACATGTATAGAATTTGTCAAAAGTAATTAACTGAAATTTAGGATCTAGGACTAAAACAAGTAAGACTGAGACTCATATTTTAAAACACGTCCAGGGAATGAAAACTCGCTTCTGGGAGGTATTTCCTAAGACAATACTTGAATAAATGATAGATTTTCATATAAAGTGTATATTTTTCTAAGTTTGCAAAGCGCTTTCGACTTTCGTCACTTCAGTGCTTCTGAAAGTAAATACTCTCCAGTTCTTCGAACAAGTCTGGAGATTCCAAAAGAACTTTCCAATAATGACTATTGTCTGAAAACACGAGTAAATTTGAACAGAGATTTCTACCCGCTTCATAAAAGGATTAATAATTAAAATCAAATTCCAAAATACTTCATACCTCCCCCCATTTTCTATTAAAACTTTTCCACAGAACTGGCAACTTCTTTCTCAATTTTTATTTCATTAAGTTGGCACTACCTATTATCTCATTGACAGTTGACATTTAGAATCAAACCAATTGTCATTAAGACATTGACATATCCACCTGGCCTTTGAATTCCAACATGTGATACGTTAGATTCTAAGCCAATTTATAATCATTTGATTAACAATGTACTCATCTATTGTTTCACTTCCTGCACCTGACATGTAAGTACTCAAAAACGTTTACAAAATTCAAAAAAATTTCCTAACCTAAAAATTTAAATTCAAATTTCTTTCACACCAGTCAATCAGAGTATTTACTTTCAGGAAGCACTGAAGATGACGAAAGTCGAAAGCGCTTTGCAAACTTAAGAAAAATATACACTTTATACGAAAATATTTCATTTATTCTACACAAGTGTATTCAGCTTCCCACATTTAATTACTCAAATAATTTTAGTGTTACACTGTCCTGTATTAATAGAGTGAATTTGTTCATTTGTCTTGAAAGTGGTTAGGTTACAAAATACAAAAATACATACTCCAAAAATATACAAACAAGGTACGGTTGAAATTTCATGGGTTTCAAAAAAAAATCGACAACTAGTGGTATAAGAGACATCAGCGATACTACGAATAATTTTTTTTGCGAGATAAATACATCATTAAAACAGATGGATAGCCCCCAGAAACATATTCCGTATCTTAGTCGTGATTCGGCCTGAGCATAGTATAACATTACCAATTGTATTTCCGTCAGAACTGTTCTCGCAGTGTCTTCTCCAGTCAAGACACTCATCAATGCATAGGCCTAGAAACCTTACACCTGGTACATTTTCCAAAACTTTATTATTAACATTTACATGAATGGTAGGCACTTGTTTTTGCCTTTTATTTATATATTTATCTTTATTTAGTTGAAACTAATTCATTTACAAAAGTAAATACATGGTCAGTTCAGTTGAAAATACACACACAACATGGTCAACTATAAATAAAATAAGAATAACATTGTACAAAAATAAAATCAGTTAAACTCACATACATACATAGAAACTCATACATAATAATAAAATACTAATATACAATGTTTTCAATAGGTAGTCCTTCAGGCTCCTTTTGAATGTATTTATTGAAACACTATCTTCAATTTCTTGGGGAAGCTCATTAAAATTATCTATTCCTTTGTGAAAAAGAGAATTATATGTACTATTTTTTTTATATCTTTCAACTTTCATATTGTTTCTTATTCCTCGTACTATAATCATGTGTTTTATTAACATATGTTATTTTATTCCGGAGATATACAGGTGAATGTCCAGTTTTTACTTTGAAAATGAAAATCAATGTTTGATACTCAAGGAGTTTCTTCACTGGAAGCCATTGAAGGGTCTGAAGCATATGTGCTATTGGTGTTGTTCTCGAACATTGTAGAATTATTTGCATAGCACGATTCTGCATCTTCTGGAGTCTGCTTGTTTCAGTTTGATTAAGAAAATACAAAATTGTCGAACAATAATTAAAATGTGGTAGTATTATAGTGTTGTATATTATTAATTTAGACCATTGACTGAGATACGGAGAACATCTTCTTAAGTACTTAACTTTGTAAGCTACTGTTTTGATAACCTGGTTAGCATGTTCTTTGAATTTCAATTGACTGTCAATAGTTATTCCAAGATGCACGAATTCGTCTACATTTTCTATATCCCCGTCATTCAATCGTATATGTATTATGGTTTTCATGGTTTCTTAATATCATCCATTTTGATTCATTCATGTTCACTTTCAATAAATTTGCACAACAATATTTATAAACCATTTCAAGAGTAGTGTTCATAATATCAGCACACTCTTTTACATATTTACTACTAAAGTACAAAAGGGTGTCGTTGGCAAATAAATGAATTTTACGTTCTTGTGCTATGGTAACAATATCATTCAAATATATAAGGAATAACAATGGTCCCAAAATAGACCCTTGAGGCACACCTATATCATTTTGCATTCTATCTGAATAAATTTCACTCAGTTTTAGCCTCTGCTGCCTATTGCTTAGGTAATCCATCATCCACTTCAATGCCATTCCTTCAATACCAACGCTTAAATTTTTTTTAATGAGCCTGTCTCTATCTACAGTTTCGAACGCCCTTTGAAGGTCTAGAAATACTGCAATAGTACACTGATCATTTTCTGCGCTTTCCTTCTGATCTGCTAATACACATTGTAATGCAGTTTTACAACTATGTTTGTTACGAAAACCCGATTGATAGTCTCTCCAAATAATCTACTATCTGTCCATATACAGCCTTTTCCAAGACTTTGGCTGTAGCATTAATTAAATTTATTGGTTTG
Organism: Gonioctena quinquepunctata; assembly: GCA_018342105.1. Classification (NCBI taxonomy): domain Eukaryota; kingdom Metazoa; phylum Arthropoda; class Insecta; order Coleoptera; family Chrysomelidae; genus Gonioctena; species Gonioctena quinquepunctata. Next base: position 191,787 of record JAFIRS010000937.1, on the reverse strand, counting down.
TATTTGGAATTTTAGGTATAGGTATAATCGTAAATAATTTCAATTCAGTTGGTACTTCACCTCGTTCTAAGGAACTATTTATTATGTTCAACAATGAATTAGAAATGGCACTGAAACACTTCTTTAGGAGTTCTACACAAATTCCATCTGGACTACTTTTATTTTTCAAAGAATTTACAATTTTTTCTAAATTAACCATATTGATAAGACTAAAGTTGGACAATTTATTTTCAATTATTCTTTTCATTATAGGGAAGCTATGTGAGAAATTGGGAGCAATTCCATCAGTAATATGTGTTATACGTTTGATATAAAATGTGTTCAGGTCATTTGGCATTAAGTTCATATCGGAAATTACTTCACCATTGCCCATATCAATTGTTGTGAAATTATTTTCTTGGTAATTATTTGGCATTAATGTGTTCATTGTTTTCCACATTTCAGTAGGATTGTTCTTATTTGAGTCAATTTTTGTTTCTACATAGTTTTTTTTCTTTTCTAATTGTTTTCACTGCTATATTTCTTTTTTGTTTATACTTTCCCCAATTATCCTTTGTTTTATTGATTTTATACTCTTTGTAACTCATATAACTCCTAATAGTAATAATGATGAAGTCTCCTAGAGTAAAACACTCCGGAAGCAAAATACCTCTCCATTCGGATTTCCGGGCGAGAGGTACTCGAGGGGACTCAACATTAAATATTAATTTTTGCAACATCCGTGGACTCCACAAGAACATCAATGACGTCCACCATCACCTACAGACGAAAATACCGGATATTCTGGCTCTAACAGAAACACAAGTAAACTCGTCCACCAACAAGGTCCATATGCTTTGTCCTGGTTACGAACTCCATTCTCGATTCCGGTTCAAAGGTGGAGTCTGCCTTTACGCTAAGGCTAGCCTTTCATGCCAGCGTGAAGAGAGTTTGGAACCGAAAGACTTTGATGTGATGTGGTTTAAGCTATCTGATACCAAAGTGACTAAGTTTCTCTGCTGCCTTTACCTATCACCTAAAGAACCTTCATATAACAACCTCTTTGAGTTTTTATCACTCAAACTGGACTACATTCAGGAGAACCATCCAACAGCTGAAACCATAATAATGGGGGACTTTAATGTACATAACGCTGCCTGGCTCAAATTCTCTAACAAAACAGATGATGCAGGTCGTCAAGCTGAGGCCTTCGCCATCACTCATGGTCTAGATCAACTGGTCGAGCTACCAACCCGCATCCCTGATGTCAACAACCAGACTGCCAATACACTAGATCTTTTTCTCACCACCAATCCTGACCCGTATAGAATATAAGTTTGTGCCCCACTTGGAAACTCTGATCACACCCTCATCTCCACAACATGCTCTTTCCATTTACCATCGAGCAGCACAATACCACCCCGTCTCATGTGGCATTACAATTCGGCCGACTGGGAAGGTCTTCGTATGTTTTTTCAGCGTTTCCATGGAAGAGAGTTTGTTTCTCTCAGTAGATCCAACACGATGTGCTGAGACAATTTCTGAAATCATCATGTTGGGGATGCAAACTTACATACCGAATACCGAAAGAAGAACATCATCCGATAAGACCTGGTTTAACAAAAACTGCTCTAGAGCTGTGGCTTCCAAACAGGCAGCATACCATCGATGGCAAAAAAATCCGGGACCTGAGACCAGAGCAGCATATGTTGAGGCTAGGGGCATATGCAAAGAGACAATAGAATGTTCAAAAGATGCTCATAATGCCAAAATAAGATCAAAACTTGTTGAATGTCCCAACGGATCCCGTTCATTTTGGTCTTTCGCCAAAGCTGTGGGAAGAAACTTCACTTCCAGCTCTTTTCCTCCCCTAACCAAAGAAGATGGAACACTAGCAACGACTGCCCAGGAAAAAGACAATATCTTTGCGCACCTATTTGCTGGAAATTCCACTCTGGATTCTTCGGGAAAACAACCCCCGAACATTACACCTATTGACAGTCACATGCCCGAGATCACCTTTCGCCAACGTACTATCAGAAAGATTTTGCTGGGTCTCAACACCAACAGAGCCTGTGGATCTAACGGAATCCCGCCGATTGTTTTCAAGAAATGTGCTCCCGAACTAACACCTGTTCTTTGCAAGTTGTTCAACCACTCTTACAATTTGGGAGTATTTCCGTCCAATTGGAAAATTGCAAGAGTACAGCCAGTCCCTAAAAAAGGCAAAAAGACCCTACCTAGCAACTACAGACCTATCGCACTGCTATCTATTATTTCAAAGGTCATAGAAAAAGCCATCAACATCGAGCTCATGAAATATCTGGAAGACTCAGGAATTATCAATGATAGGCAATATGGCTTCCGCTATCAGAGATCAACTGGTGACCTGCTCGCATACGTCTCACATATATGGCAGCTATCTATTGAAAAGTATGGAGAAACTTTAGCTGTGGCATTAGATATCTCCAAGGCGTTCGATCGAGTTTGGCACCAGGGACTCCTCGCCAAGCTTCCATCTTATGGCTTGCCCCCTCAGCTGTGTTCTCCGCTTGCTAGTTTTCTCTCAAACAGGTCTCTCCATGTACTGGTCGATGGAGTTTCATCTGACACTCTACTCATAAATGCTGGTGTTCCGCAAGGATCCATCCTAGCACCAACACTATTTTTACTTCACATCAACGACCTGTTGAAAGCAACTTCATGTCCAGTACACAGCTTTGCCGATGATAGTACCCTCCATACCGCTTTCTCTTCCAGGGCCCCTGTATCAGCCCGTGAAACCAGAAATGAACGAGAAAAAAATGTTAACAATATAAATATGGACTTAGCAACAATTCTCGAATGGGGATCCAATAACTTGGTAGAATTCAATGCAAACAAAACACAAGCATGTCTTTTCTCTAGAAAAGCCGATCTCACTGTGCCTAACATAACTTTGTCAGGAGTAACCATACCACTGAAGTCATCCATATCGATGCTTGGTATTACTATCAGCAATAACCTTTCCTGGGAAAATCACGTGAGGTCCATTGCCAAAAGTGCATCCCAAAAACTTGGTTTTTTGTTTCGTGCCAAGAGCTATTTCACCTCCAGTCAGCTGCTTATGATCTATAAGGCACAGATCCGACCTGTCCTGGAATACTGTTCCCATATTTGGAGTGCGGCACCTAAACATATCCTGAAGCTATTGGATTCTGTCCAAAAAAGGGCAATTCGTCTCGTCGGTGATGCCTCGCTTACAAACTCGCTCACTTGTCTGGAACACCGTAGAAAAGTTGGCGATTTGTCTCTATTTTATAGATATTTTCATGGGCGATGCTCTTCTGAAATATCAACAATCGTTCCTCCTTTGGCAGTCTCTTCGAGATTAACCCGTCAAGTCTAGTCTTCACACCCCTTCGTGGTCACTTTGGAGACCTGCAGAACATCACTTTCTAAAGACTCATTCATCCAACGAACTGCGAGGCTTTGGAACTCATTGCCTAGGGAGGTGTTCCCCGAGGCATACAACCTCCAGAAATTTAAGAAGAACACCAACTCCTACCTTCTTTCCCTTGGTTCCCACGATGTTTTCTGAACATTATAGGATATACCTTCTCGTGGGAATCAGAACATATATAAAAAAAAAATATCCCTTTCTTTTGTAGCTTGTCTCACGTTCTCATTCCAGAATTCCTTGTAATGTCCAGAGATCTTGACCTGTTTCTTTGGACCTACTTCATTCAAAATTGACAGTATATCAGCCAATAATTGTTCATATCTATGATTTGAATCCTTTACTGTGTTATTCCATCTGATCAGTTGTAGTTTCGATTCAATTTGTTCATAATCTGTTTTTCCCATAGTTTCAATTTTCAATGTTTTTGTGCCTTTTGGTAGAATTTTTTTTAAAGTTTTTTTCATATTACGGTGTGTACTTATTTTTGGTGAATCGAAAACCGAAACATCTGATTTCGCATTCGTGAAAACTAGATCTATTATTGACTTTCCCTCCTTTATGAAAATGCATTGACTGTGTTTTTTCTGCATTAAGGTGTAGTTCATTCAGTCATACCGACTAGAAAAAACTTCATTACGTCTTTTTTCCAAGGGCTAGTAGTTAGATTTTTCCAAGATGAGTATAGACGTGACGTCCGCATACAACATGAAATGTGTAGATGGGCTCGCCCTAACGATGTCATTTACGTATATTGGAAAAAAATATTGGGTCCACTACTGACCCTTGAGGGACACATACACTGATGTCAAGATAATCCGAGTTACAGGTAGTTGATGATCGCTCAGTCACTCTTGAAAGACTAACGTACTAGCGACTTGCGTACAGATTTGATTTTATCCATTCCTAGGCAAGTCCCTGAACACCAATTTTAATTAATTCATTTGTTAGGATGTTATGGTTTCACCCATGATTAACCATGTTTTCAAGAGGGAATTCTTATACAATAAAAAATGCAGACTACTTGCTTAGTCACGAAACGAAAATTCGTTTTATGATGAAGTCATATTTAGTATTCTCATCAAAGTTCAGCAGACATAGACGTAATAAACAAACTTCAACTTTTTATCGCTACGAAAAAACTTTGAGTTATAAAACCGCACCAGATAGACGTTTCTCATCCGTTGACGCTGAACAAAAAAAGATGAAAACAAAAATAATGAAGGACGAGTGATCTATCTCGGTAAACTTTGTTTATATTCACGTCGAGGACCTGGCTAACTTTGGTTCACTTTTTATTAGATTTTCCGCAGTATTTTTTCCTCCCGTTTACTTGATCTGTAGGCTGTCAGCTGTGCCGCAAAGTTTTTCACTTTTTTCTTCGGCTTATCAAGATTCCATCGGACATTTGTGAGAAGTATTTGAAGTTTTCATTCCAAGTTCCTGGTATGTTGTAAATATATCGAAATCGTAAAATATTGTTAGAAGTGGACTTTTTGGAATTGAATTGTCATCAGAATATAGAAAGTAATTGATTTACTTCTCGTACGATTCTAAATTGTTGTTTATAATTTTTCACGATAACTTTATACAGGACGATTAACAGTGAAATTGGACTGAAGCACCTGAAAAACCGCCTCCCTTAAAAATGCTGGAAAACTTGCGAAATGAGAAAAAATTATGTGGTTCTATTAGGAATAAATAGATATTTGAAATGTTATTTATTTTCTATTGGCACACAAAGCCATTGGATAGTCCAACTGTTTCCACACAAACAATTCTGTCAATATCGGGATGGATATCAATTACTTGCCCCATTTTCCACTTCAATGGTGTTTGATTGTTTTTTTTTTTAGGAGAGTGATAATTCATTCTTTTAACATCCGTTTCCGATACTAATTCAATAAAATTATGAAATATTGTCTTTGGACAAAGTAATCGTTATTGCATCGAAAGAAGACCAAAGGAATGAAAAAAATTCCTTCAATTGTGGGTTAGCTCCAATGAATGTAGAGTTATTATCTGCAAAAAGTTGACTAGGTTCAACTTTCTAGCTTTGAAACGTCTCAGTGTTGCCAAAAATGCTTCTGACGATACGTCTATAACGAGATCTATGTGCATTGCACATACATATAAATATACATTTATAAGCTTTCATCGTCCTTGCTTTTCCCAATATCCAATCCTCAATTCAAATAGGACCAACGTAGTCAATAGCTACATTACAGAAAGGGGAATTTTGAGTGACAGGTACTTTTGGCAAGTTATCCATTGAATCCGGGAACTGGTTTCGCTCGAAATCAAGTCTTACAACTACGAGTTATTTTCCTCAAAGTAGGCGACCAAAGTGGCCAATATCCTACAGAGAACAACAATTGTTGGGAAACACAATGTAGAAGCATTTCACGTGCATCTTGAGTAATGAGGCTTGTTGATTTATGTTTTGATAGACTGTCAAGGAGAAGGTTCCAGAGATACAGATTTATCTCTTTTGTCAATAAGGCTGGCTGGTTTTCACCAATACATTCAATGCATTTTTCAATTCATTGTTCCATTCTGACATAATTGAAGTGTCGCAAACATTTTCAACAAGACGTACACGTAAGGTGGCGCCACAACTTTGTAACCTCGGTAAAGATTCATCTCTGGATTTGACGCATGGTAATCTAGATATGTAATAGCCTGTATTATTTTGGTACCATATATAAATGCATGCACCATAGACAAATCTATATCTGTCAATGGATATGGCAAATGGATAAAAACATTGTCAGCAATCTTGCAATCTACTCAAAACATATGAGTATTTCTCGTAAGAGTAATAAGTAGTGCAATTCAGCAGAAGAAATATTCAGATATAGAATTTGATCAGACTCACAGAATCTATCAACATCGATGCGCCTCTTTGATTCACTTTCCAAAGTCTCTTTTTAACCGACAAAAAAAAAGAGGAGGTTGTCTGGTCGACGCGTATTTTTTTTTTGTATGATCACGCTTAACTTTTTACAGGTTAATCCGATTTCGATGATCTTTTCAATGCATAGCGTATATAATAATAATGAAGATATTCATCGAGGAAATACAGTATACATATATATATATATATATATATAGTGCTCGTCTAAAGTCCGTTCCCCCCCTACTAATTTTTGAACCACCTGGTATATCGCAACGAAATTTGATGAGCTCAAAAAGAAGATAAAAACTTAATTTTTCATGAAAAAATCACAGCTAAAAGTTTCAAAATGGCGGCTGAGCGCCATCTTCAATAATTTTTTTAAATAGAATATATTATTCAATTTTTGAAATCTGCTCATAATTCTCAACAGTTTTCTCTAGTACACTGTTATCCTAAATTCAATTGCTTTCGAAATATTAACGTTTGAAAGTGACATTTCGGTTTAAAATGAAGTATGGATTTTGGTCACTTGGTAAATCTCTTAATGAATTCGACTAATGAGAGGCGTACAGATAATTCATTAAGGATAAACAGTACCGCTTACCGGAAAATCTGGAAGCCTACGAATGTGTTCTGTAAATTCACAATCAAGACAAATCAGTTAGCTAAAAAATTATAATGTATTTTTGAATAACACTTTCATTCAACCCCAACAATTATTTCATCAAGTGTTCAATGTGGCCCCCTCCTAAATCTTGACAATGAAGTGCCCTATTATAAATACCTTCTCTCACGTTGATGATGGTCTGTTCATCTATTTCTTCACATGTATCTATTATTCTGCGTTCCGACTGTTCTATTGTTTGGAATTCAGTGCCGTAGATTTTTGACTTCAGATACCCCCAAAGGAAAGAATCTAGAGGTGTAGGATCCGGAGATCTTGGTGGCCATTCTGTACTTCTCCTGCGACCCATCCATCGCCCAGGAATGTTTGCATCGAGAAATTCTCTAGCCATACGATCGAAATGGGGAGGGGCCCCATCCTGCTGAAATATGATTTCACGATTTTCAAACTTTCCTGATTGTTCAATACAATTTGTCTAATACCAGGTTCAATTTCAGTTTCTAAGAGATTTCTGTAAGATAGCCTCTGATAAAAATCGGTCCAACAAAATCCCCGCCCAAACATTCACCTTTTTAGGAGACTCTCTGAAAATATGCGGATCAGTATCGGTCCAGTATCGTACATTCTGTTTGTTGACTTTTCGAAAAAACGTGCAGTCGTCTGCGAAACATACACGTTTTAAGAAGCCCCGTTCTCCTTCAAAAGGTCTTGTTAACCACTCACAAAATTCAACCCTCCGGTCTGGATCATCCTCCGTGAGAGCATGCAGGATTTTAATTTTATAGGGATGGAACTTTTCTTTTCTAACGTTTCTTTGAACACTTTTTGAACACACTCCACAGGATTCAACAACTGCAGACGTCGACTGAGTCGGATTGATTACCATTTCAGCAACAATTTCTACCTTTTTTCTTCTGAAAGAGGCGGTCTTCCTGATCTTGGAGCATCTTCCAGTGTACCAGTTGCTTGGAGCTTATTTAAAAGTTTGCGCAAATATGACCTCGAAGTAGAATTCTCGGGAAATCTATCATTAAACATACGGACTGCTAGATGATAATTTCTTCCAGCTTCTCCAATTATCAAAACTGCTTCAAATATATCGTCTGAACTACGAGTCATAATCATACTTTTCATAAAGAGGATTTAAGCGCTCAACGGGCTTTTTGACAGTTAACAGTTCAGTTTGACAGTAAACAAGATTTTACCGCGACAACGATTTTTTCCGATGCAAACTTGATTGAAAGCAACATTAGTGTTTTTGGTTGGGTTTAAAATGACCAAAATGTCATTTTTCAAACGTTAATATTTCGAAAATTTATGAATTGAGGAGTAAAGTGTATTAGAGAAAACTGTTGAGAATCATGAGCAGATTTCGAAAATGGAATAATGTATGGGGTGTTCTATTTAAAAAAATTATTGAAGATGGCGCGATTTTTCCATGGAAAAGTAAGTTTTTATCTCCTATTTAAGCCCTTTAAATTTCGTTGCGATATACCAGGTAGTTCAAAAATTAGTAGGGGGGAACGGACTTCATACGAGCACTTACATATATAAAAGGATCAAAATATGTTAATGAGTATAAATATCACAAGGCGGTAAGTGGAAGAACACTTTTTCGCAAATAATGAAATACTATCACTAAAAGTAACAGACAATATTCAGTGGATAAAGAAAAAAAATTATTACCGTATTATAATATAAAATAAAAATGAGAAAGTGAACACACTTATGATTATTGCCTATAACCTTTCTGATAACATATTATCTGAAATAAAAAATTCTTCAGTTTCGAAGATTGTGAATTTTTTGTCAAAATCTATAATTTCAAGATGGCGACTTCAGGATGGCGGATGAGTTTTGTGATTATGGTCAGATTTTATTCAAAATTGATGTGTTTTTGTGGTCGGAGATCATGATTTCTTTCAGCTCAAAACTTACAGGGGAGAGACCTTGTAATAACGATGCTCTATTAGAAATGAACAGATTGAGGCGAACTAACTAAAAACTCAGAAAATAAAATAACTAATTAAAAACCTTTTTAAAAACAAGATTTTATGTAAGCCGTATACTTAAACGTATAAAATAAGTTTGAGTCATTCCTGACAATGATTTCATTATTTTTTGTTGAATTCTTTGGTTTCAAAAAGCTTGTGTGCGAATTGTGATGAAATTAATACTTCGACAAGTTGGTTACTTACCAACCAATCATTGTCCAATGAAATTTATTGGTTCCTAATTTCATGAACACTACGCGCGACAAAGTTTTCAATAACAAATAATTCAACAAAAAATTATTCATTCATTGTCAGCGATGACTCAAACTTTTTTATAATACACGGCTTAATAGAACTTGTCTTTAAAAAGTTTTTCATTAGTTTTTTTTCCCTGAACATGAAACGAAAAAATAGATGTGAAAATGGATGAAAAATCCAAGCTCCAAAATTCCTCAATTACAAGGTAACATGAAAGTTCAGGTACTATAATAAACATGTTGATAACTCTTCCGTTTTTTCTGGGATGGATGTTTTTTTTTCCAATTTCCGCTGTCCTTCGAAGCATTTTCCCAGCTGTAGTCGAAACAACCCCCTGACCAATGTATCTGAATATATATCGTAATTGGAACAACTCGCTAGTCCTTTTTTACGCGTCCCTCGGATTCAGACGGCATCATCGATTTTCCGCTGATAAATGGGCCAAACAGCACAGCGAGCAGGGGATTTCTAAATAATTATCCAATTGTTTTTATCTCGAGTGAAAAATTATTAAATACATATCTGTCGGCATGTTTCATCGAATGGAAATAAAGATAGGAACGAAGAGGGTAATATAAGTTGCTCGAAGGGATTGGAAAAAGCGAGATAAGATTTTTTCGCAAAGAAAGTGAAAAGTTTGAAGGTTGCACGCGGGTCTCGGAAAATGGGATATCAAATGGAGGAATGATTGGAATATAAAACATACCATTTTCTTCGGAAAATTCGCAGATTATTATCGGCGAATCCCTCGAGAAATCCAATGGATTCGGGTACAGATGAAGGAGGGCACGTATTAGAGAGTGAGCATAATGAAGAGGTTTGTTGGAGAGAACGTGTAATATTATCGTGGTAAAAAAAATTGGGATTCAGTTTCTTTGTCAAACATAAATACATTAATCAAATATATCCAAAGTTACCAAGGGCCCCCCGGAACAGCAAAATGTTTCAATCGATGGAATCATATCGTAAGTGTCCTCGGCAAAATCCTGGAGCAAATGGTTAGCTTCCGACTCTTATGGTACATTGAGAATAAGCAGCTCTTGTCCGAATTTCAAATGGGATTTCTTAAATATCGACCCACTTCTGACCATCGAGTAAGCCTAGAGAACTCAATATAATACAGTTTTCTCGCAGAAATCATTTGGTAGCAATCTTTTTCCATCTAGAAAAAGCCTACGATAAGACTGGAGTACGTGTAACAAAATACTTCAAGAATGGGGACTCATGAATCACTCTCTCAAACAGAATCTTCAGAGTGAAAGTAATAACTACACATCGTCTTCATACGGAATGCAGAATGGCATACCACAAGGCTCCACCTGAGTGCAATATTGTTCGCGATAGCGGTAGATGATCTTCTATCAAAACTGAATATACCTATTTGCAAAGGGATGTCGATGACCTCATAATTTACCATTCCGGGAAGTCCATTCATTCGATAGAACAAAGATTACAAGAAGCCATAGATAGAGTCGTCGAAATATCTGAATCCCTAGGATTCCGTTTCTCCCCAACAAAAACACGTTGTATGCACTTCTGCAGATTGAGGAAACTGCACCCTGAACCCAGCTTCATATTGAAGGAACATCGATTCTATCCAGCGAAACCGTCAAATTTTCGGGACTTACCCGTGATCGCAAACTCACTTGGGCTACCCATATTCAACAACTGGCGATTAAATGCAAAAAATCCCTCAATATCATCCGATGCTTATCCAACTACAAATGGTGAGCCGATAGAGAAATTATCATTGGCCTTTATAACGCACTTATACTCTACAAAATGGACTACGGTTGCATGATTTACTCATCGGGACGCAACTTACAACTCCATATTCTCGAATCAATCAAAATAAAATATCCAAATCCGATAATGAATCGAAGCATCATGGGATGTCAGTTCTGAACTACTAATAGGAAGAAGGAACCAAAAAATATAGTTATTGAAAAAACTGGTACACTAATTGAAGATCCCCAAGTCATCGCAACTGAGCTCAATAGATTCTTTTTGGACGAACCTGGTGAGATAATGAGAAACATAGATCGCAGTAGTATATCGGGAAGTTAACTTTTTTTAAATAACTTCATTTTGCACACCCTATATCTTCTTCCTTATACTGAACAAGAATTATTGAGCTTGTTAAATAGAAGATTGAAAAACAGAAAATCCTCTGGTCCTGGCGAGGTCCCATTCTTTCTACTGAAGGAAATCCCACATACAATAATCAACCCCCTAACAAATCTAATTAACCTCTCCTTCTCTGAGGGTCACTTTCCTAAGATCATTAAAAAAGGTAAGGTTGTTCCGATACATAAAAAAATTATCCGAAGTTAATGAACAATTACAGGCCAGTAACTGTCCCGCACTCCCTTTCTAAGATATTTGAATACGCCTTTCTGGATAGACTTATGAATTTTATTGATGGAAATGACATCCTGAGTAAAAATCAACATGGATTTCGGACAAAGAAATCTACCACTACGGCTCTAGTATCATTGTTTGATTCAATAATTGATTCGATTGAGGCAAGCAAATGTCCTGCTACAATATTCTGCGATTTGAGCAGGAAATTCGACTGTGTCAATCACACCAAACTCCTGTCAACTCTCGAGAATTATGGTGTTAGAGGGGTCTCCTTGAATTGGATCCCTTCTTTCTTGAAAAATCGGGAACAATATGTCTCCTTAAAGTATTGTAACAACGGAAGAACATCAAAGATTGGCTCAGTCAGTTTCTATCAATATGGATGTCCCACAAGGATCTATTTTGGGTCCCATTTCATTTATATTATACGTGAACCAAATCGAAACTGTTCTGGGAGAAATAAACCACACTGCCTATGCAGATGATTTCTCTTTGATTGTGTCAGCTTCTGGCTCCCATTCCATGGTTGAGGAATGTAGCAATTCAATTGCCTTAGCATCAGAATATTTCAATAACAATGATCTATTTGTCAATGCCAATAAGGGGGAATCTAGACTGAGGTACGGCGTGAGCTCTGGGGCCTCTCTTCAATGTCTAAAAATGTGTTTATTGCACAGAAACGTATTGTTCGAAGTATAGCCAGGGTGGCAAACACGTTCTCATGTAGAGCAATATTTATCCAATACCATTCTGCCATTGCCTTGTATTCTCATATATGAAATATGTGTATATGTATTCCAGAACAAAAACAATTTTTCACTGAATGCCAATATTCATAATTTGAACACAAGGAACCGAGAATTGTTACATGTTCCATACGCAAGATTCAAAATAACTTCCGACTCCCCAAACTATCTTGGCCCCAAAATGTTCAATCATTTACCAGATTTGATCAAAAACAGAAATAATATTCCTGTGTTCGAAAGTAGACTCGGATCCTTTTTACAAGAAAAATGTTTTTATAGTGGGGGAGAATTTTTCTCTTGATACTTTTGTCTTCATCAACTTGACTATTCCTATATAATTTTGTGAATTATCTTATGGAAAATAAATGATTATTGTTATTATTATTATTAATAATAATAATAATAATAATAATAAATGCTTTTATTGGAGGTACAGCAGTTAGCTTATATCCTAACAAAAGGCAGGATTCAATGCCTGCACATGATTGCTCATGGCAGGAATTGCTCTTCCATCCAACCAGTGGAGTAACTTATAATAAATTCATAATAAATAATATTATAAAGTACATAGAACTGAATATGGTAGACTATTCAAACTGCTCCGAGAAAAATTAAAGTCTAACCATGAGAATATAACAAAAGAAATACTATTCCTAAAAAAAAAAAAAATATTAATATACAGTGATCAGTACATATAAGCGGAGAAAAAGTGATGTGCCAATTCAAGTTTGCCATTAAAATTATTATATTATACTAAGATATTTGGAAAATTGTTATCGAATAAATATTGCTTCATATTTTTTTTTAATTTTTTTATTTGTAATAATTTGAAATCACTGGGTAACCGGTTGTAAAGGCGAGCGATCTGAAATGAGAATGAGCCACGAAAAAAGGAGGTTTTGTGTTTAGGCGCAGCCAAATTATTTCGAAATCTCAAATTGAGATTATGAATGTCAGTTCTGAAAGTCAGTTTCTTGAATAGATAAGGAGGTTTCCTAGTTGTTATTATTTTATGAAAAATCGTACTGGAGTGTAGTGTACGCCTAGCCTCCATGTTCAGCCAACCAAGATTCCTTAAATGTTGCGTAACATGTTCCCGCTTTCTTGTGCCTGTAATAAGTCTCACACATGAGTTCTGCAATTTTGAAGTCTCATTTTGTCAGATTTCATCAGCCCTGGTCCATAAACCACTTCTGCATAGTTTGCATGTGACAACACTAAAGCATCACATAGTATCATTTTACTTTTTGTTCAAAATATTTCTGTTTGAATAGATCGTTCTTAGATTCATATAACCCTTTTTAAAATATGAGATACATGTGTAGTGAAGCGTAATGCATTATCAAGGTACAATCCCAAATTTTTGTTGTATCTGCGATGGGTAGGGGGACTCCGTCAACACGTATATTCAATAAATTCTTGCAACGATTTCTTGCTGCTGTCCTCCCGAATAGCATAACGTATGATTTAGATTTATTCACAGTAAGGCAGTATTTATTTGATACTGTTATGAGAGTATTCAAATCATGATTCATTTGGTCAAGTGCCAAGTTGTAGGAGTTTTCTTCGAAATTTAAATACATCTGCGTGTCATCAGCATAACAGTGCATTGAAGCGTAACGTAAGGACTTTGAGAATTGTGAAGTGTAGAGAACAAAAAGAAGGGGGCCCAAAATTGATCCCTGGGGAACACCATTCTTAATTTCTAGAGATTTAGATTTTTCATTATTTATGATTACGCTTTGAGATCGGTTGAAAAGGTAATTTTTGAGTAGAGATATTGCATTCATAGTGAACCCAGGTAACTCAGAATTGATAAAAGAAGTTGGTGACTGATTCGATCAAAAGCCTTAGAATAGTCGAGCAATACTAGTAGACACAATTCATTGTTATCAATAAAGATGTGTATATCATCTATCACTTTCAGAAGAGCCGTGGTACAACTATGGTCAGATCTAAAGCCTGATTGGCAGGATGGTAATATGTCAAATGCATTCAAGTATATACGCATCTGAGCATTCAATATCTTTTCGAAAGCTTTCGAGATTGCACACAAAATGCTTATTGGGCGAAGGTCACTCATATTTTCTGCATTAGTAACTTTCGCTAATGGAAGAATATGGGAACGTTTCCAACTTTCTGGATAAACATTTTTCTGTATGCAGAAATTAAATAGATGGGATATATGTGGCAATATCAGGGGACAGCAGTGTAGTAACATTTGAATACTTACCTTGTCATGTCCAACAGCGTTTGATTTTATTACAATGTGCTAGCCTGAGACTGGCTACTGGAGCATTCAGAACTACTCCATTGAAATCACTGAACTGCGAGACGGAATACCATCACTTAAATATAGGAGAGACAGACTACTTCTAAATTATACCACCAGAATCTTGGCTCAGCCAAACCATCCAAATAAATCAATTTTCCAAGACCCTGAAAAATTCCAACGCTATCAGTTACGACAATGCACGACCCGTCCTGCCACAATCAGTGCACAGGAATTGATGAGAATATTGAATGAAAGATTCCCAGACTATATCACAATCACACTAGGAAAGAATAGCCATGGAAAATACTGAATTTGAAAACCCGATTTGACGCGCCAAATTCAAAAAGGGGGAACTAGCGATAAACTTTCCTCACAACATTTCCAGAACATCAAGCGATCTACACAGATCTACAACGGAGTGGGATCTGCATTGTTCACTGAAGCCCACTACTGGAAATTATCCGACTAGGATATACACAGCAGAAATGTACGCCATTTATCAAGCCTGAAAATATTGCATTATGAATAAAACTAGACTCTTTTTTAATGTAACGACTCTCGAAGCAACCTAGAAACACTCCAGGATAATTTTACCTGTGACCCCCTAGCAAAACTTGTACTAGATCTCCTCGAATGGTTGAACAGAACGGGAAACCAAATTCAGATTATATGGACTCCTGGTCACGTTGGAATCAGGGGTTATAACGCAGCAGATGAAGCAGCTCGAAAATCAGTTCTCAATAAAGATATATAATAATACAGTGCTAGTCAAAAGTCCCCTCCCCCCCTCGTATCTTTTGAACGGGTATACTTATAATAATGAAATTTGGAGGGTGAAAATAAACGGATTTAGGCTTCTCAACTGGTCATAACAGGTGACGCAATAGTCATAAATGACGTCACAAGGCCACTGTGACCAATAATTTTAAATGGGACCCTATGGCAAGTGACAGCTCGTTTGAAAGGTATTGACAATACCTATTCAGTCATACCAATTTTGTTTGGGTTTCGGCTGATTTTGATTGATAAATTGAAGAAATACGAAAATTATAGTTTCGCATTTAATTAATAAAGATTTTAACCTCTGGTTAATTGTCAAAAGGTTGACGTTTTTGAATTCTCTACTTGTCAAAGTGTTTATACCTTGAAAATTTACCTAAGCTATTGTTTAACGAGACGTTTAAGTGTTCACATAGGCAAAATGGTACGTACTGTAGCCGACAAAGTAGCAGCTATCTTAATAATTGGTGAATGTAGAAACAATTTCCATGCAGCGGAACGACTGTTTAATGAGAGGTACCCCGATCGCCCTATATTGAGGGTTTATTTGAGGGAGCTTCTTCGGAAGTTTGAAGCATCAGGTAGTGTTCAAGATGCCAAACGATCTGGTCGACCAACAATTAGTGATGACAAAAAAATTGACATAATTGGAGAAATGGTAGTAAACCCTACTTCTTCCACAGCCCAAGTTGCGTCTATCTGTGAAGTCAGTCAAAGGACAGTACATAGGGTGTTGGCTAAAAACAAATTTCATCCATACAAATTAAAAATGGTGCACCAACTTTCAGATGATGACCCCGACCGAAGACTAGAATTCTGTGAAACTATGTCCAATAAAATGAACCAACAACCAGGCTACATACAGACAATTTGTTTTAGTGACGAAAGTACTTTCTTTCTCAATGGAAATGTTAACACTCAAAATGTGAGGTATTGGGTGACACAAATCCTCACATCTTTCGTGAAAACATACTCAATTTCCAGAAAAGTAAATGTTTGGGCAGGTATTTTGGGAAACCACATAGTTGGGCCTCTTTTTCTCAATGCTAACTTAACCGGTGAATTGTATCTGGAGATGTTACAAAATGATATTGAGGCGTTAATTCTTGAAATTCTAGAAGATAATCCAGATGAATTCGACAACTTGGAAATAACGTTTCAACAAGATGGTGCTCCTGCACACTATTACGGTGCAGTAAGACGTTACCTAGATGAAGAATATCGTGGTAGATGGATTGGACGACGAGGTTCGATCGAATGGCCAGCTCGGTCACCGGACCTTACACCATTAGATTTTTTTCTATGGGGGTACTTGAAATCTAAGGTTTACGCTACAGCACCTGACAGTATTGCCATTCTGAAACAACGAATTATTGAAGAATGTAGGGCAATTTCCGCTGACACACTGGGACGAGTACGACAAGAGTTTAGCAATAGGATGCATTACTGCCAGGAAGTAGATGGAGCACATTTTGAACACTTATTATAAGAACTGGTTCTTAAATCTTTATTAATTAAATGCGAAACTATAATTTTCGTATTTCTTCAATTTATCAATCAAAATCAGCCGAAACCCAAACAAAATTGGTATGACTGAATAGGTATTTTCAATACCTTTCAAACGAGCTGTCACTTGCCATAGGGTCCCATTTAAAATTATTGGTCACAGTGGCCTTGTGACGTCATTTATGACTATTGCGTCACCTGTTATGACCAGTTGAGAAGCCTACATCCGTTTATTTCCACCCTCCAAATTTCATTATTATAAGTATACCCGTTCAAAAGATACGAGGGGGGGAGGGGACTTTTGACTAGCACTGTATATAATATATCTTTATTTCAGTTAATAGAAATTGCACATGATACAATATCTCTGTTTGACATCATGATACAATAATAAATCTGAAAGAAGTCACCGGATACATGTCTAAGTACATACACTCAAGATTACATAAATCATAAAAACAATAAATATTATTGGATAGTACATGATAAAATAAAGTTAAAATAAAGTTAAGTTAGTGGAAAAATTCGTCAATAGAATAACAAGTTTTATCCATAATGAATCTTTTCGTCATTTTTTTTAATGTAAATACATTTTTGAAACCTTTTATAGTTTCTGGCAATCTATTATAAAATTTACAACCATTTACCACATAACTATGTTGAAACAGAGAAGTACGATGTTGTGGTGGTAATAACAAGTGTTTACTTCTTGTATTGTAATTATGTGAACGTTCTGCCATGGTACTCTGATTTTCAAAAATGTATACACAGGTTTCTAAAATATATATTCCTGCCATAGTTGAAATATTAAGTTTCTTAAATGAATCCCTACATGAGTCTCTAGAGCTTATTTTACTCAAAATCCTCACAGCATATTTCTGCAGAATGAAAACTCTGCTTGCTGAGGCACAATTACCCCAATTCAGAATACCATATTTCAAGTGTGAATGGAAATTAGCATAGTATAGGGTCAGTAGCACCTTTTCACTACAATGATTCGTCATAAACCTTAGCGAGTAACACATTTTTTTCAATTTAGTGCACAGGTTGTCTATATGTGGAGTCCAGGCCAATTTGTCATCTATAGTTAAACCTAGCAAGCTTACGCGTTTTGACATTTCGACCGAATTGTCAGTGTTTTCAAAAAGAGTACAATTTACATTTTGCCTACGTAAAGTGTACTGCAGTGCATGGGTTTTAGAGGTGTTTAATTTCAGGTTATTCATTTCCGACCACTTCAGAACACATTCATATGTTTTTTCGGCTTTACTTTTCAGGGCAATCAAGTCCCTCTCAACTACCAGGATATTTGTGTCGTCAGCATAACATATTGTGTGTATGCCTGTGCTGAGATTGTTATTTAAATGTCTTATTAGGTCATTCGCAAAGACTATATAAAGAAAGGGACCCAGAATTGATCCTTGTGGGACTCCGTGGAGTATATTCAGAGGACTACTGCACGTTTCATTGAGTCTCACCACCTGCTTTCGATCAGTCAAATAAGACATTAGTAGTTGTAGTGGAAGACCTCTTACACCATATCTTGATAACTTAGAAACCAACAGCCTATGATCAACACAGTCGAACGCTCGTGAAAAATCGAGAAATAGGCTCATCACATATTCGTTGTTGTCCAGATGTCTAATTATGTTGCTATGGAGTTCACATAAAGCAGACTCTGTGCTCTTGTTTCTAGTAAAACCATGCTGAGATGGTGAGAGTAGTTTGAATTTGCCAAAAAAGTTAGTCAACTGATTCTTCATATTCAGTTCAAACAGTTTTGAGATACTTCATAGAATGCTTATCGATCTATAGTTGTTCAGATCTGTGTGGTCACCTTTTTTGTAGATGGGTGATACCCTAGCATATTTCAACTTCTCTGGGAATATCCCTTTTTGAGCTGACAGATTTATTAAAAATACTAATGGCTCATATACATAAAGCGCAGTTTGTTTTAACAGATTATTGTTCATACCATCCATCCCACAAGAAGTTGTATTTTTTAGAGGGAGGATTAAATCTAGGAGATCATTTTTAGTTATAGGGGACATATAGAAAGTGTGAGGATTCATCTGAATATTTGACTCAAGGTAATGACTATCATAGACTCTGTTGTCAACCGGCACCTTGGTAAAAATACTGTTAAACTCATTTGCTAAATCATATCCATTAACCCCCAGCTGGTCTGCTAGAGAAACTTTAGTTGGATCAGCGTTACTTTTTTTTTGTAATTTGTTTATAATTTCCCAGGTTGCTTTTGTTTTGTTCTCTGCAGTCAAAATGACATTATCGTAGTACTGTTCAGAGGCGGTTTGCAGTTGTTTTCTATACTCCTTATTCAAATAACTACTGATTTCCGAAAAACGTCTATCATGCCTCGCAAGCGCATTATAGGGGGATACATTTTTTTTCAAATCCATTAGTTCCGGACTCCAGCAATATATTTTTTTAAATCTTACATTATTTTTACCATTTCTATCGTAACACAATTTGAGTGGAAAACTGTTTTCAAAATGATAAAAAAGACTTTCAGCAAAAGCTTCAAAAGCCAGGTCAGGACAATCATGTAAATAGACATTTGACCACTTCTCTTGTTGTAAGGCATTTTTGAAGTCCTCGATATTTTCGGAGCAAAAAATGCGTTTAGTGTAGACAACAATTATGTAAGACCAGACGACTTTGAAATCTACATTGAACAAAAAATTCACAACAAATGGCAAGAAGAATGGAGCACTAATGAACAGTAAAACAAACAATAGATAAATGATGAAACTCACGAGGAAAGAACAAATTGTAATTACACGACTGCGATTGTGCCACAGACATCCACATCCTTTCACCTACTCAGAGGGATGGACCAACCTCAGTGTGAACACTGCCATATCGAACTGACAGTGAAACATATACTGACAGGATGCAGTGAACTCTTGGGTGTTAGAGAGCAAATGCATATCTCCAACTCAATCAACAATATTCTTAGCAATGACATAACATCTCTGAAAAAAATAGTAACTTATCTGAAAGCTACCTGGAGAATCTGAAATTTCACGTATGCGGCTAATGATCCCAGCAGTCGACGCCGCTAAAACTTAATGAAAGAAAAAAAATCGCTAGGCATGTTCTCATTAGTCTAGTCGAAAAGTGAGTTTCCTGCGAAAAATCGTTCCAAATCTTCTGAAAATATGAGCGATGGGAAATTTTTTTTTTTTTATTTTTTTATGATACAGCATTCAAAAATACATACAACCCTGAATTTTCACCCTTCTACGATCAACCTCTATTTTTTTGGCAAGATTTTTATTTTTATTTTGTCATGACTTAGAATTAAAAAAATAATATTGCTCTTAATTTTCACCCTTCTACGATCAACCCCTATTTTTTATTTTTTTTCATTTTATAGAAAAAACGGGATAATAGGAAAACGGGATAACGGGAATAACGGTATAACGAAAAAACGGGATGACAGGATAAGTGGATAAGAGGAAAACGGGATAACGGGATGAATAAAAAACGGGATAACAGTAATACGGGATAACGGGATAACGAAAAATGGGAAAATGGGATAACGGGATGACAGGATAAGGGGAAAACGGGACTCGGGATGTCATTCTGAGAGAGATGTATTTTTCGATTTTTTCCACCGACGAAAATTTAAAAAAATTTTAACAAAAAAAATTCGAACGGCCTTAATTTTTTGGCAAGAGCTTAGGAACTATGATAGAAAAAGTTCTTGAAGAGAAGGAAATCCCCCATGGAAAAGTCCCTGCTCCCGGAAATCTAACTCAATTATTCATAATTTTAATTCAACGTTGAAAATAGGGCTCTGCGTGGGCATTAATGCAGGAGTACAGCACCTCTCGAGAAAGCAATGCACATAAAATATTTTTTTATAATATCAAATATAAATTTAAAGATTGAAAAAAAATTATAGTATCATCTAAACACTTGAAAGAACGTTATTTGGTTGAAAAAAAATTTCTCATTGAATTTGGATAATGTTAAGCTATTGTTAATTAAGTAGTTCTTTTAGAAAGGCTCCATCCTTCTTAACCGACGAAACCAAATAGGAGGAGGTTCTCTCGTCGACCCGTATATTTTATGTTTTTCCATCATATTTTTTTATGTATGATCACGCATAACTTTTTACTGAGGCCTCCGATTCCGATAATTATTTTTTCAGTGGATATGGTGTACTTCGAAGGTGGTATCATTTGAATTTAAAAGATGAAATCCACCCCTAAGGGTAGCAACATGAAGGATATTGATCACTCACCCTCTGAATTCTGGTCCGTTAACCGATTCTATCAGGCATAACTTTGTACTGGGTTCTTCGATTTGGATGATTCTTTTTTTAATAGATAAGGTATACCTTTTATTCAGATTCCGAATGGAATTATATACCCTCACGGGTGTAAAAAAAGGGGATAATTGATTTTTCACTTATGAACATTGGCACACACATACGTAGTTGACAATGACAGATCGCTACTGACATTATTTCTGTTCCACATCCGTCAAAACCATAATATTCTATGAGAGGATGGAATGATATACGAAGTTATGAAATAAACTAACCAGAACAACAAAAATAATTCATATTACAACAAATAGTAAAAGTAGATAATCATATTATTTGACTGGTAATAGTTGAAGTAAGGTGGGTAAGTAAGTATTTTGGAAGTAATCAAAAAAGAAGTAGGTAGTAATTAATGAATTTTAGCCAAAAAAAATAGAAAAATTTTAACAAAAAATTAAACCGACGAAATACGGAACTGAAAAGTAAAAAATAAAATAAACCTTCTTAGTCTCAGTAACTAAGCTCCTAAACTAATGTAAGTAACTGATTTCGAGTCGGCGCCAAACAAACAATCAACGAACATCATTAAATTACTTCAAAAAAATTATCAGAATGTCACCGGCATTTTACGCCTTACCTAATTCATTTGCTTGTTTGTTTGGCGCCGACTCAAAATTAGCTACTTACATTAGTTTAGGAGCTCAGTTACTGAGACTAAGAAGGGTCATTTTATTTTTTACTTTTCAGTTACGTATTTCGTCGGTTTAATTTTTTGTTAAAAAGTTTTTATTTTGCTTCCTGGAGCACATTTTACATGTGTTCTCAATAACATTACGCCATAAAATTATTTAAACGTTGATTATTTGGCTAATTATACATTTCTAAAGTTAGGAAAATATGAGAAATCGAGTAAATATTTTTTTATTGACATTTCACATTATCAGTTATATGTCCGACAAAGGCATTTTACGTTTTTTTAAAAAAATGCGCTATTTGTTTATACAAATTTTATAGACAAATGGTTGAGTTGAATATTTTTCAGAAATTGTTTTTTGTTTTTATTGTTTATACTTTTTTTCATATTTTTATTATTTTAATATATTAATAATTTTTTTACTTTAAAATTGTTAATTGGTTCTTCTCTACCTAATAATATTATTTTTTTATGAATAATGTAATTGTTTATTTACTTAACAATTCAACAAACTTTGATTGGCATTATATTTTTTGAATGGTACAATTTTTTATTTTTTATTTTTATAGAATTTTCTAGATAAATTACAAATTTGTTTTTTAACAGTTTGTCGTATATGGTTGTTTTTGTTATTTTTTGTTCCATTAAAAAAATATAATGCCAATCAATGTTTGTTTAATTGTTAAGTAAATAAACAATTACTTTATTAATAAAACAATTTTTTTTCTTATTAGGTAGAGAATAACAATTATTAAATTTAAAGGAAAAAATTCCTCATTTATTATTCGAATAATAAAAACATAAAAAAACGATTATAAACAATTGAAAGTTTTTTTTTTTAATCATAATAACAATGCAAAAAAACAGTTTTTCAAAAATATTTAACTTATCCATATATTTTCAAATATTTTATAAACAAATTTTATTTTTTTAAATCGTTGTGAAATGCCTTTGTCAAACATTAAGCTGATAATAATGTGAAATATCAATAAAAAAAAGTCAAAATATTTACTCGTTCTCTCATATTTTGTTAACTTAAGAAATTTATAATTGACAAAATAATCAACTTTCAAACAGTTTTATAGCGTGATATTATTGAGAAAACATGTAAAATGTGCTCAAGGAAGCAAAAAACTCATGAAGTCATTCTGTGAACAATTATTTGCTTTTTAATAAAATCGGCGGTTTCAAAAAGAAAGTGGTACATAATGTATATCGTTGAATTGGTAATTGAATTCTCTATCGAATGGCAAAGTGGCCCCCGGTAGGTACCCTTTGAAGAAAATATTTTTTCGTTAAAAATGCGTTTGGAAAATTTCAATTCCTGCTGTTGAATTTGTTATTGATCTTATCGATGGAATGACTATTACTAGGAGTTACTGATGAAAATTAGTTTAGATTTTCACCTGAAAAATTGAGTTTTTTTTTTCAATTGTTAAATAAAAATTTGGCACCAGTGTCGAATGTGATTTGAGCCGTAGAATCCAAAAAACATCAAATCTACAGTGTGTTTCATTTGAAAAATCGAAGTTGGTTGGTATTCTGGCGAAACCGGAAGTCGGCCATTTTGTTTTCATATGTCTGACAATCCGGTTGATAAGTGAAGGAGATTTCGGCACGGCCCTAGTCCCATTGTCTCCCGGTATATCACTGTTGAAGATTCGTTGTGACTCTCCTAACAAGAAAAATAAAAAAAGAAGAGCTGCATTTCCATCGAACCCCTCAAATTAAAATTTGGAGCATAATAACCCGTGGTTAGCGGTAACAAGACCTCTTGAGAAATATTAAAAAGTGGTTGCCGAAAAAAATACTTCCAAGAGTCATTCATTTCGAATTTTAATCCAGGCTGACAAAAATTAGGAAGAAAAATAATTCAAAGTATCCTTACGTACATGTGATACTGAAAAGTACATAGTTACTGTATTTATTGACTGCCCAATGAATTCCCCAAGGAAATCACCCCATAAATTTCATTAACCATAAAGCAGGAATGTTCATGTATCAAATGATCCTTTGCTCAGTGATATACAACATTCTGAATCATTAAATGAATTATTGGTTGGAGAAAAGTTTGCTGTGCACAGCAGTTCGGGCGCATTATAGTTCCTGCGGTGGACAGTTATTCATTTCCTGGCGTTTTATTACCCACAGGATTACTTTTCCTCTGTTGTTTCCTCTGGAATGACAAGATGTCCGATATTGAAACGAGAAAATCATATAGCCACCAGAGGTAAAGTATAAATTTACAAAACACATTTCGAAAGAAAATGCACAGAAAAATGTATTTCAGTAAAGACTGAATTATCGATTGAAATTTCAATATATAGAAGCAAACTTCTCATGACTACCTAATTGACTTATGAGTAAACCATCGAAATCGTGGAAGTAGAATTGAGACAATGTCTGAATGAGTATGTTTTTGTTGGATAATCTGGGATGAATTTTGCATAATATGATATAAAACCCAAGAGTCTTCTGACTTCATCTGCATAATTAGGTCTGGGCATATCCAAGACTGTATTCGTGAAGTCCAGTTATTTCAAATCGTACGGCCCAGTTCCTTGGCTTCGGTTTCGAAAAATTTGCACCATTCTTCATTGAGATGCAGTCTTGTAAGGCATTTGTCCAGTCTAGTCTGGCATTCTTTTTTCTATTTTCCTAACACAATTATATCAGTCCTTTCCAACACGTGAAACATTCGATATAGATACGTTCAATATGTTCAAAAATCCTGGTGCTGGCACTGACCCGTTAATGTTTAGATTTTCTTATAATAATAATAATAATAATTTTATTCAGAATAAATACATACAACTAAATGGCTACATGATCGGAGTGAATAAAGTGGTGAAGAGATAACAAGCACTTGTTTCCCATAAAAAAAATACAGATAGATAATGAAAAAAAAAATGTGCGGAAGACTGTGTAAAAAGTATGTAGAGAACATGAAAAATGTAAAGATGTAAGAATAAGGATACAAACCAATGTGTACATGCAAAATGAAAAAACATAAATAATTCTACAATATGATACATAAGATCCAATGAAAGAGAAATGAATGATGAAATCCAATTGAATGCTACAATATAATACACGATATGTGATAAAATACCATAAATCTCAATGACCTACAGTTAAGTACTATAAAATACAATAGAATAAAATACAATAATACAATTAGGGAACAGTTATTTGTTTATTTTTATTATATTTAATTAACCATTAAAATCTATCATGGTAATAAAATATGTTCTAGGAATATGTAGTAAGGAGTTTTTTTGTTATTGATAGATTTTATACTTTCAGAGCTATTGTTATATATTTTAGTGCCAATATAGGAGTAGCTCCTCTGTTACAGTGTGTTTTTCAATAATGGGTGCGCAAGTAGTTGGCGCCCTCTAGTTCTGATGACAGGGATGAGGTGCTTTATCTATACACGTGTTGGAATAGAAAAGCTGACGAATATCCATAATCTGTGATGTACTATGCAGGTCTTCAGTAGAATATCTACGCGGTTTTGACATAACTATTTTAAGAAACCATTTCTATAGGATTTCGAGTGGGTTGATGTATGATCGTGCAGTGGCGCCCCATGCTTGTATTCCATATCTGAGGTGACTCTCTACAAGTGCAAAATTCAAAGTTTTCCCACAATAGGTACTCTTTCATGTGTTTGAAGGTAGAAATTATATTATGTAATTTTTTTTATCACATAGTGGATATGTCTATCCCACCTTAGATGCCGATCTAGGTGTACGCCTAAACATTTGATTTCTTCCACTGAGTGGATACCATGTAACTTGCCATTTATGTTTATATTGATTACTTGCATATTTGTCATACCAACAACATTATAACTAAAGGGTAGAAATTCAGTTTTTTTGAGGTTCATGGTAGGGAGTTTGTGATCGAACCAATTTGTGATCGTCTTTCTCTACTTTCTTCCTTAGATCTGGCCGAGTATCAGCTTCATAAAAAACAGCAGTATCGTCTGCAAATCCTATTATCTCTCCAGCTATTTTAAACCAAATAAATCATGTAGGTATAGATTGAATAGTGTTGGTCCGAAGACCGTTCCTTATGGTCAATGTCTAATTTTTGATATATTCTATCCCCCACTCCTAACAACTTGCCTCCTTGAATTCGAATAGCTTTTGAATAAATTTAACACCATCTCTCTGATACGCTGGTCCTCTAACGCTTGAATCAATAACGTGTGGCTCACAGTGTCAAAAGCCTTACTCAGATCAATAAATAGGCACAGACTAGGCCTTCCTCTGTCTAGAGATGCATGAATTTTTTTTGTTAATGGCATCCACAGTTGAGGTTTCTTTCTTGAATGCAAATTGTTTAACAGACAACAAGTTTCATTTATTTATGAATGAAGTTATTCTGTTTTTCAGAAGTGACTTATGAGAGAAATTAGTCCATAAATACCGGCACTACGACAGATTTTTTAAGGCATCAGAACATGTTCCCTTTTCAATGCTCTCATTTATTATGTATGCTTGTGGGGTAGAAATATGGCATGATATTTCTTTCAAAAGTTCTGCCCTTATGTCGTCAATTCCAGGACATGTATTGTTTTTGAGCTCATTTATCAAATTATATACTTCTTCAGCGTTCGTAAGAGCTAGCAGCATAGTGAGGGTCTCTTTCAATTTTGTCAGCAAGTATTTTACCAAAACTCACAAATTTATGATTGAATTCGTCCGCTTTCTCCCCATCGTTTGTTGGTAGATCCCCATTTTCATTTGCGATAGTGTCAATATTTTTTTTTCCTTCCACAGTGTTCTCGTACCATGACCTACAAATATTTTGTGTTCGATTTATTTTTGTTTAGCTGCTGCTCATAATGGTTTTGTTTGTTTTTTTTAAGGTGTCTGTGAGTTTATTTTTGTATAATTTATATTCGTTTTTTAGGGTTTGGTTTTCAGGATGGATCTTTAGTTTATGGTGCATTTCATTTTTCTTGTTTATCATCCTCAAAATACTATTCGTGAGCCACGGCGCAAAGGGCGAATTTTTACGTTTAACTACCTTTTTTTCAGTGCAATTTTCCATTGCTAGTTTCATTCCTTCAATGAAGGCAGTTGTTGCAGCATTTGGCTCTTCATGTGTATGGACGATGTCCCATGAGGTTTCTTGTATAATTTTGGTTGATTTCTCATAGTTGGTGTAATCTTTATAATTGTTTCTGCTTATACAGGGTGTTACCAAATAGGTGCAAAAGTTTTTGAGGCCTTTAGGCCTTCACTTGAGAAGTTACACGCTTCCAAAAATGAGAAAAAAAACTTGAAATTGCTAAAGAGTTGGAGAAATGGCATTTTGTGGGCATGTGCAATGAAAAATCTACCAATGATTTTTTTTTTTGTTGTGATCTTCTAAAGGGGTGAAACCTGCAACCCCTATTTCATTTTTTACCAAAACATTTAAAAAAACGAAATTTCTAAATTCAAAATAAGTGTTGAAAAAAATGATCCATTGCGAAAAGCAATAGTTTCCTAATAAAGAAATCAAATACAACATTGTGCATGAACGGATCTTCTGTAAATGGAATCGAAAAAATCTAGTTGGTGGCTGTCACGACTTTTCTGGCCTATAGCCATATTGACAGTTGGTGAATATTCTATTGTCTTCCATGGAAGAATATATTCTAGTTAGTTAGTTGGATATTTGTTGTTGATTTTTTTCCACCTGAACTCGTGTGGTGATAGTAAATTACCGCTAGATTGGATGACACTCATAAAAGTGACAGACCGTCTAGCGCTTTCTTAAATATTTTACAGCCTCAATACACTTTACAGCTCTTCTATTAACTTCATTATATGGTATGGCTTTATTATCGTGATTCTGGGTACAACAGCTCCAGCAATATAAACGGCTCCAAGATAGCAGGTCATAACATTTCGGCATTGTCTCATCGTACACGGAAAATCGATATATACCGTTATGAAAATTAATTTCCAATTAGTTGGCTATTGAATACTCTCCTTGAATGATGAGCGATAAATTGAGGATTGATTTTGTGGATGAATTATAGTTTTATGGCTCCATGAATTTCACGCATTTCATGGAAAGATAATATATTTTTACTTTACCCGCATTTTTTGCCGCAAAATTCTTCAAGTGCCAGTTAGTGCGAGATTATTGATTGAGGCAGCGGGAGTACAATATTTTCAAGAAAAAGCACAGAAGGACTATGAAGTTTTACTTCATCAGCAAATATTATCAAATGCCAGCTGATGCAAGATTGTGCCAAAAAAACTATTAGTCATACCCCGTTTGTAACTCTCTTAAACATGGATGGTACATATTTTGGGGCTATAGAGTGTGTGTGGTGAGCCTGAGTGGATATACATCGTAATTTGACATCTCATGCAAATTGTTTTGAATAAAACGACGAAAAATTTTCATAATCAACAACTAGTGAGATTAACAGTGATTTCACCCTATGAAATATAAAAACCGTATGTACATTGCACCTGAATTCAAATCAAATCAAATTTTATTGAGTCCGTTTCCTATTTACAGAAAACAGATTGGACGAGTCACAAAAAAAACATCTTTGTATGAAGATGAAGTAATAAATCGATAAAGAATGTAAAAATGAAAAATACAGAACATTCATGTTTAAGAAGAACAACTAAGTAAAAACAGATAAAATATATGATTTAATTACCATTAATGTTGTTTTCGCACTGTTCTACAGTGTAAAAGCATTCCTTTATTAGGAGTTTTTTTAGACGGCATTTGAAAACCTACGCATTTCGAGCTCTTCGGGGTAGAAGGTAGTTTATTGAAGAAGCGACTACCCGCAGTAATCGGCGATTTTTTTTGAAAAGAGTGTTTTGCCATATTTACTATCATATTGTTTTTATTTCTCGTATTATATCCGTGTGTATTGCTGTGATTATCAAAATTGTTTTTGTTGTTATAAATGAATGTCAAGAGTTTCATTATATATATAGATGGTAGTTTGAGAATACCATAATTTATAAAAGAATCTCTGCAAGAGGTTTTGTATGACAATCCGAGAATACGCCGAATGATTCTTTTTTGTACAATAAATACTCGTTTCGTTTCAGAGGTTTCAGAGGTTTCGAAAGCCCGTGTGAGATCAAACATAATTGATACTACGTTTTCCCCGACGTCCATTTTGTCTGTGATATGTTAAACGCACTGTATAGTCCCTGTTTCTGTTATGATACCGGTTCTGAAGCCGTGTTGGCTATCACTGAAAAGATTGAAAGTTTCGAGAAACTGAGTAATTCTTTTTGCAACTACTTTTTCTATAATTTTTGAAAAAATGCTCAGAAGAGCGATAGGCCTATAGTTTTTAACATTTCTTAGATCGTCCCTCTTATGTATCAGTATCACTGGAGCTTATTTGAGGAACAGATGGGAACTTCCCATGTGTGATCGATGTATTGATTATGGAACATAAAATGGGTGCGATAATGGAACTACTTGCTTTTATTACCGATACAGGAATTTCATCAGGGCCAGTGGACCTCTTATTGGGCAATTGATTAATTATTTCAATGATTTCATTTTCGTTGACGGGGACAGAGAAAAAAGAATGAAAAGAATTGAACTAGCATCTGTGATTCTCAACACAACATACAATATTAGAGGCAATAAAAAAAGTTAACGGTTATCATTTCTGAAGAATATTAGCCAGTTCGTGAAGGAAGCCGTATACGTTGATTGACGACCCTACTATGACGATAGAAGTAGAAAAGGCAATTAAAAATATACATGAAGAGATCCTGAAAACTAGGACTGAAATAAAGAGCTGTATCGAAGCAAGTGGAATGAGATTCCTTCTAAATATCGAACAATTAAAAAACACGGTTACAAAACTGGAAAACAGAAATAGTGAGTTTAAAGAAGATGTAGCAAACTTGAGAATAACTCAAAAAAAGAAGAACATTTTGATATTCGGACTGAACAAGAAACAAGGAGAAGTCACGGCTAAGATTTTGTACCAGGATTTCAAGGACTTGCTTGGCGTAGAGCTGAAGGAAAGTGATTTCAACAATATCTACACTTAAGGGGAATCAGAAAACTGTGCCATAAAAATTGAATATAACTCAAGCCTTACCAAAAAAACAGTCTTGAAAAACTGTAATAAATTTAAAGGAAAAAATATTCCAGTAGCCAACGACCTAACCGATACACAAAGGAGAGAGAATAAAAACCTGAAAAAACACCTTTTGCTTGCTAAACAAGAGAATAAATGTAAATATTGTTTTATAAGAGGTAGCAAACTTGTCCATGGTATCGAAGACTTACAAAAAAACAAATCTCTGAAACCAAACCCAACAGTGCACCTTCCACTCCAACAGCCCAAACCATAGAGAAAGCTACTTCAAAATAAGCCAGAACACCTCTTTGATCCCAACTACAAAAAACTCGGACAACTGATACAAACGCACAAACCAACACTGGAAATAACAAGATCACGCTCGATCAATAAAAATCAGTCAACCTAAGGTGAAAAGGAAGACTCTATCTACGGTAAGACTTTTCATTATTACCAACTTATTTAAAATATGTTCTTATGTTATGTTATGAACTTGTTAGACGTTCTTGTTTTACAAACTACCCTTATTCCTTTTAAACTCGCAGTATTCTAAAATGAATCAATTTAATTAGTATAAAACCAATTACTTAATTTATTTATAGGGTGATCGCCCCTATGATATTTTTTTCAAATTCTCTGATACTTCTAACGGAATGAACCAATACATACGAGTCAATAATATCGAAACCTACTCTCTTGCGCACAATTCAGAATGCACCGAAATATTAAAAGGTAATAACCTCAACAGCAATTTTAAAATTATAAACATGAATATTCGCAGTGTGAACAAAAATTTGGTCGGATTATAGATCGTTTTACAAAATTTGAATGCGAATATTGATTGTTTGGTTCTTATAGGAACATGGAATATTATAGACCAGGACTTATTTAGCATTGATGGATACAATATGATTTATAATGAGAGTAACTTCAATCAAAACGATGGCGATGTACCATACATAAAATCATCATTGGAATATACCTATAAAATAACAGAAATCTACCAAACAATCGAAGCCATACAAATAGAAATTCGCTCGAATGAAGGAAAGAGTATACTTGTCACAGCTGTCTATAGATCCCCTGACTCAGACCCCAAAGAATTCGTGTATAGCATGAATCAGTTTCTGGAAACAAACTACGACCATTTTTTCGATTTATGTTTATTCACCTGTGATCTAAATATGGAATTGATAGACCCCATCGAGAATGCGTGTTCCGAATATCTAAATGTCTTGAATGAATATGGTTTCATCTCTACGATAAATAATCCGACGAGAGTCCAGACAAACAGTCGTTCCTGTATTGATAATATTTCAATGAAATATCCAGTTGATATCCACGAAAAAATCATTTCGATAATACTCGAAACATCGATTACAGATCATTATGCGACCATTCTCCAAATTGTGTTGAATATCATAAATTTCAAACAAGAAAAAATAAAAATCACTAAGTTTATGAATACCAAAAAACTCCATGAAACATTTAGAAATATATCCTGGACCGCAGTATTCTTAGCTAATGATCCAGACACTGCTACAAACTCATTCATTGATATCACTATGAAAACAAGCAGAAATTGCACCTTGGGCAACAAATGGCTTACTCAAATAAAATTAAAAAAAATGAATAAGACTCTTCGAAAATCTCCAAATAACGATCAACTAAGAAGAGAATGTGACATTATATATTTGGCTAAATCTTATCAGTGGTTGGAGATCATCTTCCTGGATCTTCTAGTGAAATCGTCAAGCGACGATGATGTTGGAGTGAATAGGTATCGGATCTCGACGGCCATTGATAAGTACGTTCGATTTTCGATTCATTCCAACATTCACATTAAATTATGGAAGTGAAGTATTCGCGAGTGCGTCGATTGCCTCGATAGCTCAATGGTTAGAGTATATGTCTAGAACACATAAGGTTGTGGGTTCGAGTCCCACTTGAGAATGCTTTTTTTCTTTGATTTAATATAATCTGTCCATTATGCCACAAATTCCTTTTGAAAAGAGAATATACAAATTACAGGAATAAATTGAATGTATTCATTAAAAAACCAAATATAACTATTATAATAAACAAATCGGAAATAACAACAACGATTCAAAACAATTATGGGAAGTAGTACAAGAAATAAGTAAAACCAAAAAAAACACGTAACCCCGTAGAAAGTGAGCACGGCAGGATATTAATAGACAGAGAACTTAAAGCAAATGGGAAAGAAACTATCCAGTAAGATAAAAAAAGACCCCAACTATATTCCGAGCCGTTCACATATACCAGTAGAGTCAATCGAGATACAAAACATAATCAGACAATTGAAAAATAAAAAAGCTGTTGGTGTTGACAATATCAAAGCCGAAACTATAGAGATAATTTCTAGTTATATCCAAGATCCATTATTCAAAATTTTCAATCTATATATGGAGGTAAGAAAGTAGAGCTCGTCCAGTATTGAAACGACCGTTTGGTAGATAGAGAGGGGGGAAAACACGAGTGGACACGATTTGCTGTGCTACGGCGAATCTTCACCAGTGTCTTGGCATGCAGCGTTTGAAAGGTTAGGTTTGTTTGATCAATAAATAGGTAGTGCAGTTATTTATTCAACTTTGCAATAGTTTACTCGCTACCTTGCCAAAATGTCTAGTGGTAAGTACTATTCAGTAGTGGAAAAAGAAATAGGAGTGTTAGGAAAGTTAAAGGAGTGTAAGTTCTCTAAGTCTCGTGAATCGCCTATACCAAATAATTTGGTACGCCTATGGAATTTCTATTGATAGCCACAGTTAGAATGGTTCGGGAATCTCCGAGAAAAATTGGTTGTTAGGTAGGAAAAGGCCAAAGTGGTCGTTTCAATACTGGATGAGCTCTATCCATCGGCATTTAAACACACAGTGGTAGTCCCCCTCCATAAAGAAGGAAATACTCAGAAAGTAAATTATTCGAGAAAATTATAAAAAATAGATTAGTTCCTTTTAAAACAAATTCTCCATCATTTCCAATAATCAATTCGGATTCAAAGAAAATATGTCCACCCAAGATGCAATTCCAGCTTTAACATAAAAAATAACAGAAGCCCCGAATGAAAGCAGCCCATGTTTATGCACATTCATAGATTTTTCAAAAGCATTTTACAACGTTAGCCACGAACTACTCTTACAATCATTTGTCTAGAATTCTTCAAGAGTTACTTAAAAAGATCCACCTGATGGAAACTCGATGTTCATAAAATAAAACAGTTCTTCTCCAATTGTCGATTTATTAAGATATTTCAGTAATATAACAGAAATTGCGTTGTTGGAAGTTCAGTTCTCAAAAGATGTGTAGGATGGCTGTGCGAAATGCTGACTCACCCTGTATATAAAATGTGAGGAAAGGCACTGTTATAGAATATTTCCTCTGTCTTTCAGGTTCACCATTTGAATTGATTCGAAAGTGATCATGGATAGATATACTTCTGATTCAATTGTAAATTTATACACAGTAGTCGTATAAAGTCCTCCCCGCCCCCTACTAATTTTAAAACCACCTGGTATATTGCAACAAAATTTGCAGGGCTGAAATTGGAGATAAAAACCTACTCTTTCATGAGAAAATCACAGCTGAAAGTTCCAAAATGGCGGCTGAGCGTCATCTTCAATAATTTTTTCAAATAGAACATCCCGTATATTATTCCATTTTCGAAATCTGCTCATAATTTTCAACAGTTTTCTCTGATACACTCCACTCCTAAATTCAACTGTTTTCGAAATATTAACGTTTGAAAAGTGACATTTTGGTCATTTCAGACCCAACCAAAAACACTAATGCATTGGAAAAAATCGTTGTCGCGGTAACATATTGTTCACTGTCAAACTGAACTGCTAACTGTCAAATAGTCCGTTGAGCGCCTAAATCCTTTTATGAAAAGTGTGATCATGGCTCGTAGTTTAGACGATAAATTTGAAGCAGTTTTGATATTTGGAGAAGCTGGAAGAAATTATCATCTAGCAGTCCGTATGTTTATTAATAGATTTCCCGAAAATCCTATCTCGAGATCATATTTGCACAATTTTTTAAGTAAGCTCCAAGCAACTGGTACGCCGAAAGATGCTCCAAGATCAGGAAGACCGCCTCTTTCAGAAGAAAAAAAAGGTAGACATTGTTGCTGAAATGATAATCAATTCGACTCAGTCGACGTCTGCAGTTGCTGAATCTTGTTGAGTAAGTTCAAAAAGTGTCCAAAGAGTCCTAAAAAAAAAGTTTCATCCTTATAAAATGAAAATCCTGCATGCTCTCACGAAGGATGATCCAGACTGGAGGGTTGAATTTTGTGAGTGGTTAACAAGAACAATTGAAGGAGAACAGGGCTTCCTAAAACGTGTATGTTTCGTAGACGAATGCACGTTTTTTCTTAAAAGAAAAGTCGACAAACAGAATGTACGATTCTGGAGCGATACTAATCCGCATATTTTTAGAGAGGGACATACCCAGTTTCCTAAAAAGGTGAATGTTTGGGCGGGGATTTTAGGCAATCGCGTTGTTGGACCGATTTCCATCAGAAGCAATCTTACAGGAGTTATCTACAGAAATCTTTCAGAAACTGAAATTGAACCTGGAATAAGACAAATTGTATTGAACAATCAGGAAGACTTTGAAAATCGTGAAATGATATTTCAGCAGGATGGATCACCTCCCCATTTCGATCGCATGGCTAGAGAGTTCCTCGATACAAACTTTCCTGAGCGATGAATAGGTCGCAGGGGAAGTACAGAATGGCCACCAAGATCTCCGGATCTCACACCTCTAGATTTTTTCCTTTGAGGGTATCTGAATTCGTTTTGATTGTGAATTTACAGAACACATTCGTAGGCTTCGAGATTTTCCGGTAAGCGGTACTGTTTATCCATAATAAACTCTCTTTACGCCTCTTATTAGTCGAATTCATTAGGAGATTTAACTACAAATTAATAATAACGTTTAGTTAGCAAAATGTTTTACCGGAAGTGAACAAAATCCATACTTCATTTTAAACCGAAATGTCACTTTTCAAACGTCAATATTTTGAAAACAATTGAATTCAGGAGTGAAGTGTATTGGAAAAAACTGTTGAGAATTATGAGCAGATTTCAAAAATGGAATAATATATGAAGTGTTCTATTTAAAAAAGTTATTGAAGATGGCGCTCAGCCGCCATTTTAAAATTTTCAGCTGTGATTTTTTCATGAAAAAGTAGGTTTGTATCTCCTATTCAAGCTCTCCAAATTTCGTTGCGATATACCAGGTGGTTCAAAAATTAGTAGGGGGGGACGGACTTTAGACGAGCACTGTATATATTTGATGAATTCGCTTCAAATCAATATGCCGAACAGAAAGTGAACGTATTTTTGTGTTGTTCAGAATATTTGTGTCGCCCAAACATGATAGTTGGGAACGGGGTTTCTTCCAACTGAATTATGAAAATACGAAATAATTTTCTTAAAATAAATTATTGAAAAGGTAACTTACTTAATGAGTCTTATATTGATGGTTGCTCGCGTTTGTTAAGTATTCATAGAATGTAAATTAACAGTGATACCTTCCATGACAAAAGAGGGCTATTTTCTAATATATTGAGAGAAATGCGAGGCACGTGATTGGATACTTTGGCAGTTAGTGTCTCCATTGAAAATACGAATATTTCTGAATATGATGAAGGAATCATCAGCCCAAACGTGAAAAAAAGGAATATCAACAAATGATGTGTTGAAAATTTTAGTTTCATCTATTATATCACTCTCAGAAGTTATTTAGAGAAATATGTGGGATAGAGAGTTATATTTCCAAGCATTTGATTGGACACGCATTCATATTGTTTGAATTATGTGTTATTGGGAATTCATAGGTATATTGTTTGTCTGTTTTCTCAGAGGTTGTGTTTGGAGTTTTTCTTAAAATATTTCCATTTAGTATTATTTTCCAGTTTTTTGTGTAGTGTTATTCATTTCGAAACTCTAGTGGAGTGGTGGATTTGAATCTTAAGACATTATTATTTGCGAAAACTCACTCTGAAGGAGACAAAGTATGTTCTAATTAACTTGCATCAAAAAACTTTTTCGAAGTTTCTGAAGTCATCGGGAATTATTGTTATTAATCATTTTGAAGAAATGTTACACATTATTTGTGAATGTTCGAATTGAAAATAAAACTAACAAAAATAGTTTTTTTTATTTCATCTTAAACACACAAGATGGTGTGAAAATGTGTCCCTATCACCTAGATATACATATATAATCACTCTTTTTCCATGCTGTATGAATAATATTCGGTATGTTGAATACTATCTCTTCTTTCTATTCTTAACGCTTTTTTTTTCTTCTCAACTCTCTTTGATGGTTCTCATTTTCACTTTTTTCTTGGTCACACACGATACAGGAACATTTTGAGAAGGAACTGTATTCTTCTTCAAGGTCCCAAGAGCCCGTCGTCTATCTATAGACTCACTCAATCCTAGATTAGTCTGCACCAGTATGTTACATTCATTTTCTCACGGAGAATGATAAAAACTTATTCCAGTACAACGGGATCGTTTTGCCCAAGAGTCACATTGAAGTACACAACAATAATGATTTGAACTAGAATCACTCATTTTTTCACTCGAGGACTTACAATAGTCAACAGAATATTCACCAGGTAAACCAGAATTTCATTGAATGTCAACAATCACAAGAGATTCGACAAGTTTCAGGGGTACAATGGCTAAAATCTTATAAACATTAATCTTTCGAAAAGTTAACAATGTGTCCTTATCTATCACCTTGATATAGATATATAGTCACTCGTTTTCCATACTGTATGAATAATTATCGGTATGTCGAATAATAACTCGTTTTTCTCTACTTAACTCTCTTTTCTTTCCTCTCAACTATCTTTGAGGGTTCTCCTTTCAACTTTTTTTCTTGGCCACAGACGATACAGGAAGATTTTGGGAAGGGACTGTATTCTTCTGCAAGAGCCCATCGCCTCTATCTATAGACTCGCTCAATGCCAGATTAGTCTGCACCAGAACGTTACGTTAATTGTCTCACGGAAAATGATGAAAACTTATTTCAGTACAACGGTATCGTTTTGCCCAGAGTCACATTGAGTTACATAACAATAAAGATTTGAACTTCAATCACTCACTTTTTCACACGAGGACGTACAATAGTCAACAGAACATTCACCAGGTGAACAAGAATTTCGTTAAATGTCAACAATCAAAATTGATTCGACAAGTTTTAGATATACAATGGCTAAAATCATATAAACATTAATGTTTGGAAAAGTAAACAATGTACGTATGTATAGTTTTAAAAATCGAGACCATAGGGAGTATCCGTTATTTTGAATTTCCAATACCTGTCCAGGATGAACTCCATCTATCATCTAGCTTTCAGTTTGACTAAATATACCGTTACGAATCCACATCGCCAGTGCCTGTTGTTCACGTCTGGTCAATGCCAAGAATGTACCAAGATCGACTGGTTGACGTCACACTAGACTCCAATAATAATAATAACTCGTATTTATCTTTATTTCCTTCATTATCCTCGATATGAAAACATTAATATAAAATGCCTTCATCTTTAGATAATTTTTCCTTATTTCTCAGATGGTAATTAATTGATCATGTTTGTTATGTCGTGAAATGTTTTATTATTCATAACGGAATGGTTTCAGACAGTAATTCGCAGTAATCGTCGCCATCCTTAACAATTAGTATTCTCCGCACAATGTCTGACGAATAAAAACCTTGATCAACCTGAAAAATGTGTCCCTCACGACCTTTTTGAGGTACTTCACTCCCCACCCCACCCTCGCTAATTAGCCTATCAACGGACCGCTACGGTAAAAAATGTTACTCCAAATTACCCCCTCGGGGACGGTTTCTCTCTGAATATAAAAGTTAGTCAGGAATCGACGAGGGCATTTCGTTTTGTGAATATTGACATGGCTTAATTGAATTTCATTGTTTGCAGAAACGGAGTACGCCTTTTTTCGGTTCATTTTTGCAGAGCGAATGCGTCAAGGGTTGGTGATATGTATTTTTCGTTTCCTGTTGTTGAAAGGTACATTCCAACAAAATTCATATATGAAATACACCCACTTTCACTTCCGTTACAATGTTTTTCATTAACATTCTCAATAATTAGCAATAAAATAGTAGTTTATGTAAAAGCCATTTACGTATGTGTTGCATACAATATTTTTTTGTATAAGCTTTCCAAAGAACGTTTCATGTAGAAACTATGATTTTATTACTGCTATCAATACGCAAATATATCTTCATTATACCTATCTGAAAACACTATATTTACATGCTCATTTAGCGCACCGAAAGTGGGCTTTTTCCACGCCCGCACGGAAAATTTTACGGTGCGCTAGTGTCATTAGCTGCTTACTTACATGTCAAAATGAAATGATATATTATTGACAGTTCTCTAGAAATCGCAAATTGTTAGTATATTTCCTTAGCAACGGGGTAAATAACGCTTGTTTTGTGACAATATTTGGATATTTTTTAACCGACGAAACCAAAAAGGAGGAGGTTCTCTATTCGACACGTATATTTTATGTTTTTCCATAATATTTTTTTATGTATGATCACGCATAATTTTCTACTGAGGTGTCCGATTTCGATATTTATTTTTTTTCAGTGGATAGGGTGTACTTTGTATTTGGTCCCATTTGTATTTTAACGATGAAATTCACCCCTAAGGGTAGCGAAATGAAGGATATTGATCACTCACCCTCTGAATTCTGGTCCGTTAAGCGATTCTATCAGGCATAACTTTGTACTGGGTTCTTCGATTTGGATGATTATTTTTTTAATAGATAGGGTATACCTTAAATTTGGATTTCTAAAGGAATTAGCTACCCTTGCGGGTGGAAAAATAGGGGATAATTGATTTTTCACTAGTGAACATTGGCACACACATACGTAGTTGACAATGACAGATCGCTACTGACATTATTCTTGTTCCGTCAAAATCAGTATATTTTATGAGAGGATGGAATGATATACAAAGTAATGAAATAAACTAACCAGAACAACGAAAATAATTTATATTACAACAGATAGTAAAAGTAGATAATCATATTATTTAACTGGTAATAGTTGAAGTAAGGTGGATAAGTAAGTATTTTGGAAGTAATCAAAAAACAAGTAGGTAGTAATTGGTAGATTTTAGCCACAAAAAATTAAAAAATAAAAACTTTTTAACAAAAAATTAAACCGATGAAATACGGAACTGAAAAGTAAAAAATAAAAACTTTTCAACAAAAAATTAAACCGACGAAAAAATCAACTGAAAAGCAAAAAATAAAATAAACCTTCTTAGTCTAAATGACAATTGAGCTCCTAAACTAATTCGAGTAACTGATTTTGAGTCGGCGCCAAACAAACTAGCAATTGAATTAGGTGAAGCGTAAAATGATGGCAGCGAGATGCACGGCTTCGTTTTGATGACTTCTTTCATAGATGATGATCTTCGATAATTGTTTGTTTGGCGCCGACTCAAAATCAGTTACTTACCTTAGTTTAGGAGCTCAACTAAGAAGGTTTATTTAATTTTTTGCTTTTCAGTTGATTTTTTCGTCGGTTTAATTTTTTGTTAAAAAGTTTTTATAGTGGAAATTAAAATGTCTAAAAACCATGGTGTATTCACTTATACCTGTAAAATATTGGGACAAACTGGGAGACACCAGCCCACTTGATAAAGGGAGTTATCTAGAGTTTTAGATGGCGCCGACGTCGTTTCTTGTCATAATTCAGTAAACTGCAATTACAGACCACACAGGGTGTTTTTGTGATTTGTGTCTCTGATCCGTTCTGTGATTGTGCTTTTGTCGCCTTTAAGGTTATGTCAATTCGTTGTGAAATATTTTGAGGTTGATCGATCGATGTAACATATTTTAGAACATACTATTCCATGTCAGTGTTATATAGAATTTTCGAGAGGTGTTCCAAAATAATTCTAATTATGAACCGTACCAATGTATTTTGTATGGTTAATTTTCTATTGATACGGCTCCACCGAGTTGGTACTTATGTATTTCTGTCCCTGTTTGCTCATGATGAAAATCTTATGATGGAGCGGATAATGATTTTATGAAGTGCTGTAAATTATATACAATAACTCAATTTAGATTTCAAACCAAAGCTTTCTGAAAAATCTATATTCTAGTCTGAAGAAAGTGTTTCGCGACATTCTAACATTCAAATATGATATTTTCGACCCAATATGAAGTACATCAGAAGATAAACTTATATTTCCATTCCAAAATTAAAAAACCTAAATTTTCTTTAAAATTCAGATTTAAAAAAAAATAAAAAATACGCTGCGTATACCTTGTTTGAGGTCGTAATGTAAATATAGGTTGGATAGGTAAACTTATTTTTTTCCTATAAAAACGTTATTAAATGTTATTTAACAAAAAATTTCACGGATTTTGGAGCAACATGTGTTTATTTTTGTCGAAATTTTATCATTAATTAATTTTTTTTAATAAAACCAATCACACCTTCTTCAAGTACAGATTACAAGCTTCAGAAAGTACTATTGAAAAATCTTGATATCAATTTTAAACTAGAGTTTTGGTTTTTGAAGCCTGTCCTGAAAATTAATTCATTCATTTTTTGAAATTATTCAATATTTTGACGACTGTATTTTTTTAAATAAAATTTTATGATTCATTTTCATTTGCACACCTTTTCAAGTATCATTTTGGGACTCAACTGTACAAATTTCAGATGTTTATCTTGAAAATTTAAAGAATTGCAGATCTTTAATTGATTTTATAGAAAAGTCTACTTTGACGTAACTTCATATATGTACTATTCCCGAGACTATTCCTATAATTTTTTTTTACATTTGAAAATAAGACATATCTTAAGCTACTTTTTCCTTCTTTCATTTGAATTTTTGTTAGCCTAATTTTATCAATTAGATCAAAAGTTTCAACAAATTAAGTGAAGCGCGCTCGTGGCTACGTGCTCCTCAAGAGATGCACTCAAGTGTCGCTACATCACGTTTTCGTACGTTAAAAAAAATCTGCAGCTTACAGTTTTCATTTAAAAAAATTATTTATACACCTTTTTTATATAAAATCTTCCATTCTTTCGAATGGCAGTATCAGTTTTTTCATTTATTTATTTTTTAAGATATTCAATAAACAATGTAATTTTGCAACTTATTTGTTGAATAATAAATTAAGCACACACTTTACGGTTGGTAACTTTTTATATATTGTTCCTTACATCATCACTAATGTACAGTAAAAAGTTCCCACAGTCCCCTAACTTTCTGAAGCTAAAATCTAATATTACCCCACTACTAGTAAAATGACTCGTATATGTATAAATTAATTTGAATCTTCTCTGACTAAAAGTATTGGAAAATTCTCAATATAGTGAATATTTTCTTCCAAAGAGCCATGGGACCCTCTGTGAAGGTTCGGAATTCACCAGCCAAAATCAGAATATCTTCATAGAATGGAAAGCCCACGCCTACTTGTGAAATTCATGTGTTTATTAAAAAGTGATAATTATCCTAATCATAGTCATTGGCCTTATCGATCTTGGGAGTGGGCCTTGTTCT
Organism: Gonioctena quinquepunctata; assembly: GCA_018342105.1. Taxonomy (NCBI): domain Eukaryota; kingdom Metazoa; phylum Arthropoda; class Insecta; order Coleoptera; family Chrysomelidae; genus Gonioctena; species Gonioctena quinquepunctata. The sequence goes on along the minus strand of JAFIRS010000937.1, from coordinate 150,242 downwards.
TCCTTGGTTCAGATCGCTTTCCTTCTCCGATCTCATGCGGGTGTTACTGAAAAATAAAAGAGAAGCATTTAGATAATTGTTTTCTCCCCTCACCTTTGTTAGTAGGGCTCACCTTTTCCTGAGAAGTCATTCTGAAATAGCTGGAAGCAGCTAGACTGTCGCACACCAGGATTCATCGATTTGTCAACTTCATCAACAGATTTTATGATATATACAATGAACTCTCTGATTTTGTTCATATCAGAAGGTTGTAAGAGGGGTGATAGTCCGGCAGAGATGGGCAGTGAATGGCTTGGTAATAGTTTGTATCGGAAAGTTTAATGGAACAATGTCATCGGGGACATTTTTCAATCCCCTCAATTTTCAAGTTAATTCATCATCTAGAGAAATCAGTCCACTCTCCTACCTTTTCTCATTCCTTCGTGGAAGTTTCCATGATCCCAAAAAGGCCATTTGAGAAGAAATCACTTTGAAAAAATCACCAGGTAGTAAGTTTCGAGGATTTCATCTCATTTTCGCGCCAACTGTTCTGAGCGGGATCTTGTTCGTAGAACTATAATCTTTGTAAACGATCAATTCACAATTTTTTGCATGAAGTTATGTTGACAGAAAAAGAAAATTTCATAGGTTTGAAGTTTGATATTTTGCGTGTCACAAACAACTTACATTCCTTTACCGCGCCATCTACTAATGAAGTTCTGAGCAGAATTTAACGTTTTTCATTTGTTGTCCCCCAAAAATATTCTAAACAAAAGATAATCAGTGAATACACCAGGGTTTTTAGGCATCTTAGTGGAAATATTTAAAAATGATTTTACCAGAGGAAGAAATATCACGTGAAGCGGAAAAAGTAAGTGCAGAATTATTGCCCAAAAAGTCACGTAAGAGATATGAAAACCAGTATCGTCTATTTTGCAACTGGCGCCAACAAAGGAAAGTTATAAATGTAAGTGATGATATTCTTCTCGTTTAATTTTCAGAAAAAAGCAAATCCATGAAAGCTTCAACTTTATGGAGTCAATTTTCCATGTTGAAAAGTTGTATGGCAGTTAAAGGAAGAGTCAATAATTTACCAAAAACTACTGCATTTCGCAAACGAGAAAGTGTTGGTTACACACCGAAAGAGTCCAAAGTATTAACTGCTGACCAAATCGCCAAATTCATACTTGAAGCACCAGACGAGAAGTGGTAAAGTAATTTTATTATTTGGCATAGTCGGTGCCTGCCGAAGAGATGACTTGATTCGTCTGACTTTGGAAGACGTGGAAGATGATGGCCGGTTTTTGATAGTATTCCTTCGAGATGGCAAAAATCACAAATCAAGAAGTTTTACAATTACAAAGGAAGGACGTCCCTTTGATCCATGCACTTTTTATCGTAAATATATTGATCTAAGACCTACCACACATGGATAGTCGAAGATTATTTATTGCGTATCGTAATGGTAGATGTTTTGCTCAACATGCAGGGTGTCATACAATCAGTGGTACAACAAAGTAGATTGCTGAATATCTGAACCTAGAAAATCCGGAAGATTATATCTATGTTAGTAGAGGGCGGAAAAGATTTGCTTACTTCAAAAAGGCATGGAGGTTGGCGTTCTTCGACTGTGGCTACATCGAAGAATCGGTAAGCAGAAAGATTGAGGTTTCTCGTAAATTGTTCAGCTATTCAAGAACAGTAAAAACAACGCCAACATCAGAGTACAATGCAGTGGAAGAAAATAAAAAACTTAATACTTTACCAATATAGTAGCTCCTTCGACTTTATCAACTACAATGAAGAATGTCACTGGGTCTGTTAAATGACTTGAACCTTCATGACCGTATAGCCTAAATGTTTGGAAATACACATATTTTTGTTTCATTTCAATCAAGCGACTAGTGTTGAAGTTACGACAATTTTAGTTTCCGTTCTATTCAAATATTTTGGGTGAGCGCGCCATGCTCGCGTGACGTCATTCCACAACACAACGTTCTCACCGTACACTCAATCATTGCTTTGCTATCGGATGTTCGACCACAATAACGTTTCTAACTTAAGTTTTCATGTGAATCAGTGTTACAATAGTATTATAAGTATAATATTAGATATGGATGACGATTTTGAAAAAGGACAATCTGATATCTTGCCTGAAATAGACGGGTTAATGGTTGCCCACTATTTTTCAAGTAACTCCGATCTCTTGGCCGCCGAGATGCGAGGAGTAAAAATGCAGTAGTAAGTATTACTTAATAACATTTTACTTTTCATCATAAATCTTTCGATTCCTATAAGTACATATTTCTCATTACTAGTGTTTTATAAATGTACGTCATACGTCATATTGATACTATGAACATCTTACTTGACATTAAGTTCCTGAGAGGAAAGAATGCCATGACTTACATTTTGTATTCTTTTTATATGTAATGTAACAAAAAATTAACATAGTAAACCCAACCTGAACATTATGTACCAGAGGTACAAAACTTTTTAAAATTTGAATTTGTTTTTTTTTTCAAAAGTAGGTTATTATTAGGATGCACGCGACTACACCTATTAAATATTATTAAGCTAAGATGAAAAACCTCTCATATTAATTTCCTCTTTAATGTGATCGTGGGTAAGTGCATTTTATGTATTTTAGGTAAATATAAAGTTACTCTACACATGCACTACGAATATAGGGAAAAAACTTTTCACGTGTTTTTGCCTCCTGAACACGATTCCGGAAGAAAAGTGCGGCGGTCTCATACCGTTCCCGAGTTAGAGAACTTAAAAAAAAAATTACCTCATTTTCAAGCACCGTTTTCTCGTACAAAAATCACTCAAAATGCCTCCTTCTTCTCAACAGCATAAACAATACACCCCAAATCACTTATATAACTTCCATTGAATTTCCCCACCAATTTTAAATTCATCAATTATTTTGAAAATATACAATTTTATTGTAAAATTTTGATTATAACTTGTTGAGAAAGATTCATTGAATCTATTCCAACAGAAATGAATCTTTAGAAATTTTCCAAAGCATCTAGTTGAAAATTTCTGCCTAAACTTACTAATATTATCTATAGATGTTATATAAAAATATATGGTAGGTATCTCTGACCGATTTTTTACGGAACACAAATTATGGTATATTGTTGGGCGTTGTTCTGCAATAAAATTATCAACCCAATGCAGCTGATATCCTTTTGGATGACATATTCCTCTGGATACAAGCAAGCTGGAGAAATTGTGTTTTCAGTAATTTTTTATAAATACATAGTTGAATATAATGAACTTGTAAGTGAATTTGACAACCATTCAGAGAGATACTCCAAATTTGAAAGAAAATTGCAATTTTATTCAGTATATTTCAAAATCCTGTTTTCCCTAGTTTGACATTCGAATGCTAGATGTCGCCCACTTCGTGGTAATCCTGAATAGTAAGTGATATTTGGAATAAATGAAATATAAATTGTTATTAATAGAAAATGTTTGTGGCATTCAGACAAGGAAATGGGAACTAGAACTGAAAAATGAAAATATGGATCGGCCAGGATTCGAACCTGGGACCCTTCGATTTCTAGTCTGGTCCCAGGTTCGAATCCTGGCCGATCCATATTTTTATTTTTCAGTTCTAGTTTTCATTTTCTCGTCTGAATGCCACAAACATTTTCTATTGATATTTAATTACAGACGCTATCCACCGCTTATTATAAATTGTTAACATCCAATGAATATATGTAGGTTTACAATTTTATTCTGAAAAAATCAAAATTCCTAGCTATTCTGCGGCGAAATGTTATCGGTTCATAGTTTTTATAGTATTTATAATCGCCCGTTTATGTTCAGTTATGTTTTATGAATGAATAAATTTCAGTTCGTGAAGTGCTGCCCTGACAATACTTCACAGACAAGTCCGTAAAAGTAGCATTTTACGGATTTTTGGGGAGCGTATACAAAAAAAACATTTTTATGCCTTGAATTGTGTAAGTAGGCTTTTTTGACGTATTTATATACATTCAAGTATCATTTTCAATCTTGGAGGACCTCAGCTATTATCTTTATATTTCTGGGGTGACTCCACTTCTAGTTTTCGTTCGTTATGAGGATAGTGGTGAAATTTCCTTCAACCAACTCAGGTAAAATATCTTCAAAGAAAGTCAATATTGGGAAACAAAATCGGATTTCCTGAACTTTATTTCCCATTTTTCGAGCAGGTTCCAAACAATACGATTAAATTGAATCACATGAAGCTCCACTATGAACTGACGGAGAATCTCCGGGTGAGTTTCCAACATGAAACCGAAAGCCAAGTTATTAAATGAAGACTGATATAATTGTTATATTGAATGCCCATTCTGCGACCCCATAAAAGTTGGTCGCTAACTTCTAACAAATTTTCTACCAAAGAAAACCTCAAAAGAATCGAGTGGGATAATTTGATTGGGCTCATTCCATGTCCCCGAGTTATAATATCAGTTCTATCAGCGAAAATGAGAATTTCTGCCATTTCACAAGACAGAGGCGCCTTCACGCCAATTGCTCTAGGGGTGGCGTCACCAAAGAGGGTCAAAAGCTTTATTTCAAATGGTGTACATACAACAAAAAAGTGACTTGATTGTAATGAAAAAAAGCATTACGACAAGGTATTTGGACATTATTTTTCAACCGATGCCCTATGTGATCACTATAATGTTCAGTTGTTGATTGCCTGAGGAAGAGGTGTTTGTATGTTCACTAAGGACATTGCTTAAGGACCACGTTCATTGATACAATCCCCTTGAACATCGATCCTGGCATCAATGCATTTGGTACATTAACCAATCAATTTTATCTCTTATAGTAATTATCAAAACATGTATTTTAATCCCTAATTGGCATTGGTACAATGTTTAAAAGAATATTTCAACGATTAGGGACATTCTTTCATGGCCTAGAGTTCATCTTCACAGGATTGTATTTTCTTCAATGTTTTTTGGGCATTATCCAACCAACTTTATTTCTCATTACAATGATTTAAAGGCATTTTCTATCAATGAGAGTACATATTTTGATCACCATTCAATGTTTCAGAGCATTATAATAATGCTCGAGGACATTTATTGCCGGCTGCATTAGCCTAGGCCCTTAAAATACAGGGTGTTTCATAGCTAGGGTGCAAAACAAACTGAGGATTCCTCCTGTAAAATGAATAGGTCTTTCCGAATCAGATAGGGGTATTGAAGCTGAAAGATGAAAAGTCTGTTTTAGTTTTTAACTCCCTGTAAGTTTCCGTTGATATGCAATAGAGAACAATGTTATTATATCTGAAGGGCACCATTTTAATAATGAAGTGACATGGCAGTTGCCATAATGGCAATCAAGGGTAATTATTCTGTGGGATACTGGAAAAATCATCAAAATTCCATTTAAAATTAGTCACCAAACTTTCAGAAAAAATAGCGATTTTATGAACACAGAAAAAATTCAGTTTACGCAGATTCATTCTAATTTAATGATTAACCGAAAAATGTGATTTATATCAGATTAGAGCACCCCATATATATATATATATATATATATATATATATATATATATATATATATATATATATATATATATATATATATATATATTCTTTAGTTTCTTGACCACATATATATATTTTCTTCAATTTCCCGGAATAAAGGTCTGATTCAGTCAATTCATATAATCTCTCTTAACTACTTTTCGATATGGTATTTTTCATCATCAGGTTAGAACACTAAAATTAAAAATATAGAGTTTGAGACATATTTAACTTAACACAATATTGAAATGTATGCACCAAAATAATTCTTTAAAAACATATGGTTCCAAATATAACACGTTATTAAACTCAATATGAAAATATCTGTAACATTTATGAGTATTCACTTACAAATTATTTTATTTGAATTCTGCGTTCGCATCGTACGAACGTTATTGTAGGAGTGTGACTGCGGCGAAGTTATCGGGAATGGTTTGTTTATCTTTCATGCATTTCTACCCTCTTCATAAGTACATGGAATTGTTTATATTGAGTTCTAGTATATGGGCCGGACTGTATTTTTTTTGGCAGCATGTAACCTGATGATGACAAATACCATGTCGAAACGTAGTTAAGAGAAATTATATGAATTGACTGAATCAGACCTTCATTCCGAGAAATTGAAGAAAAAATAATATATATATATATATATATATATATATATATATATATATATATATATATGAAAATATTGTAGAGTTTTACATAAAAATATCGGGGCAACCTTATTTATTTTCAAAGAGGAATCCCCAGTTCCCAGTTCCGCACACCATCTATAAAATATATTTTTCAATAAAGAAAATTATGGTTTCTAGAATTCTGCAATGAGAAATCAATTAATATGATAATCTGCTTATTTCAACTAGATCAATGATACCTCCGCTTGAAACAGGAATATACTTTTATTTTGTAAAAAAAATGCTATTTTCTTATGAAACAAACATTTTATTTCATATAGTTAATATAGATCATATCTTTGTTCAAGAGTGTTCTCCAGATATTTACACAAAATGTGTATCTTTGATCAAGAGTTCTTTGATTTTATTTTGTAGAAAATGTGTTTTATAAAGAACCAATTCAAATGAAAAAGATATATTAATTTAAAACAGATATCAACTGCCTTATCATATTGAAAAATTCATATTTGATTCCATCAAAGTAAGTGTGGATTTCTTAAAATTTTGTGATTTCTTCTCCAATGGCGAAAATAAAAAGCTGAATCGACGACTTCTTGGATTGCAGGAAGTTTATCCGGCCCTCCGCTTCTTTGACGGTTTTGCCTGTATACAAAAATGATAACTGCGAATCACGTATGGTCAACTTGGTCGTTGGAGATTTTCCATGTTTAACTAAATAACTTCATTGGGCACGAAAAACCCGTGAAGGGCGCACAGAACTGCTGCGTCTCGTCCATCTGAAGAACAAGTCAATTAGTGTTATTACAACTGGCATGAAGAGACTACTACTTTCTCTTTTTAGTTTTTCAAAGGTGGAAAAATATAGAAATATATGATCACTCTGATCTTATTTGACCACTATAAACTGTACAAGGAGCATGATTTTTGGACTCAATAAGGCTCGAGTATTGTAGAGTTCTACTCAACCTCTTCCATTTATGACACAGAAATATGGAAAACATATTTTTTTTCAGAAGTAACAATCATTCATTGGAGAGTGAAAACAACAGAACCTCTTTTGCCCTGTGTGAATCGTTAAGTTTGTTTGTAAACATTGAATATAAAAGATTTATTACCAAACAAACGCTACTGGTGTTGATGAAATGAAATCAAAATGAAATACAAAATTACTGCAATTATCTGCCAATTTATTGTAAATTACTGCAATTATTTACCAATTTATTGTTATTTGAGATGAATTCATCAACAGACTTATCGGAAAAATGTTGAAAACCCCACATCAAAATATCGAAATTATTTCACGATATGCAAGAAAAAGGCAGATCGGACCACACATTTTCAATATTTAGTACGTTTACTTACTTGGAAGTTGAAATTGTTGAATTGTCATTGCTTTTGACCATTCCACAACCTGACGTGCGGCGTGGTTGGGTTATTAAAAAATTCCTATTCAATAAATAATGAAGCTATAAAAATGATATCTTACCAGCAGGCACAAACATTACATAGATAACTAGATAGATAGATAGCTATAGTTTATTTTGCCAAGTGATTACATTTTAGTAATATAGCAATAGTCAAAATGCAAAAAACAAACACAGAGATTACAAAAGCATAACACGTTCATAAATACAAACTAATTGTGTGGAAGACAAATAATCAAACAAAAATAAAGACCACCAATAAAAGTACTCAGACAAAGAGTAAAAACATTCATCTATTAAAAATTCCTTTAGTGTTTTTCTGAACTTAGTCACTTTTTCAATACTATTTAATTCACTATGTGAATTATTGAAAATACGAAACCCCATATAGACGGGTGAATTATAGCTGATAAATTTTTACGAATGGTACATTAAAATCCTAATTTTTTCTGGAATTCATCGAGTGAATATCTTTGTTCAGTTTGAATTTGTCTTTATTTCGAAATATGTGTTAACACATTTCTAAAATATATAATGAGGTCAGCGTCAGGTCACTTAGACTGTGTCCAGCATGGACTCTGATGGATAAACTCTATCAATATGAAATCCGTGGAAAACTCTATGAATGGTTGTTTTCTTATCGAAATGATGGCTTCAGAAAGTTAGGATGAATCACATAGAAGACAACGTGAAAACTGAACATATATATATATATATATATATATATATATATAGGGAGAGAGAGAGAGAGAGAGAGAGAGAGAGAGAATCAGAGAAATCTGTTACGAATCCAAGAGAGCCCACCATCCGTCTACAGCCTGTTTCATGGTTTCCCAATCATCAGGACTGCCTGTGGTCTCTTTCATATTCGTATCAGATATCTCATGGAGTTAATACCTATCGGCAAATACAGAAATGTGAAAAGCATCAAATTATAGTGACACCTATAATCTGTGCGGCGAAGCTTAGACCTAATATCGTGGAATTTTAATGGCACGAAATTTCGTGCACATTAACAGGTCACCAACAGATGTCAGCATAGGCTCACTATCTATAATTTGATGCTTTTCACACACACATATATATATATATATATATATATATATATATATATATATGAACTCCAGATCTATGTTCACAGGCAGCGTGGAAAATTAATCAAGAATGAATCTATACATAACCACGACACTAGAAAAACGCCCTCTTACAATATCCCATAAATCACCAGATATCCTTGGACTTCGACTTTATAATGTCCTCCCTAAAGGGATAAAAAAAATTGATAAACTGCCCATATCCAAAAATGAAATGAAAATACTTCTCCTCGACCTCTGACCCTACTATTTTGATAATCCTGTATTGGAATAGTTTATTTACATAAATGTGACTGTTTTCTGTATTGTCAATCTAGTATAGGTTATTTACATATATATGTTTTAAGTAATGGTTTTCTATAATGTCTATTATCTGTAATTTTATTACTAAAAACTGATTGTACCACCTAATTCCAACTCGATGGCTTAAATAAAATACATACATACATACATACAAATTACGTTATTGTAATGGACATGTTAACCCTATTCTAATGATTTCGTTGATGATTTAATCACAAAAATGGATTATGTTTGGTCACTGCCTCAAGGAAAAATACGTGCGACAATGATTTTGCAGTCAATCATTAGTGGTCATTAATATTAGGTCCAATATTCTTTCTGTGTAGATAATGTACTTCAATTCATCGAAGTTCCATTGTTATTCGTGCTTCTCAAACATTTATCGATGATTTTTTAATCATCAACCTGTATTTAGTAGTAAAACTGTTACAAATCTATAGTTGGTGGCTATAAGAATACTGAATTGATTATTCTCCGTTCATCTACTTCTTACAGAACGATAATACGCTCTGATAAAACTCAATGGAAGTTCGCTACTAAAATATGTCGCCTACTTCACTGGACTATTGACTATACTCTTACGGAATCCGCTAGCAAAATCATCAGATAAGTGGTGAAAACCACTAGAGCGTTCGGGATGGCCACTTCTCGAACCATTCGACGATTCTAGACCATTCTCTAGGAAACTTCTGGAACATTGCTATCATGTTATCCAGTCGCATGGTGTATTCAGAACTTCACTTTGCAAAGATGGAGAAATGTCAGATTGCTTTTAGAAAATGTGTTTTCCATTTCTTACGGTGTTCCTGATGATCGTGGAAGCGTGAAATAATTTTCGTCTACAGAAATGTATTGAAGACCTAGTTAATGCGATGTCACTATTGCATTAATGTAACAAATGATTTTTGGTGAGTACTCCTTTTGGGAAATATTATTTTTTGCCTCGTTCATATATATGAGGTTTTAATTGAGACTGGAATAGAAAATCGAATAATAGTCTGGGAGAAAATGAAAATGTTTACTTTCAGATTTTTCCTTATGATTCCTTTCCAAATATCTATCATATGTAGTTCAATGTCCAGCGTGGCTGTAGCCGGGAAAGTAGTTGTTTTCTATTAGATATTCACAAAAATACCAATTTTCTCGTGGATTTTAATTTACAGAAAATTTTCTATTCAATATTCAATTGGGAATATTTTCCTTTTCCATATTTTTCCATGTTCAAATGGCCGTTGTAAAGGAGTTAACCTCAGACAAGAAAATTCACAATTTTTTCAACGAAACATGGATTCAAATAGATAGTTGTCATTCCCAGGACTACAAAACTTTGTATAATCTCAGATCTGTGGCCAATGCATGCTCCTTCTCAGATAGTTATTGGGATGGGGTGGGCATTTCCTGAAACCGAAAGGGAAAGTTTACCCAACATCTTGTCGATCACTTGGCTGTAACTCAAACTTTCCTGAGACGAACGAGGCCCCAGACACCCCCCGGATGGCGCCTCTGCGTCGGAAAAGCGACGAGGGTGACAAGAAATCCGCCGGGGGCTGCTCATCGTAATACGTCCAGTTTCATGATGAACTTTTCGAACAGAAAAAAAACATCATTCAGCGTCGTAAATATTGGAAATGCTTTCATCCTCAAGTTTATATTTCGGGACAGAATGATATTCAGCTCTTTTTTTATTCACTATAAATTACCCACCCCTATAATCGTTATTGCCTTAAAAAAAATTAATGTAAATTGTGTGTTACGAATTTTGATTAAATGCTATCAAAAATACAGTAGCGTGCATATTTCAGCGGATAATGTTTTTAATAGGATACCCTATGTATTATTGAATTTTTGTAATGATCTTTTTTTCCTGATTTCAAAAATGTACCATATGTTACCCCTATCTGATACCGTCTTTGAGTTATTGGACGTCGATTAACTTAGACTGGTTGTTACTGTGAATATTATCCTGTGAAAGTTAACATTTTTGAAGTAAGCTAAGAGAATGATAACTTTATTATGTTTGTTTAGTGACATGTATTCAATGGAATAATCGGAATGGTTTACAGTGGGGAAGAGAAAGTTCAAATATATACTTGTTATATATAAAACAATAAAAATAAATTTGAATGAAGTAGTCCATCCTCAAAGTGGAGTAAGAATTTTTGGTTAGGAAAAATAAAGTCATTCCACAAGATAAAGTTTTTTATTTTTTTTTAAACATGTGTCAGGAATATACATTCCCATTCAGTAAAATTTGAATGAAGTAGTCCATCCTCAAAGTGGAGTAAGAATTATCAATTAAAGAGATAAAGGGGCTTATATTTTGTGATGTAAAACAACTTGAAGAACTATCTATTGTTGGTAAGTTCTTCAGTTGTTTTACATCAAAAATAATCCCCTTTTATCATATGTACAATTTACTGAGGATGGAATGAATTCCTGAAACATGTTTGAAATAAAAATATAAAACAACTTTATACTTGTGGAGATGACTTTGAGTTTTTCCTAACCAAAATAAAAATAAACGTGCAGCTAACAGTGCATATAGGGAATTGTATCCAAATCGTCCAACACCGTAAGAAAATACATTCAAAAATATTTAAATAAAAGTTGAATCATGTAGTTCAAAAAACTAGGAGAGGTAAGCCCATCCATATTTATTCGCGAAAAGACTTGTTTTAAACATTGAATTATTTTTTAGAAAATTTTGATGTAGTTTAAAAAATGTAGCCGATCAATTACTAAAGTTATCCCAAAATCCAACGTACTTTGAAAAAGAACAACTACAAACCCATACAATTTTACCCATACAATTTTAACAGAGACTCATAGATGAAAAGGTGGAATTTCACCAACAGATGATTCAAAATTTGCAATGAAGATCCCGATTATCTAACCAAAATATTATGGACTGATGAGTCATTTTTTTCTACGGCAGGAGTTTACAACAGGAAAAATCGAAAGTCCTGGTAAAACCAATTAAAGAAAAAGAAAGAATAACTGCTAGCGTTTGATGCGGAATTTTTGGAAATAAAATTGTTGACCCTATATTTTATGATTATATATTACCAGGCGTTACCCTTCAAGAAAAACTCATTCCAGAAGTAGAACATATTCTTTTACAGAATTTTTCGGAAGCCGAGCTTGCCAGTATGATTTGGATGCAAGATGGAGCAACCCCGCATAGTGTCCTACCTGTTCAAGAACATTTGAATAATTTATTTCCAATATAGATAGGAAATAATGGATTTCTAAATGACATTGTTAATAATAATATTCAACTCATTAAAGACACGATTCGACTTGAAATAGAGAATCCGATAATAATGAAGCAATTCCCAATGCACTTATAAATATAAGGAGACGTTATCAATTATGCATTGACAATAATGATGGACACATTGAACATATTTTATGAGTTACCATGTTGTTTTTTCCTAACTGAATCTTTGTTATCTATTTTTGTATGAATATTTGAACTTTTTCTTCCTCACTGTAAACCATTTTGATTATTCCATTAAAGAAATGTCACTAAACAAACATAATATAGTTGTAATTTTCATAGCTTACTTTGAAAATGTTACCTTTCATAGGATCGGTATAATTGCCTTTGTCTTTCAAATATTTACCATACTATCAAAAAATAATTTATATTATATTAATATTTCTAGTACGAAAACGCCCGAAGTGTTTCCTCATTTTAGATTAGTGATTGGCGACTTCAGAATCTAACCAGAATTGAAATATACTACTTCATTCATAAATGCGACGAGGGATTTGTATTGTCTTGTAATCTCCAAGATACGCACGGAACGCTCGGTGTTTAGTTTCAAGAACCAGCAAAAGACAAATACAATAATGTTCAAATTAATTCTCCTGCACATCGCGTACTTTCTGATTGGTTGCTTCAGGATCCATTCACCAGCCGATCAGAAAACACTAGTACAATCTAACAAACTTTCGTTCGTAAACAGCTTTGTAAATCGTGCATGCGAATATCTTGCTTCTGTTCAGTTCACGTGATGTTCGAATCACTACGTACAATGGTCGCGATATAAAAATATTCAATTGCGAATGTTTCCCTTTTCAATAATGTTTGTGTCGTTTGTTTCTTACAAGTGACTGTGGTAATTATGATAAGTGCCTCAATGCAGCTATGAAGTCAACTAGTTCCAATGTTATCACCAGTTCGTATATACAAGGTTTTTTTTCTCTTCACTTCATTAAAATTGTCGCTGGTGGTCAAACAATAATCCAAATTTTGTAATAGAATGCCGTGACCAATATTCATTCAAGACAAATGTGTGGTGTGGTTTATTACATAACCAAATAATTGGACCATATTTTTTTACAGAAAAAGTGAACGCAGACATGTACAGAAATTTCATTATGAATCAGTTGTCTGAAGTTTTGGATAATCTGCCTCTGACGAAATTTGTGGTATCAGATTGACGAGGCACCGATCCACCAAACGATAGAAGTGAAACAGTGTCTCAGTCAGATGTTTAGGGGCAAAGTGATAGGACGAGATTGGGAAGATTATTGGCCACCAAGATCACCGGGCTTATCTCCAATGGACTTTTTTCTATTGGGTTATCTGAAACAAAAAGGGTATAAGCACAGACCATTTGCAAACAAAGAACATTTAGAGAATACCATTCGGGAGTGTTGTGCTATTATAAATCCCCTATTTATTAAAAATGCCACAAAGTCTGTGAATGAAAGGACTATAATTTGTATAAAACGGGAAGGACGGCATACTGAATGATGAATTCGGGTTCTTTATAAGATTATTGAGATAAATCAATGAATGTTACGATGTTTTGTTGTGAATTTGTTTATAGTTATTTTGGTTTAATGTTTTTTACACATCTAATGGTGAAAATGAAGAATATGAGGTTTATGAAATTAATTCAAGAAATGTTGCGAAAAATTATTATTTGCTCGAAAATTACATCAAACAGTTTACATCCAACAGTCACACTGTTGGGAGTAAACTACATCAAAATATTTCGAACTAATCTGCAGCTAACGGGATACAAATCTGTTAAAAAAAGAAATACGAGTGTAATAAGAATAAAGAGAAATTCGTTTATTCGATTACTGACATATTAACGTCCATACATTGAAAATTCGAATCAGTTTCACGATGAAATGAAAAAACTAGATGAACTTTTTCCCACAACAAAGACGAATTTCTGGAGGTGCATTTTTTTCTGGTACCAGGCCAATGTTGGTATTTTCTAGGCCTGTATGACATTGAAGTCTCGTATTCAACAAAATTGTGATATTTAAAATATGTTTCGTTCTAATCGGTAGAGCGAAAGATTCCAAAAATTAAAAAAATTGGAAAAAAGTGACAGTAGAGAGTTCAAATTTGGAGCAAAGGTATAAAATTGGAAACTGAGCAACTTTTTCCCTTGTCATTTTCCGAAATTTCCAAAAAAAAACTGATTTTCTGAGGAGTTTCGAAAAAAATGTCAAATTTGACGGGCTTAGAGTATTAGATGACAAAAGGAATGGGGCTGTTTTTTACTCTTTTCTCAAGCACGAACTAACTGCGATGTCAAATTTTCATTATATCTATTAATAAAAAAAACTTCCATATGTTGCGTACTTTATGTGTGACACTGTATATACGCTCTCCAACTATAAATCGCCCCCGACAAAGTCCAGCATCGAAAAATTCTACGAAGCTTGCACTCAATAATATCGGATGCTAACAATATTTGCTGAGGAAACATAATTTCGTCCTGTCTTCAACAGCCGAATTCACCGTACGATATTAGGATACTTTTCGCCAGGAATGTATGTCGTTTGATCCCTCGGTTGCTCATGAATTCCATCAAGGACCGCCTTCTGTATGTGTTATTTTTCAAAATAAAGTAATACTTCGGCAGGCGGGATGTTTTCTTTTCGTTGAAAACATTCGTACGAAGGTTATATATGTCTAGCAGCCGAAAGATAATATTTGGAATGGCTAGAAATATATCAACAGAATTCTCTGCCACACATAGTTTTCGTAATACTAGTTGTGTTCACTTATCTCCAGTGAATTGATGAATATAAATAATATAATTGACGAATAAATGTGCTCTTCAATCAACAAATTTTTTTTCACAAAAGTGTCATTCAATGTATATTTCCAGTTTGATGACTATTCATTACATATTATGAATATTGATAACTTTTTTTTGAATAATCACTCCGTAATGTGGGAGGCACACATCTAAGCAATAAAATAACTTTCCCGAAAAAGTTAATAAATATTTAATTTTTCCATAAAAAATCAGTGCTTCAATATACAGCGACCCTTTTAGATTGGAAACACCTCTGTAAATTGGAATAATCAACCGATTCTAAGCGGTTTCTTAATATCAAGAAGCAAGAAGTCTTCTGGTGCATTTTTAAAACGGATTTCAAAATAATCCTGTACGAAAAAAATAAATTTTTTAATTTCAGACAATCCAAATACCAATTAAAGAGAACGGCAGTTTAGATTTGAATGTGCCTCTAGAAACTATTCGGCGATATCTGAAGGCAACAAGATTAAACCTAGCAAAAGATTAGTTCTACATACTTTGCAAGGAGGCGACGAAACAAAACGATTGGAATATTGTTTATGAGCCCAAGGGGAATATCTGAACAATAGAAATTTTCCACAAAAAATGTTGTTTAGCGACGAATGCACTTTCACTACCAATGGGGTGGTGTCGTCACAAAATTGTCGCTATTGGGCAGCAGACAATCCCCATTGGGAAATAAACGGCAAAAGCCAGTACCCCATAAAAATCAACGTCTGGTGTGGGATACTGAACGGGTTAATCATTGGTCCTTCCTTTTTCACGAAAACATGAACACGCAGAATTTTTCAGAATTATCTGGTCTCGATTTGTGGAATGCCATACATGTGCTTCAAATCAATGAACGATTGAATTTATGTATCCAGTTAGATGAGTGTTCGATTCATTATGCCAGAATTGTGAGGCAATGGCTGAACGAACATTTTTCAAACCGGTGGATAGACTGCGATAGTCCTTTGAGAGTGCCCACCCAGATCTCCAGATCTCACAAGTTCAGACCTTCTTCTCTGGGCTCTTCCCACACAAAAGGTTTACAAAATCCGGCCTAGAAAAATAAACGAACTCATTGCAAGAATTTGACAGGCATGTGCAGAAATCACTATGTTACTTTACCACTGGTCTTTTTAATATATTCATTTAAGATAATATCCTTAAAAAAATATAGTTCTAGGATTTACACTTTATCGCCGAGCAGATGCGAAACCAAATTCTCTTCGAAAGGGTTGTGCTGGCGTGGATTCGATATAAGCTTTGATGAAGAATCACGAAAACAATTTCCTTGCCGAAAATTCTGTCTTTCAAGTCTCTGGATCATCTCGTGATTGGAAGACATTCTTGGCACTAGCACTGATTCTATTTTTCAGGTTCGCAGTTTCTAGGAGATTCACTGATTCTTTTGAGAACTGTAACTTTTATACTGAATAAAGAGTTCTAGACTTCTTCTTCTTCAACAATCTCTATCATTCCTTTTAAATAAAAAACATTGAATTTGGAACAGTTTGAATTTAATTTAGCTCCGTTGAATGAATTATCTGTAGCTTATCAAATTCACTGATAAAATAGAAAGGATATCCATACGCGAAATCTTAGCACTTGAATAGTAATGATTTTTTTTCTGCAGTCGTCTCGAGAATAAAATTTTTGGTATGATTCATCGAATGGTGCCGAAAGTAGCTATTTTCGGAACGATTTTTGTCCCTTTCGAAACTATTTGTTTACTTTCGGGACGATTCTTGTTACTTTCGGGACGATTCTTGTTACTTTTGAGACGATTTTGGGTATCTATTTAGACGGCTTTGACAATAACATGAACTTTGTATTTCAACAGCGCTTGTCATGTAACATTGGTGTGTGTTTTCCGCTTTTCAAATAAAAAAAATTGAAATCAGTTGTGAAAGTGAGGCTGAAATGATGAATAAAGGAGAAATAGATCACATGTTATCAGAAGCTGGAGATAATATCTACCTAATGACAAAGGTAATATAATTAAATCTTATTCCTCTTCTTCCTTTTGATTAATTTTATGCTTATTTTTGGTTGCATTAATAATTGATTTGGCAGGCACTTGTCGTCGTGAAGAGCTTTGTAAAATGAATTTCGATGATATAGACGATAAGACAGCCATGTGATTAAAATTCCTAATTTTGAAACGAATATGGATAGAACGTTTGTCGTCATTGGAGAAAATAATATTTCTTTATACAGAAAATATTTGTCATTACGTCAAGCAAACACACCACATCGTAGATTATTTGTTCATTATAAGAACGCAAAATGTACTGTGGTATTCACACTTTTGGAAAAATCGCCTGCACAATTGCTAAATTTCTTCAATTACCGAATCCCAAAGAATACACCGGGCACTGTTTACGCAGCTGACCCATTGTATCTAGCCTGTTCTTTCCTTCTACAGCACCCATTCCAGTTTTTCCGTGGCCTGCACAATTTTGTACATGTTCTTCACTGGATGTGTGCTTGAGAGTCTTGGTTCACCAATTGGTTGCCTGAAAACTGAGTGTCTTCTGGTTCCTCTTCGCATAATCTTCATGCAAGGTAGCCATTAACCAGTCCCATTTTACAATGTGCTCTTTTACTGGCTCATGGCCAGTCATGAGCCACTTGATGATTTTCAGTTGTTCTCTGCTTAAGGCTAATTTTTCTGAGGGCCGTTGATGTATTATTTGCCGTGTCTGTTTCCTGGAATGTCATTCCAGTATTGTTTGTGTTTTTCCTGGATCCAGTCCTCTACTAACGCTCGTGCTGTGCGCTTTGGTACCCCGAGGGTCTGCTCTGGACCTGGTTTGTTTTGCGATCCTCTTCTAGCGAGGTCATCGGCCTTTTCATTCCCTGCAAATCCCCGATGTTCTGGCACACAAATCAGCTTGAAGCTGAAAGTGGTGGTAGTATAACCAACTTGAAGAGACACGGAGGATAGAAATCAACCAATGTATCAGAGGGAAACATAGAAAATTCTTTAAGAAACAAAATTCACATAGCTTCACAGATTGAAAAGGGCCGTAACAAAATTAATATTTCTTAAACTAGTACAATCACTTATGCGTCTAATTAATTTCAACACTGCCACTTCTGTTAATATCCCCATAATATTAAAATTAATTGTCATAATTGTGTAATTAATATTCATAGAAATGTCATCATAGGAGTGATTGTTATATGTAATTGTCTATATAAAGTTCATACGATATTATCCATCGGTATCTTTTTTCAACATACAAAACTGCTACAGAAAAAATATTGTACGTAACACTCGCAGGATTCCAGCACTCGCCTACGGTTCGTCCTGGAAAGTAAATATCACTCAAAATATCACTTTCGTAAAATATCACTTTCGGAACTTTTTACGTAAATTACTATTAATCAATTGAAGCGGATTAATGCTTAGTTGAAAGGTAATAAATTTTGAGTACTTCAAAATCAGGCTGGCAAGGCCTATATAACTAAATGAAATATAACTCTATGAGAGAGGTGTGAATCGTCTAGGATTTCGAACCGACCTGGCTTCTCCGATCGATCTATGAATATTCTTACCCATTTTCTCAACATCTGTGGAACATTATACGGTTTCCTGGTACAAGAATGGTCAAGCTATTTTTATGGGATGGAGTATCCCAGTTATAAAGTTTGAAACCGTATACCATATACATTCTCAAACAATCAGTGACTATAATTCATTTTTATTATCGAAAACTTGTGGTGAATATTGAGGCAGGCGAGTACCCTGTTGGGATATTTTGCGATCTTAGCAGGGCTTTCGACTGTGTCAATCAAGCAATCCTACTCAAAAAATCACAAGAATACGGCATAAGAGGGAATCCACATCAATGGACAATGAGTTATTTGTCATTAAGACAACTATATGTTGTTATAAACAATACAGCTTCCTACCGCTCAGAAGTTGATATCGTTGTGCCACGGGGCTTGGTATTGGGACCTGTGCTTGTTATACTATATATTAACGATCTTGATGAATTATCACCACAAGGTTCACTCACAATATATGCAGATGTCACTTCGATGATCATATCCGATAAATGCAATGAGATACTTGCTGTCAAATCCAATCAAGCCCTGCAACAATAAAGTGAATGGACTAATAAACTTTTCCTGAATGTTGATAAAACTAATGCAATCACATTCCATAATCGTCAGAAAATATGTAATGAGATCATTTTACAAGCTGATGAGTCATCAAATCAAATTTCCACAGATACAGGTAATGTAAAAGTTTTAGGGCTTCATATCGATGAATGCTTAGATTGGCACAAAAACTGCGAAATATTGAAATCTAAAATATACTCAGACTCTTATCAACTCAGAAACCTGAAATATATTCTAAACAGAGAACACCTCCTGAATCTTTATTTTTGTTAAATGTGATATGCTTGTAATAATTATTTTTCCTAACCAAGATATATCCATTAATACAATATTTTATACTTAAAACGAGGAGATAAAAAAACACATTGTGGGCAAAAAACTTTTCTCCTCGCCTATCTGATTACTTATTTTCTGTATATAACTATTTTTCCCAAAAAAATATTTCATAACTTATCATTTGTATATATGAAATAGCATTTCATGACGATGAAATAATGTTTCCTTATATCTGCACGTAAACAAGAATTACTTTTGTTAAATTGTATCCTACTGGACTGTATTATAATAATTTTTGGTGAGTGCCCTCTCGAGAAGGTTAAACCACCGGAAGGCAATAAAAATTCTCTGAAGGAGATCTTTTCGGACCCATAACAATGGTTTGGGACTTTCATCCCTTTCTGGCCATTTAACCAACAAAAGTAATATCGTCGAAGTTTTGGAAAAAAATAAATATTTCATTCAAAATAGATATTGCCTTCTGCTTCATTACCCCTCAGCAACTAAGAAATGTAGTTAAAAACATTCGTAAACGCTATGACAACAAGTATTCAAATCAGAATATTCAAATAAGTAATTGTTTTTCACAATTAGGTGGGACATAAAAGTTTCAATTGCATATTTGGAATCTACGCATACGAATTTATCATAAAAAAATCCTACGTTTCTCAAACAATCGTTGAGAATGCTACAGCGTTTTGGAAACTCCGATTTTCAAATCGCCTCCATGACCTGGAGAGAGCGCGTTATGTCACAATACTGTTGGGCCCGTTGATCCTCTCTTCTGCAGTAAGCAGCGTTTTGCTACTGCTAATAATGTGAAATGTTTATTGTTCGCGTCGTTATCAATATTCATACTGTAATTTTCAAAATGCCTACTCAAAAAATGAGTTACCATGTGCCGGGTTGTGGGAATTCAACTAGAGCTGTCACTAAAAACTCGCATCGTTCGTGTATGGCGCAGAAACAACAGTAGAATTATCGAATTCAGATACCTTTATGAATTTTTATGAATTTTTTGTTGTTCCTAATGTTTTTACACGCTTTATATTAGCTTCACTCGTATGTTTGTTTGTAACCGACTCACTTGTATGTTTTTGTTTGTAACCGACTCCTTTGCGCGCGGTTTTGACCCACTTCTAGACGTACGAATGATTTGAAATTTGGCAGGTGTACATAATTCCGGTGACAATGCATTAAGAATTTTATTTTTGAAAAAAACAAAATGGCGGCTTTAAAATGGTAGACGAGTTTTGTGAATAATCACAAAACTCGGTCCGATTCTATTCAAAATTGGTATGTGGGGGTTTTTGGGGTCGGAGATTGTGTTTGTAACCGACTCCTTTGGGCGCGATTTTGACACACTTTAAACGGTCAGATTTCATTCAAACTCTGTAGATTTATCGAGGACCGATGACAATACATTGATTTGATAAGAATATTTCTTTTTTTAATTTGCAAAATAAGATTTGTTAATTTATATAACTTTCATAAAAAACTAAAAAAACACGCATTTATGAATAAACCAAACTAAAAAGTAGGAAATGAATAATAGTTTAAAAAAACTAAAAAACACGCTTTTATAGAAAACCAAACTGAAAAATAAAAAATAAGAAAAAAATGTATTTTATTAAAAAAAAAACGTGGGGTGCATGGTATCAATAATTATATAGTACAAAAAAAACTCATAAATTTGAAAAAATGGCTAAATAAAAATCTTCTGAGCCTGAATATCAGTAAAACCAAATTCATGACATTCACACTCACTCAAACCGACCAATCAAAAATTGAAAACATATACATACATAAAAAAAATTGCTTAGCAAGAAACGACTGTGACTGCACCAATATAGAGAAAGTCCAACAAATCAAATATCTAGGGGTGATAAAAGATCAGCACATGAGATGGGATGAACACGTTAACTATGTGGTCAAAATATCCAGGAAACTCTTACATAAATTCTACCAACTCAGAGACACTATGAGAAAACAACTCTTACTTATAGTCTACAACTCATTAATAAAATCAGTCATAAGATATTGCATTATAGCCTGGGGTGGGGTGTTTGAAAACGTAATTAACAAACTTCAAACAACACAAAACTCTATTTCAAAGGTTATTTTCAGGAAAGATAGATTATTCTCTACACAACAAGTTTATTCAGAAACTCGAGTCCTAAATGTAAGAAGTCTTTACACGCTGCAAAGCCTTACCTGGATTTACAAACAAAAAAATAAACTACGTCTTCAACAATCTATCTAGAACTACGAGATTCACTACCAGTCTTACAATAGATATCCCTAGATTCCACAAATCTCATACACAAAGAACTTTATTTTATCTAGGTCCCAAAATATTTAATTCACTGCCCACAGAAATGAGAGAATGCAAGAGTCCCAAGAAATTCAAATCATCAACTAAATTATATATCTCTGAAAACCAGCACATATTAAATATATTTCAGTAAAAAGAAAATATTGTGTCATATATTTCAGTAAAAAGAAAATATTGTGTGATTCCATTGATCCCTCTTCTTCCAACTATGAGAAATTTTAAAAACTTTTTAGGCTTAGGTTGGTTTTTGATTATGTATATATATGTGTGTATATATAGGTTAGTGATAATCAATTTGAAATTACCAGCTACATTGAAAACGGTTAGCTAGAATGATAGGAATGCACCACAAGCCTTCCAGGCTTAGGCATTCACTCCAGACTAGCTAACCATGCAATTTAATTTAAGAAAGTTATTAATGATCCAATGTAATACTTACCTCATCACCTCACTGAATAAAGAATCTGAATCTGAATCTGAAGAGTAGATCTCACTCAAATAGTTAAAAAAAACATTACACACCTAGGGCAGTAAAGTAAGAAATGTCTCAGATCATAAAATAAAATAAAATAAAAAAAATATTTTTCTTATTTTCTATTTTTTTATTTTGGTTTTCTATAAAAGCGTGTTTTTTAGTTTTTTTCAACTATTATTTATTTTTCAATAGCACAGTACTTCGGTTAGAGCAGGTTCTTCGTTCCGGCGATATTACCACTTTGAAAAAGCTATCGCATGTTCACAACCCGCTGCTGCTTGAAAAATGTTGTTACAATAGTTACTGATGCGTTGTGGAGTAAAACACTTGGTTGTTGATCTTGGTTTATTCCTCAAGTGTCTACTACATTTATAAGTGGACTGTAATACTTATTATGTGAAAAAGAAAATGTGGAATTAGGATGTGACGTGTGTATAGTCAACGAGAGAGAGATCTGTCACCCTCGACCCGCTATTGTCAAAACCCCTCGGGCGAGTTCGTTCGTGATCGACGCACTACTGAAAGGATAAATGTTTACCATAGGCGTTTCAATAGGGTTTGCCACTGTACATGCCGCCAGCCTTGAAAGTAACCAGTTTCAAAAGAAAACAAATATGTGATTATTAACAATACAAACACGGTTTTAGCATAAATGTCTTTTCATGTCTCTGTGTCTCTTGACGGCAAAACACAAATGTTAATAGCACTTCGCTTGAAAACACCAGTTGAAGTTTTAACACTCACAACTCGTAGCACTTTGTCATTACCAGGATGGAGCGCCACAATTCTTCCCAGTTTCCATTGCAACGGGGGCAGTCCAGACTCTTTCAGGACCACTAGATCTCCAATCTGGATATGATTGGGTTCACGTCGTTTCCATTTGTAGCGCTGCTGAAGATTTGTTAAGTACTCAGCCGACCAACGCTGCCAAAAGCGTTGAACCATTTGTTGTAGTCGATGGTACAAACTCAGCCTCTGAGCAGGTTTATCGCTCACGTCTGTTTGTGGAATGGCTTCCAATGAGTTGCCCACAAGGAAATGACCAGGGGTTAGAGGAACGAGCTCAGAAGGATCGCTAGAGAGCGCGTTAGGGGACGTGAGTTTAAAACTGCCTCAATTTGACACAATACCGTATACAGGCCTTCGAATGGCAAATGAGCGTTGCCGATTTCACGAATTGAAAGTTTCTTCGCCATTTCACGGCTGCTTCCCAAAGCCCACCTTGATTGGGAGCAAATGGAGGGTTAAAATGCCAAGTAATAGTGTTTTTTAAAAGAAAATCACGAAAATTGCCTGATAATGTAGCCTTATTAATATTTTTTATCAAAGATTTCAACTCATTATTTGCCCCCCTAAAGTTGGAACCATTGTCGCTATAAAGATCTGAACATAGTCCTCTTCTTGATACAAAACGTTTCAAGCAATTTAAAAATGTATCTGAAGTTAGATCGCCGGCTAACTCGATATGCACAGCCTTTGTTGTAAAACAGACAAAAATACAAATATAAGTTTTGATTATTTTACGAGATTTCAGACGACCGTCTTTTACCAGTATAGGTCCGGCATAGTCTACGCCACTGATTAAAAAAGGACGTGCTGGCTCTAATCTGGATTTGGGTAAGTTTCCCATCATTGGTATGACATTGCTTGGTTCAGCTCTGAAACAGGTGATACATTTATGAATGACTCCTCTCACAACATTTATACCATTTATTATCCAATATTTGTTTCTGAGAGAGGCCAACACTGCTTGTGGTCCGGAGTGTAAAGTCCGTTTGTGTTCATATTCAATCAATTTATATGAGAGTGGATGTTTCGGAGGCAACAGTACGGGGTGTTTTATATCATATTCAAGAGTGGAATGTTTCAGACGACCACCTACGCGTAGTAATCCACTGCTATCTATGAATGGGTTCAAAGAGAGCAATTTGCTAGAATTTGAAATCATTTTTCCGGAATTAAGAGCTTGGATTTCGTGATGAAACTGTTTCGATTGTGACATCTTGAGCAGTAGTTTAAGAGATTCGTTCAATTCGTGTTTTGTAAGTGTCCCGATTGAATTTTTATTTTTGGGATTGATATTATGTAAAAATCTGAGTACATATGTAAATACTCGATGTAATTTCGTAAATGTTGAAAACTTATCGAAAATAGATTGATCCGAATATAAGTCTGGATTTGGATTATACGAGTGTAAAACGATTTTTTGTTCTTTGCGTCTATCGGGAATTTCTTCTGGAGTTTCGAATTTAGATTCGGGCCAGTTATATGCATCTAACATCAGAAATTCAGGTCCACGCCACCAAAGTTCTGAGTTTGACAATTCTTTGGGTTCACATCCTCTGGATATGATGTCTGCAGGGTTTTGTTTAGTTGATATATGTCGCCATTTGTGAGATTCAGTTAGCTCTTGAATTTCTGTGACGCGATTTGCTACGAATGTTTTCCAAATACAAGGTTGTGCAGAAATCCAAGAAATAACTATAGAAGAATCACACCAAAAGAGTGTATCAGCATTATTCATAGACAGAGCTTGTTTAGATTTTTTCATTAAGCGAGCAAGCAGCAAGGCTCCACACAATTCTAAGTGTGGAAGTGAAATCTTTTTTAGAGGAGCGATTTTAGATTTGGCGCATAAAAGTATCGGATGGTGAATACCATGTATGTCTGTCGTGCGGACGTATATACATGCTCCATAGCTTATTTCGCTCGCATCACAGAACCCATGGAATTGAATTTTTACATGGTTAGAAATTAAAATATGTCGCGGTATTTGTATGCTAGTAAGTTGTTCGATTTCTGTAAAGAATTTGAACCATTCATTACGTAATTTCAATGGAACTAATTCGTCCCAATCGATATGGGCATCCCAGAGTTTTTGCAGTAATAATTTTGCTTTAACAATTATTGGCCCTATTAATCCTAACGGGTCGAAAATTCGGGAAATAGTACTCAACATATAGCGTTTGGTAACTATACTGGATTGAGTTAATGTTGTATTGTACATGAGTGCATCATCATTAGGGTTCCAGACCAAACCTAGAGTTTTGATATTTTCATTTCCTGGTAAAACATATGTGTCATCGGAATGATGGGAGTTTTCATCAATAACGACTTCAGCTTTGTTAGATGTCCATTTGCGGAGAGTGAATTTTGATTCAGGAAGTATTTGATTTATTTGATCTTTCAAAATGATTGCTTCCTCGATAGATGGAGCACCACAGATTAGATCATCGACATAGAAACAATTTTTTATTATTTCGCTTGCCGCGGGATATTTCTGTTCATTATCAATAGCTGCTTGCACGACTGATCTACAAGCCAAAAAACTTGAAGATGCGCATCCGTACGTTACAGTATTGAGAGTATAATGTTTGATTGCTTCGGATGAATCAGTACGCCAGACGATTCTCTGGAGATTACGATTTTCAGGTGCTATGGCAACTTGGCGATACATTTTTTCAATGTCCGCAGTAAAAACTATGTTGTGTTTACGAAAATTCAAAGCTATTACAAATAACTCAGGTTGAATTGTTGGCCCCACCTTCAAAACATCGTTTAGAGATAAACCAGTCGTGGTTTTACACGAAGCATAAAAAACTACACGTAATTTCGTTGTTGTACTGTTTTCATTCATTACACCGTGATGGGGTAAATAATATACGGGACTCTTTGTATTTTCGTTTTTAATATCGATCTGCGTCATGTGCCCAAGTTCTTCATCTTCTTTCATGAATTTGACGTATTTCTCTTTGAATTCGTTATTTTTTGCAAAACGTTTTTCAAGATAATGAAATCGGTTTATTGCATTTTCTTCGGAAGAACCTAGCATTTCATAGTTGAATTTTAATGGCAAAGAAACTTGTATTCTTCCAGTGGCGTCGCGTTTAAACGTATTAATAAAATGCTCCTCGCATTCTATTTCTTCCTTAGAATATATGTGTTTTAGTTTCACTTCTTCCAACTCCCAGAATTTTTGGAGTTGATTCTGAATTTCAGTATTTATTGTTGATAAGTGACATATAGTTTTTGATGAGATAGAAGATCTGAATTCAAAATAATCGGACCGGAAACAATCCAGCCGAGCTTAGTTTCTTGTAACATGAGATTATCACCGTTGATTATTAATTGTTTGTTGCTCAAAATTTTGAAGAAAACGTTTGCACCTAGGAGAACGTCAACGGAATCAGAAACATTGAATAGGCTGTCAGCAAGTTTTATGTTTGATGGAATATTCAACTTAGAAATGTCGAAAGAAATTTGCGGTAGCCTTTCTGTGATTTTGTTTATTATCAGAAATGTTTCTTCGAATGAGTATTTGCCGTCGGTGGAATGAAATATGAATTTTGTTTGACTTGAAATGTTGTTCAGAGAATTGTTTATCCCTGCCACTGGTATACCAACCTTCTTAGTTTGTAGTTTCAATTTATTAGCTAAAGCACTTGTAATAAAGCTTGACTGCGAGCCACTGTCTAGCATAGCTCTGCATTGAATCATCTCGTTTTTGTAATTACGAATGTTTATAAGCACAGTTGCCAATAAAATTTGACGCACGCCACTGTGCGTGTTGTTTGTGCTGCGGAATAATGTTTGTGTCAGAGTGACAGGTTGCGATATACTGGTGCTAGTAGCGTTTTCTGCTTGCGCGGGGGGTATTGTTGGGTTGCGATCTACTTGACCTTGCGCAGCTTCGTTTAGATGAAGTTGCGTAAAGTGTTTTTTATTACAAATTCTGCAACCGCTCGATTTGCATTCTTTTGACATATGATTTGGTCTCAGACAATTGTAGCATAATCTTGATTTTTTGACTTCTGAAATTCTATCCGGAATTGACATACTTCTGAAATTATCGCAACGTGAGTTATAATGATTTTGTTGACAGAAAGAACAAGAAACCTTTTGGGTCGAAATATGAGTTAATGATTTTTCTTCACGGCTAAATGTTTTCGAAAAGTTTTTCTTTTCATATGCTTTATTCTCAACTGTTTCCAACAATTGACAATGTTTTGATAGGAATTCGTTTAGTTCTTTAACTGTAGGGTTATCATTATTTTTGACATGTTCTTCCCACTCCCGTTTAGAAGTGGTGTCGATTTTAGATGTTAAAATGTATATTAAAAGAGTATCCCAGGTATCGGTAGGTTGACCTAATGATTTCAAAGCTCGTATATTCTTGTTGAAGTTATCCAGTAACTTCCTGAGTTGTAAAAAGGATTCGTTTTTCATATGAGATAATTCAAATAAAGTTTTGACGTGAGTGTGAATTATTAATTTTTTGTTTTCGTATCTCTCTTTCAGCATAGACCAAGCAATATCATAATTATCGTTGGAGATTTCTAGTGCCTGAATCACTTGTGCAGCTTCATTTTTTAAACAGGATTGTAAATAATAAAATTTTTGAACGTTAGAGAGATTCAAGTCCTTGTGAATGAGGCTATTGAAGGTGTCATGAAAAGTTAACCATTGGTTATAATGACCATGGAAATCAGGTAGATTGATACTTGGTAGTTTAACCTTTGATTGAGTTGGATGACTTACAAATTGATTCACAGAATGAACACTATTTTTGTCATTTTCCGAAATATTTATATTTTGCAGTTTTGCAATGAGTTTCTTTGCATTTCCAATGGTTTTGAAGAATTTATCTTCAAACGCCTGTCTTTCCTCCTCATCTGTGGATTGATTTGAGAGGGATTCGATTTCACATTGAATTTTTTCAAATTCATCAATAAGATTTCGATATTTTTCCAAACGAGTTTCAACTTCATAGATTGATGAAGTATCTTCGTCGAATACTTCAATGTAGTTCATGAATCGAGATAATTGACTTTTTATTGAAGCACGTTTTGATTTCAATTGTTGCAAATTGGCCATTATGTATGGGCGCGTATTGTATCAAATGACAGGAATAACTCGGAAATTGTGAGGATAGGTATGATTTGAGTAGGATAGGAAGGCAACTCACGGTGTTTTCGTTTGTTTCCTGTGCGTCGTTTTGGATTGGTTGTTCTCTTCGACTTGCTTCTTGCTTTTTCCAGCACTTTGACTTTTTCAGGTTAGAAAACTATGCGGCTCGAACGGACCATATGATGCGTTGTGGAGTAAAACACTTGGTTGTTGATCTTGGTTTATTCCTCAAGTGTCTACTACATTTATAAGTGGACTGTAATACTTATTATGTGAAAAAGAAAATGTGGAATTAGGATGTGACGTGTGTATAGTCAACGAGAGAGAGATCTGTCACCCTCGACCCGCTATTGTCAAAACCCCTCGGGCGAGTTCGTTCGTGATCGACGCACTACTGAAAGGATAAATGTTTACCATAGGCGTTTCAATAGGGTTTGCCACTGTACAGTTACTGACAAGTTTTATGAATTCTCAGGTGGTTTCCGACAGCGTATAAGAAGAGTAGAGCAATAAATTTTCAGTTGTAAGTTCCCAAAATTACTGAATATACAAATATGAATGTACTACACCTTACGAATATTGGAAATAACTCAATTTTTTATGTATTTTCGCATAGTTCCTCACAAACGACTGGGAATTTTCCGAATAGAAAATCTATAAAATATCCTGATTTTCTCGATTTTAATAATATTTTCCCATTACTATCGATTCGTTTTATATTTTTACCTTTCGCAGCTGTACATCCAATCTGAACAGGAAACGTTTTGAATAAATCTTCTTCATCGACTGTCATTTTCACACGATGCTTGTGGCTGTCCGAGTCCCAACAGTCTCGTGACGTCACGCTACCGAATGGTCACTCCGAGCGGACGGAGAATTTTCCGATTTTTTAATTCATTTTTAACGAAAAATGTTAGGCAAAAATCGTTTTTTTCAACTGTAATATGGTTTTAAGTGATCAATCCCTGTAATAAAAGTGGTTTTTTACTGTTTTTCTACATAATGTCCCAACCGCATTGTTAAAGTATTCAGGTTCATTAGCTGATTGCGTTCATTCATGAAGTTATTAATTGGAAAATAACATAATTTCTATAGCTACCTATTCATGCATGTCCTATCGGGACTGTTAGCTCAGTGAGTTTCATAATTTTAGCTTGTTATAACTTTATAATCGATAAATACATTTTCATGAAATTTTGGTTACAGCTATTCGAAGGAATTCTGAATCCGATGGCGTAGTACATTTTTGAATAAAAAATTTCCTTATAAAAAAACTTTTTGACTAAGAAAAAATATCATCGTATGCCCTGAAAATTGGAATGAATATTTGAAGTGTTGTCCCTCAGTTGAGTTAAAAAAAAACTTCGAATTTTACGGGGTTGTTTCCAATCGAAAATATCTACTTCTGCAAAGTTTGAGTGAAGTAACCAATCATGCGAATGCCAATCATATTTGTGGCTGAAAAACCATCAACTTTTCATTGAACGAATGTATTATCATACTCTGGAGCTTGCAAAAGAATAATGAATTGGAAGAATATATCAATTGAGAAAGATCACTATCAGAAAAATCCAGTAATAATATATAAATTCATATTACGGAAAAGTAATAATATTCAAAGGAGTATTGAAATCAGTGATCCTCAATATCATGAAAATAACAACACATATCTGTGCTGGGGACGAAAATATAATTATATACTACACGTGGGAAGCAATGAACTTTGAAACAAGGGTTCCTAAAATAAACAAACAAAGAAAATCTTATATAAATATGAACTTCAATAAATGAAGACACAGCTGCATTATAGCAGGTGAGACAGTGTAATTATATTCAAAATTGGTTATAGAAATGCCTTCCAGAGGCAGAAACGAAGATATATAAACCGTTTTCAAACAAGGAGATTAATTCCATTCGGGTATTCCTTTCAATTCAGTATGTAACTTATGATGTGTATCGGCATCTTCAATTGAGTTAATTGATTAGACCATGATTCAGTCAGATAGATGAAATTTTCTAATAGTATTCCAAGTTATATTCAGATACGAATAAGTTCAATATGTACCAGTTATTAGGACTCACACTGATGAGTTTGTTTACGAGTAGTTAGAAGAATTCATCCGAATTTCATCATTTGCAACAGAAGTAAATCAATAAATAATTACTTTAAAGGTAAACAAGCAAAAAAAAGCGTGATTAAAATATTTGCCAGATAAATCACCTGAAATGATTTCAGTGAAGTGATCTTCGGACATATACACATATAGGGTGGGACTACATATTTTTCCTTTTTGATGGTAATGTGTACCAGGTTTTATACAATTTTCCACATTCATACTCTACATAGGAAGGAAGGAAGTGTAAATCAACTAATCTGATGAATATTCCTTCATTCCTTAATTTTTATAGTTTGCTTGCTTTGAAAAGATACTATACTATGAGTAATGCTATTAGCTGTTCATAATTGAAAAATTTTAAATTATGTTTGCAACTCCAGTAAAATATTAAAGTTGGTTGTTTAAAAAAAACAATTACAACGATAATTGTTTCAACCAAGATAATGATCTTGGTGCTTTAAATTTGTGTACTTTGATAAATACAAAATTACAGATTATACTGATAAAGCACAAAAGGAAGTTCTCGAAATGTATTGCTACAATTGACTATGAACTAATATTGAAATGATACAATACATTGATCATTGCCTTGAATTTATAGAACATTGTAACTGATATGATATTGATTTTTGCTATGGTTTAATTGACATTTTTATACCCATATTTTCTGGTGATATTATATAAAATGGTTCTATAATAATTATTGATTTATGGATTTGTGTAATTTTTCAGAGAATTGATCTTAATTATATTTTTCAAGTTTGCAACTTATTATTATTTCATACTTTTATAGCTTGAGATACGACCGAGTACATAGGTTAGAACGAACCTCAATCATATACAGAGTTAATTACTTGAGCAGACCGCTCTTTCTCGTTGTTAGCTTTAAGCTTCACAACACTCCGTATAGAACCTCTGAAGACTTTTTAAGACACTCTTTTGTACTGTCAAATGGTGTGAAAAATATTTGGTATTGATTGGAGTGAACCAAAATGATGCCAGGTATAGTAATACATCATCAAGCGGTATTTATAAAATCTCTATCATTTGGGTTTTCTGAAGTGCTCTTTTATAAAAGTAAATATGAGGTTTAAAAAACAATTGGCTAATCGGAGGTGTAGTTTTTTAAATAAATAACACCCTGTATAGGTCATAACACTATGATGTTGGCAGGAGAAAGTATTATAACATTTACAGTACATTTACCTGTATAGAGTTCAAATACTAATTTTTATCGAAAACCCTACTGGTTAATGCAATACTCACTATTAAAAATGTCTATCTCGCATCCGCGACTTCATTTACATATTCCACCAAAAACATTCCAGTGATTTAGCCAACAGGAAATGCTTTCATATTTCGGGAGAAGAGTATGAAATAGAGTTCGTGGAGTTTTGTAGAGGATCCTTTTCAAATGCAAGGTGAAATATGACAATGTTTATTTCCGGCCAGTCCGAAGCAGAGACGCAGACGGAATAGAGCAACAAATATACGCAAAATGCCCGCAATAATAAATCTCCCGAATATATACAAGTCGATATTGCAGTCTCTGTGTACTATTGATACCGTAAAACATTCTTATCAATACCGTAATGGTGGCGTATAAAGTTTGTTTGGCCCCGGTCGACGTTTTTCAAATTGAGAGGGATGTTTCGGAGCGAGTTGCTACGATATTTTTATAAGAGCGATTCCGTGCCAGCATTCTTTCGGTGTGGAAATGTTTACGAGTTTGGATCTGATGGGAAACTGACAGTTTTTTGCCGGCAGGAAATTACCGATAATCCGCTGGAAAAAGTATTCGGAAAGCACTCCCTCTGAATAAAGGTACCTGACATGATTTATATTGTGATGAAACTTTCCACAGGATCAGAAGGAAGAAAAAATGTGCTCAAGTTCAAGCCTCACACAATGAATGAACCAGAACATTGCGAAATATGCAACTATACAGGGTGATTTACGCAGGCCGTGCCCATTGGAAGTTTTTCTACTTGCAGTTGGATTAGAAATGTGAAATTATGTGTGCCGTCATAATCATAATTTTAGTCCTACTGTAACGTTTACACTGCGGAGCAGTATAAGTTAAAAATTGTATATAAATTACTAATACTATAGACCCACATATAAATATATTATTTTTATTTTTCTCGTAGTCTAGAAAATATATCTCAAGATAAAATCTTTCTTCATATTTTTTTTATTTAGTTTTTTATATATATATATATATATATATATATATATATATCTCAATTCGTTTGTTTTCACGGATTATTCATTCGCGTATTATGGCAAGCTATCAATAGGTTTATTGGTCACCACCATTAGTGAGACGAGTATCAGTGGTTGCCTATCATAAGTTCTAGAAAACAAACTTGTTACTGACAAAGTATGACGACCACATGACGTCAAAACAGCTGATCGAAACTATAGGTATTGTCATTAAATATACTCTGTCCTTTTCCCTCTCAATAGATTGGAAAAAGTTATTCGAATATGAAAAGTAAGGTGAGACGTATATTTGAATTATCCACAGAATTTGGACTTCCAGTTCTCTAGTGAGAAAATTAAAGTGAAGGAGATTTCCTGGAAGAGGGTTCTCTTTCCGCTGTGAAAGTGATGGCGAGGCCAACCTTGTAGTTGTTCTCTTCTGGTAGTAGTTTTGAGAAAATACAAGTGTAGATTTGAATACAGTTTCCAGTAGTTACGATTCAAAACATTATTGTTGTTTTGATGGTAACAGTATGAATGCGATTACACTACACTTCTCACGAGATTGGAAATGGTTATGGTTCTGCAGAAAATTTACACCACGAGTTAGTAATTCAGAATGACACAAGCCAACTTTGATAATTAATGGAAAACCTTTAAAAGGAAAAATCTCAAAGAAATGATTTTACAGTAAAGATTTTAATATTTCATTGGTATGAACTCTCATGGTTTCTTTAACCTCTAACAATTCCGATTCTAAGCTCGTTTACTTTGTCATACAGAATGATCAAGAATATTTAAACAAACTTTGATAATCAAGTCTACGAAACCAGAAAGTACAAATATGTTATAGATTGGTCAGGTACAAATCGTATAAATATTATAGGGTTCTTGATTCTTGGTCCCTGGTTCTTTCTTTCACTATTTCTAGAGTTTTATCAATAGGGACATTAGTAAACAAACTTTCGACATCAAAACTTACTAGGAGATCTTGAATTTGTGATTCATTCAATTTCTCCAGAAAGTGAGGGGTATTCTTTATAAAACTATTTCCATTTCCAGATAGTGATTTCAGAATGTTGAGTAGGTATCTAGCGAGTTTTTGTGAATGAGATCCAATGGAACTTACAATAGGGCGTAGAGGATGAAATGGTTTGTGTATTTTTGGTAACTCATAAAAATGTGGGGGTTTGCTGTGGTGTGATACCAGGTCTCTGCGTTCTGTTTTCGTGAGTACGTTTTTGTGTTCAGCTAAAGTTCGGTATATTTTGCTTTCTATTGATGGGGTTGGATTTCTGTTTAGTTTTTTGTATACTTTGTTTACTGATATGGTAGTGTCTTGATTGAGTGTGTGATATGTGGTGTTTGAGATCATTTGTGTTAGTTTGTTCTCATAATCAGTAGTGTTCATGATGACTGTTGCGTTACCTTTATCAGCTGGAAGTATTTTGATCTGATTGTCTGATCGAAGAGATCTCAATGCATCTCTTTCGTATTTGTTTGAATTACTTCTAGGATGATAAGGTTGTGTTAGTGCGTTTTTGTGGTCAGATCTGTGATCACCTGCTATTTCAGGTGGTAAAC
The DNA here is from genome assembly GCA_018342105.1 of Gonioctena quinquepunctata. NCBI lineage: Eukaryota > Metazoa > Arthropoda > Insecta > Coleoptera > Chrysomelidae > Gonioctena > Gonioctena quinquepunctata. The sequence goes on along the minus strand of JAFIRS010000937.1, from coordinate 116,163 downwards.
GTTGGGCTGTTGCCTCGATGGCAGTGATCATTTCTACCGTTGGAATCATTTTGGGTGCAACTGCCAACACAAGTTTTTCGTGTATGTCTGAGTTTTTTAATGACAAATTGATTACAGTTTTTTCAGAAATTTTGTTGTTGTTTGATATGTGTTGTGGGTGTATTTGTTTCTCTTCCAATGATTTGTGAAATTTGTTTATATGTATTGTGTTTCTCTTTCGATTGTATGAGTTGTAGGAATTGTGAATACAGTGGTGCGAGTATTCATAGTCATTTCGAATCAGATTTTGTTTCATGAACTGTTCCAGGTTATTGATAAAAATTTCTAAATTTACCTTGTTTTTCCTGTGAAACTGTATTTGTTCTCTTACCATTGTGTGGCCCGCTCTTTCGATTATTCCTTTGCATTGTTGGCTATGATATGGCGTTTTCAATCTCAAACCCTTCGGGATGATCCTATTATCTCGACATCTGCATAGAAATTTAAGACTACTGTGGGAACTTGAAAATTTCTTGTAAAGATTTTCCATATTCTTGAAATCCCTAACACTTGCGGCCCATACCGTACTTGTAAGTATTTTATGAATGTGGTTTTTTGTGGAGGAACAACGTTTCTTGACATGTTTTTTGGGTAACCTTCCACAGTCTGAAAATGATTATATTTTCATTTTCAGACTGTGGAAGGTTACCCAAAAAACATGTCAAGAAACGTTGTTCCTCCACAAAAAACCACATTCATTCAATGGTATAAACATAATTGATAATGATACAGTGTGTAATATTTCAAAGTTGGATATACACATATTTTTGTTGTCATATGTTTTCTACGGAAGGACAAAGACCTGTATCACATAACTGTACTCATTGATGAACCTCAATGTGAAAATGTATATATGATTATAGTACCGATACCGTTATGTTGATGTTCACATATCAACCTTATTTTAAATTCGAGGAAACTCTTGTATCGATACTATGCTTCGAAGCGTAACCCAATGATGGTACAGTGGAGAAAATATCGAAAACCTATTTTTCTTGAATATCTGTATGTGATTTTCATAATGTGGGATACCACATTATTGTGATAATCGGAAATACATTGAATGTTATAAGCAACCGGTGTTTGATTTCTAATTAAAACCATCCACAGAGTATTTTTTAAATTATCTATAATTTATGTATAAGTTTTAATCTACAAGTTCTCAGTTGTAGTAGATTATTTTTCTAGTTTTATGTTTAACTGAGTGGCGTCCAAAAATAAGAAAAAGGGTAACAAAATAATAATATTTAACATCACACTATATGAATCTATTAGGGCCAGTTCCCACACGAGTCTCTTGTTCTGAGTAAATTAGCCGAGGGAAATAAAGTAACATCTTTTCGCTATATAAATAATGGCCACAAAACCCTTCAACTATAGCTATACAGGTCGTGCCAAAAGTTGGTATCAACTTTCTTATTAACCGACGAAAACAAAGGAGGAGGTTCTCTAGTCGACGCGTATATTTTTTTATGTATGACGCATATCTTTTTACAGAGTAGTCCGATTTTGATGTTTTTTTTCAATTTATAGGGTATACCTCGAAGTTGAAAAAAAAGTTCCACTCCCATGAGTAGGAAAATGGGGGATGGTTGGTTCACCCAATGAATTTTCACTTGTTTACCAATTCTAGCACGCAATAAATTTGTTCTGGGTTATCCGATTTGGATTATTCTTCTTTTATTGTAAGTGGTATGCTTCGAAGTTGTGTCATTTGAATTTCAGAAAAAAATTACACCCTTAGAAAAATAGGAGATGATTTATTGATTTTATACCTGTGAACCGATTTTGTTGAAACTTGGCACGCAAATATAATTTTGATGACACTACAACATAATGGAGGTCCAGAGTTAATCTGATGATGGAGGCGGAAGATAGTCGAGCGTTCTCCTCAACAGTTCACAGCAGCTACTTCGTATTTGGGTTAATCTGTACAAAATCAACCTGGTCCGGCAGTGATCCAATTTTCAGACGGGAAGCTATTAAAAACGCTAAGAAGGAATTACAGCTCAACAACTACCCCAAAAACATGGTCGACAGCATTTTCAAAACACGCATTGACAAATTTTACAACAACCAAAATTACCCGAAAATTCCCAATAACAGTTTTGACATTTATTTTCATTCCCTACACTAAAGGCTTATCCGAAAAAATCACGAAAATACTAGCTCCACATAACATCAGTGTCGGCCACAAAACACAAAAACCCTGTCGACTAATTTCTCAAAACTGAAACCCAAAATTCCATTAAATAAAAAGACTAACATAATTTACCAAATTCCATGCAATGAACCAACATGTAACAAAGTCTATATCGGCCAGACCCTTCAGTATCTTGAAAATCGCCTGAAATCACACATATATGCAAAAACCGCATCAACTGCCCTGAACAATCACAAAAAAAACACAAATCACGTTTTCAATTACGACCAAACGAAAATACTTGCTACCGAATATAACACCAAAAAACGTGAAATCCTCGAAGTGATTCATATAAAGAAGAATACAAACAGCATAAATAATAGAACCGACATCACTAACTTAAACAAAATATACCACAATCTACTTTAAAAAATACTACCACCTACATTCACCCTCCATCACGCTATATATAACAGAATCGACAAACATCAAATCTCCAGAAAAGCAAGAAATCATCAATTCAAACAACCGAAGTAGAATCCCACATAAACTCCATCCACCGACAATCCAAGTCGCTTCACCGTACCATTCCAACGATATTTCAGATCCATATCAACCAGCCTCCTTATCGGATTGCTCACGTGTTTTTATTAAGGAAGAAAAAAAACAACAACAAAGTATCGCGGTTTATTTATACCGAAAACACAATGAAAAGGAGGAGAAAAATAATATAATTATGAAAAATAAATCATCTGCTGCTTTTGAACTTTCCTTTTTTTTTTTCAAAATAATGGTTCAGCTAATTATTCTTAGGTAAGTCCATTTCATCATCAATATTGTACCTTTGTGTCAACGAAAAATATATTTTAGTCCCTGAAGAAGGCCGTGGACACGGTCGAAACGTTGACAAATTAAATGTTTATCTCCTGAAAGAAAAAACTCCATTATATAATTACGATCAATGCCCAGAAAAAACCGCTGGACCTAAGAGCAAAAATTTTGACAGCATATTTTTTTGACATTCGATCCCTAAAGGGGTGAAAAGATGGGTGAGTGTTTTAAAAAAATTGGGGTTTGAGGTTGAAAGGAAAATGAATGTGTTTCAGGGTTTTTGGAAAATTCAACCCTAAAGGGGTAAAATGGGGGTTGAAAGGCTGTACGGTTGGTTTCAAAGATAGGATCATGAAAATTGGTATCTGAGGGACTTTGTCACAAATACGTGTTTCGGTGTTTTCGGAAATTTAAACCCTAAAGGGGTGAAATGTGGGTTGCATTGGGGTCGGAAGTATGTATGGGAATTCCGCCAGTTTTCAAGTTGGGTTCATAAAAATTGGTATTTGAGGTCTTTGTAAGGGATAAACAAATACATTAGTAGAGGAGACCGTGGGAGGTCGACCTTCACCGATCTGATAACTCGATGAGACATATTTTTTATCAAATATAATTTATAAATAAATATGCCCATGATAACTTGCCTATCGAAAAGTGTTCATAGCTATTTTTAATTGAATTAATTTTCTTTCATCACCTTCACTGTTTTGATAACCGAATGAGTTCCATCTCAATTGATAGTTTTCAACACACAGAATATGCCTAGGTAGGCTTGCCTACTCATTTCTGTGCATGGCTACCTGGCAAGCAGATGTGAACAGGTAAGTCAATATAGGTAACTACACTGATCTGCTAACCAATCGAAATTGATATCATAGGTAAGATAATTTAATTACAAAACCAATCGTATAGGCTTGCCTGCAAAAAATCGTACATAAAATATTATTACCAAGCTATAAAGTTTTAGAATTTTAGCTATTTGATAGGTGCGAGAGAGAAAGTAGAGCGTCCGAGGTCCGTGTGATAGAACAGGACACAACATAGCAGCTGCACGCTACCTGACCGTTGAATGTATCGGAGTGCGCATGCTCGTGTACATGTTAGTGACAGTGACAGCATTTATTTACACTCGACAGCAATTTTGAACTCTTTTATATGCTTTGTAATAAACGCTTTTAACAACATAAATGTATTAAATTTTATTTTTCTATATTGTTGATTTTTTTCATTTATTATACTGAAATTTTAAAAAACTTGTTCTTTCCCGCTTTACGGCATTTATTTGATTTTGAATAATAAATAAATTATTCTTATTTAATTTTAAATAGAAAATATAGATTTTTTTATCATTTGTACATTTTATAATTTAGCTTCAAAATGAAAAAAAATTTTTTTTTATTTATCAATATATATATTAATTATTTATTTTTGATTATTTCATAGCTGTAAGTATATATAGTGTGAAATGATACAAAAATTGTGAACGAAATTAGAGTTATAATAAATTAGAGTTCAAAATTACTGTCGAGTGTAAATAAATGCTGTCGGTGTCACTCACATGTACACGAGCATGCGCACTCGGATACATTCAACGGTCAGGTAGCGTGCAGCTGCTATGTTGTGTCCTGTTCTATCACACGGACCTCGGACGCTCCACTTTCTTTCTCGCACCTATCAAATAGCTGAAATTCTAAGACTTTATAGCTTGGAAATAATATTTTATGTACGATTTTTTGCAGGCAAGCCTATACGATTGGTTTTGTAATTAAATTATCTTACCTATGATATCAATTTCGATTGGTTACCTATATTGACTTACCTGTTCACATCTGCTTGCCAGGTAGCCATACACAGAAATAAGTAGGCAAGCCTACCTAGGCATATTCTGAGTGTTAAAAACTATCAGTTGAGATGAAACTCATTCAGTTATCAAAATAGTGAAGGTGATGAGAGAAAATTGATTAAAGTTAATTCAATTAAAAATAGCTATGAACACTTTTCGATAGGCAAGTTATCATAGGCATATTTGTTTATAAATTATATTTGATAAAAAATATGTCTCATCGAGTTATCAGATCGGTGAAGGTCGATCTCCCACCGTCTCTTAGACTACATGTTTCAGTCATAAAAATTGGTATTTGAGGTCTTTGTTACAAATTAAGAAATACGTGTTTCAGTATTTCTAGAAATTCCGTCCTACAACATGAGTACAAGAAAAACAAAAATACATTGAGTAAAATAGTTGAAAAGCAAAAAAAGGAATATTACAAATCACGTATTATTGAAAACCAAAATAATTCGGAGAAATTATGGAGCAATATAAATGAAATGTTTGGCATTAAGAAAATGAGTGATATTCATAGATAAAAGATCATGAAAATTCTTTAATCGATGACGACAAACAAATTTTTCAATGAAACTTACATCAATATGGGTAAGGAGTTGGCAGAAAAAATTATAATGAATGGCACCGAAACGATAAGAGAAAAAATAACAAATAATTCAATATGTATCAGTCCAACAACGGAAAATTAAGTTCTTGAAGTCATACACTAATTAAAAACGGAAAATCACCAGGAATTGACAACATACGAACAGAGACACTCAAATACATTGCACAACATATAATAGTACCACTTGCCTAGTTCATCAACAAATGTATCGATATAGGTCACTTCCCTGATCAACCCAAAACTTCGATTATAAAACCTATTTATAGAAATTCAGAAAGAGGACAGAACAGAAGCGAAAAATTACAGACCAATCTCGCTCATTTCAAACTTTGGACAAATATTCGAATGGATTATAAAAAACAGACTCTCCAGCTACTTGAATGAGTATGGACTGCTATCTGATATGCAGTTCGGCTTTGAAAAAGGCAAATCAACTCAAGATGCCATATATATATGAAGCTCTAGATGGAAGCAAACCCTGCCTAGCTGTGTTCATAGACTTCGCGAAAGCGTTTGACGCCGTAAGCCACAAAATACTACTCTCAACACTTCAAAATATTGGATTTCGTGATAAATGCCTTGAACTTTTCAAAAGCTACTTCGAAAATCGCTACAATGTATCAAAGTAAACTATACTATCAGTGATTTCAGAACGATTGATTGTGGAGTCCCTCAGCGAATCGTGTTAGGACCCACTGCTCTTTTCGCTATATGTAAACGACCTATTTTTAATCCAAAGTGAGGAAAAAATAATCAGTTTTGCGGATGACACTACCATCTTCTATAAATGAGAGTCCTGGAGCGGTCTGAAAAATGATGTTGAAAAGGATCTTTCCTCAATCAAAAACTTTTTCGACTACAAGCTACTTACCATCAACTTCGACAAAACATTCTTTTTACCTTCCACAATTTATGGAAATACATTACAGACCTTTCAATATCTCTCACTGAGTAACAATATAGAAATATCGCCAGTAAAAAATATCAAATATCTGGGAATAATGCTAGATACATATTTGCGAGGGATTACTACATCAACTTTGTTGTGGAGAAGTTGCGTTCTGTTTAATATAAATTCCGGCAATTTAACGATATTCTCGAGCTAAAACACAACAAAAATACTTATCACAGCCTAGTTCAGAGCCATTTGACGTACGGTCTACTGGAATGGAAAGGAGCATCTGAAAATCATCTTCGGCCACTTTAGGTTATCCAAAGACGCTTTCTCAAACTAATGCATTAAAAAAATTCAAGATATCCAAGTCTCGACATTAGTTTTCTCTAATGTCCCAATCTAATGGAGTATGCCCCTGAAAATTCCTGGGATTTGGTATGGAATTCATCTAGTTTCTGGACAGATTATACAGTGTGTTAAGAGATCAGCCGAATCAATCAATTATTTTTGGAGACCAATCGAGTGGCAGTCATAGAACTGTTTCCTATACATAATAGCTATTACCATTGTTCCAATACTTACAGGAAATTGTTTGGAAAACTCTTTCCTTTTTACACGCTTTATATTAGCTTCACTTGTATGTTTGTAACCGTATGTTTGTTTGTAACCGACTCGTTTGGGCGCGATTTTGACCTACTTCCAGACGTACGAATGATTTGAAATTCGGCGCAGGTGTATATAATTCCGGTGACAATGCATTAAGAAATTTTTGTTTGAAAAAAAAAACGAAATGGCGGCTCCAATATGGCGTACGAGTTCTGTGATTATGGTCTGATTCGCTTCAAAATTGATATCTGAGGGTTTTCGTGGTCAGAGATTATGATTCTTTTGTCAAAACTGAAAAATTTAAGATGGCGGATCCAAAATGGTAGACGAGTTTTGTGATTATGGTCCGATTCTATTCAAAATTGGTATGTGGAGGGTTTTCGTGGTCCAGAGATTATGATTCTTTTGTCAAAAATTGAAAAATTTAAGATGGCGGCTCCAAAATGGCGGACGAGTTTTGTGATTATGGTCCAATTCTATTCAAAATTGGTATGTGAGGGTTTTTGGGGTCGGAGATTATGATTATTTTGTCAAAATTGAAGGATTCAAGATGGCGGCTCTAAAATGGCGGACGAGTTTTGTGATTATGGTCCGATTCTATTCAAAATTGGAGAATAATAGTTGAAAAAATTTAATAATTATTATAATAGTTTGAAAAACTAAAAAACACGCTTTAATAGAAAACAAAACTGAAAAGTTGAAAATAAATTATAGTTTAAAAACTAAAGAACACGCTTTAATAGAAAACCAAACTAAAAAGTAGAAAATAATTTCAAATGAGTTTGAAATAAGAATACAGTGATTAACAACAAATTTATTTCATCGTAAAAAAGCGTGGGGTGCTTTTTAAGATATTTCCATAATGATTCTACTTTTACCAATATCTGTCCATGAAATATTAACAACAATTGACATCAAGCACCCCACGCTATTTTACAATGAAATAAATTTGTTGTTAATCACTGTACTCTCATTTCAAACTCATTTAAAATTATTTTCTACTTTTTAGTTTAGTTTTCTATTAAAGCGAGTTCTTCAGTTTTTAAACTATCATTTTTTGAGTATTATTATTCTCTTGTAACCCGAAACGTCCCCAGCGTAATTTATAACTTTCCATCCAAATCGCATTATAATTACGGAAGCCGCATTATGCAAATTCTCGAACACTTCGATCACCCTAAGAATACATCCCCGTGTCTCAAATCACACATTCCATACATGTACAGATATATATGAATAGTTGAGGAAATAGTCGCCTTTTGTAAAAGACCATCACGAACTCTGTTGTAAAGTCCTAACCGAGACACGTATTCCGTATTTTCGGAAAAAGTGAACTGAAAGTTAACCGCTACAGTCGCTTGGAAAGGATCCATCCATATATTATGTATCTCCTTCAGCCATCTTCTCCGCAACTCCATTTCTTGGAGATTCTGCTTTCGACAGTTCGGAGTAAGGGTTCTAGGTATTATTATGCATACGTTGAATGCGGGATTGTATCACGTGTTGAATGAAATGCACCTTTCATGAAATCCAATCTTGTAAAGATAATCGATGTGGGCAGTATCAGTTTTTTTTATGTTTCCATTTCAAATGTAGAAAGTTCAACGCTCTCGCATTTTTTTCTCATTGAAAACGATCAAACACAGTATTATTTTTACTGAAATTACAATAATAAACATCTTACAGAAACAAATAAAAAGTTCAGCAATAAATTAAAAGTAAAAAAAAATTTTACAAACAAGCTTTTATTGAACTGCACAAAAAAGAAAAAAGAAACCAAGCAGTTAATAAAACCCATAATGTTGTGTAAAACCCAAAATACAAAAGGGTCGAATACGGCTGTTCTATAGAAGTGTCATCAGTATAAGTATGATCGCGTAATTCCCTTATATATCCTTCACCTTGTCGTGACCGAGGTTTAATCCTAATAGGAATGGAAATGACGCCCAAGCTTTCAAATCGCATAAGAACATGAACATATTGATTATAGATAGTATGTGTTAGTTAAGTGTTCGGAACTGGAAATTAACTTTTTAAAAAAACACAAGTTTTTGAAAACGGAGCAAACATACAGCTTGGTGTCTCTATGTGAACTGATTTATTTTCATCATTTGAATACATTGGAAAGAAGCACACCTGCTCATCTTGAAAGTAACATTCAGCAGTTTATTCATTCTGCGCTACAAATAAACAGATATAATCTTAAATAGCATTATTGTTCCTATAACTCCTCCATCCCTAGAGAGGAAATCTTGGGGTGTGCACAGGATTTTGGATCATCGAGGTTTCTTGAGAGTTCAATGGTTCCTCCGATGATTTTTTAAAATATTAAGTACACATGATACAAAGCATATAGTACAGATACAATAATTAATATATAGATTGATACAGGCCAAACACTTATTCTATGAGTAAGTACTGGAAAGTCTGAAATAGAGTCAACTTTTTGGTTTTGTATTTCTGAAGCACTTTGAACATTTTTTATATCATCTAAATTAATAGAATCAATTTTCAAAGGTTTAAACTTAATTTGAGGGTCAATATTCGGGTATTTTCTTATTTCTAAATTCGGAAGTTCAACAAATTTGAGTCTTTCATTGAAGTCATGATAACTTCGTAAAGTAATGTCTTCAATTATCACTTCACATTTTGAATTGAGTTCTTAAACAATTGTCCCGTGAAGTAAAATATTGTCTTTATTCGTACCACATTTTTGGATAGCCACAATATTTCTGGGTGTTGAAATAATCCAATTATTTTCCCATTTGATTTACTTGATCTTTGGGATCTGCTGACACGTAATGTTCTTGACGATTATTGAATGAAAGTGGTTTTGTGAGAAACAACGTTTCTGATTTTGACCTTCACAGTCTGAATGAAAATATAACGAAATCTATACAGTAGAAGGGCAAACTGATTAGTTCACCCCGATAAGTTATTGCGTTCACCAAATTATATTTTCTTGATTATATTTTCATTTTCAGACTGTGGAAGGTTACCCAAAAAACATGTTCTTGACGAGTTTCAACAGTTGAATTTCACAGGGAAGTCCTTGTTCTCGTAGTTTCATGGGATTGGTCTCATGGCAAATATATTCTTCGGAAGTAATCTCTTGACATTTCGTTCCGAGAAACATATAATTTTCTTCATTGAGGATAAGGTATTTTGATTGACGTAAGATGATTTCAAAGGATTCTCCTGTAGGTATTGGTAAGGAATATAGGTGGAAGTAATTATAACTTTCATTTTCCACGATTGGTATTTCTATGATAAAAATTATTTTATTTCCTTTACTATACTCTTTGATTTCCATTATTTTTTCAAAAAGAAGAATGTTTTCAACTTTTGATTCGAATGGTATTTTATTATTATTTGTTAATTGACTAACAATTATTTTTAATTCTTGCAGAATTTCATATCGTTCGGCAATGGAATTATGAAAGGTATTTAGTTTCGAAAAAGTAATTGCGATTTCGATTCTTTCTAAAATATCGTGAATTAAAAGTTGGTACTGAGATATCATTAGTTGAATGAGAAAATATTCATAAGTTTTGAAATTTTCCATTTTTATAGTTTGTAGAATTTTTTCAATCTCTAATACGATTTTGCATTAAAATCTCATTATGTGCCATAGTTTTTGTAGTATTTTGAAATCTTTCCATAGATTTTTGAAGAAGGGTGATTTGATCTTTCACAATGGTTTTTAATTTCGATCAATTTTCAGATAATGTCATGATAGCTTTATCATATTTTTCAGCGTATTTTGGTCTAAATTTCCTGTTAGGGATTTGATAATCAATCATAATTAACCACGTTTTATTTTATCATTCGGTTCAGTTGATTAATTTGAGAATATATTTTTCGTTCAATTGTTTCAATTAATCCGTATGAATTATAGAATTCTTTTTTATAATTGGTTTTAGTAGTATTCAATATAAAAGTATCTTTCAGTGTTGTAAATTGTTTTCGAAGTACATGAAATTCTTCGATTATGTGATTCATTTCAAATATCTGGATAAATGACCAGTGGTCAATCTTATTTTGGGCATTTCCAATTTTAAAAGGTAGGAGACCAGGGTTGTCTTCTAGGTGGTGGAATCTTGGTTGGATTAATTTTCCGTTGGTGCAGCTGATGAGCAGATTGCTTTCATCTTTTTCTTTCTTCTGTTGGTTCCTTAAGCTACTGCCAATAAGATTTGGGCGATGCTTTCCCTCGTCTCCGGACTTCCTATGACTATGCTGGCTTCGACGATGTGGTTCTCCACCAGTTTTTCGAAACTTCGGCGATGTGGGTCCTCTGCTTCGAATGTGTTGAATTTGGCGATGTAGTCCTCGTCCAACATCGCTTTCTCTTTGGTTTTCTTCGAGTCTTTCGGCTCCGAACACACTTTTTCAAAGTTTGTCAATAAACTGTTGATACAGACCGATTTCGCGATTTTTATCGAATCGTTTGACATATCCTACCGACTGCGCCAGTTAAGTATTCGGAACTGGAAATAAACTTTTTTAAAAAACACAAGTTTTTGAAAACGGATCAAACATACAGCTTGGTGTCTCTATGTGAACTGATTTATTTTCATCATTCGAATACATTGGAAAGAAGCACACCTGCTTTCTTAAAAGTAACATTCAGCAGTTTATTCATTCTGCGCTACAAATAAACAGATATAATAAATCTTGAATAGCATTATTGTTCCTATAACTTGTTTATGTATTATACAACGAGCTCATTAATTTATTCTTGAATCTTGCCTGGGATGAACTTTTTTCCGATCTATCAGTTGATCGAGCAATTTCTGTATTTAATGGAACACTGGATGTAGGTACCAATCAGCATGTCCCTAAAATTACTATAAAAAATTAAAAGTTTCTCGTATATTTTTCCATCGATACAATAAATTGTGTGAAGCAAAAAAATCAGCTACATTAAAAAAGGGAAAAAATCGGTATTACTCTGAAAAATTCAGAATTTTGAAGCGCAGAAGCAAAATACGCATGTCTAAGACAATAAAACCTATACAAACAACATTCAAAATGAGATCAAAACATGCCCCAAAAAATTCTGGAATTATATAAAAAGCTGTAAAATGAGGTCGATATACCTAACAAAATCAGTTACAACGATGTTTGTGCTGAAAACGGTGAAAGTATACAGTGCTTCTCAAAAGTCCTCTCCCCCCCTCTTATTTTTGGAACGATTATACATAAACAAGTGAAATTTGGAAACTGAATGTGATGATAGATGACGAAATCGTCAAAGATAATGTATAAGGCCATTGTGACCAATAATTTTAAATGGAACCCTACGGCAGGTGACACCTCTTTTGAAAGGTATCGAAAAAACATATCCAATGATACTAATTCTGTTTGTGTTTATGGCAGTTTCAATGGCTCATTAGTAAACATTAAAATTTTAATTCCATTCAGTATGATAATAATTACAGATTTGAGAATCAGTATCTACTAAAGAAATTGCTCGAAGTGACCTCCATTTACTTCCTGACAGTGAAATGTCCTATTTTTAACTCTTCTCGTACTTTTGCAAATGTGTCTGCGGAAACAGCCTCACATTCTACAACAATACGTTGTTGTAAAACGTCAATACTCTCAGGTTCAGTGGCATAAACTTCCGATTTAAGGTACCCCCACAGAAAAAATCCAAAGGTGTGAGGTCCGGTGATCGAGCTGGCCATTTCGTTGAACCTCGTCGTCCAATCCATCTACCACGATACTCCTCATCCAAATACCGTCTTACTGCACCGTTATAGTGTGGAGGAGCACCATCCTGTTGGAATGTTATTTCCAAATTGCCGAATTCATCTGGATTATCTTCCAAAATTTCAAGGATTAACGGTTCTATTGCGTTTTGCAACAGCTCCAGATAAACCTCACCAGTTAACTTAGTATTAAAAAAAATTTCCTGCCCAAACATTCACCTTCTGGGGAAATTGGGTGTGTTTCACGAAACAGGTGAGGATTTTCGTCACTTCAATACCTCACATTCTGTGTATTTACATTTCCATTTAGATAGAAAATACTTTCGTCACTAAAACAAATTGTTTTGACATAGTCTGGCTGTTGGTTAATTTCAGTTTCCATATTTTCACAAAATTCTAGTCTTCGGTCTGGGTCGTCTGAGAGTTGATGAACCATTTTTAATTTGTATGGATGAAATTTGTAATTTTTTAACACCCTGTGTACTGTACTTCGACTGACTCCACAGGTAGATGCAACGTGAGTTGTTGAAGAAGTAGGATTAACTATTACTTCTGCCAGTCTATCAATTTTTTTCTCATCAGAAATTTGTGGTCTTCCAGATCGTTTCGCATCATTAATACTACCCGTTGTTTCAAACTTACGAAGAAGCTCCCTTAAATAAGTCCTCGAAACGGGGCGATCGGGAAACCTCTCATTATTCTGCTGCATGAATATTTTGTCCAGTTTCACCAAGAATTAGGATCGCTGCTACTTTATCATCTGAAGCACGTACCATTTCGCTTCTTGAAGTTCAGGAATTCAATGATTTGAAATGCACTAAAAAGTAAAAAATAATTGCTTTGGATGTGTGACGTAGGTTTTCCCGTGAGTTATAGATTCAAAAGCTTTTTGCCTGAAAACTTTGCGCGAGAAGCTTTCGAATCTAGAACTCACGGAATAACCTAGGTTGCACATCCAAAGCAAGTATTTTTACTTTTTATTGCATTTGAATAAAAGCTTGTTTTTATAAATGTTTTTTATTGATTATATTTATTCATTTCCATCAAGAAATGAATTGGTAAGTAATCAATTCATATTATTATCGGAAAGTTATATGTCGAAAACACGGGATGTTGAGAGGAGCTTCAACTTTTACATGTACTTTTGTCCCCTTTCATATTGTTCGTTCAACGATCGTGAAAAGTTTATTTCTCAAGAAAACATAAACTCCAATTTTCGAGAAGACTTCTACCTCAACTGAAGAGGGAATCATCCAATTAGTTCGTCTTTACGGTTGTAAGATGAAAATGAGTTTGAAGTCCCCATTTTCTCTCAACTGTCAACGAAGTTATTAATTCAAAGAATCAGGATAATATAATTAGGAGACTCAAATAATCATTCTTTCGAAACACCTCTCAAAGGAGAAACCGGAAGTAATTTCGAAAACTTCTCAATACTAATTTGGTGGTTTCATTATTTCCCTCCAGTTGGTAAACAAAAAATAACAACGAAGACGCTTCAGGAGGAAAATTCCTGCTGAAATAATACCTGAAAGCTGACTATTTTGTCTTGGTGAAATTATATCTGAGAAAACGAAGGAGAGGGACCATGAAATGATCATAAAAACATATTTACCTTGTGAACAGTCATGTGCGAGTTAGATTTGTGCATACCACTATTTATTTTATTAGCAAAGATGATCCCTTCCAACGTAATGTACTTTTTTAACGCTTTCATTTCATTTCAGACCAGTCCAGATCGAAATACAACTACCAGTGTCCTCACATTTGTACCAACAGTGGAGGATGGTGGAAAGTATCTTTCTTGTAGAGGGCAACAACCACAAATTCAAGACAGCGGTATAGAAGACGGTTGGAAACTAGATATATATCGTAAGTAATATAATGCCTTCCTAACGGAGATTTTATTATTATATTATTATTATTATCAATTGTTCTGTGGGAGCAACTGCTGCATTCGAAATTTCGTCAGGCACATTTTTAAACTCGCTTTCACATTATTTATTGCAATAATTGCGACCAAAAACCATGCAAACTTTCAGAAAGCAAAATGTCAACTATTTTAATGTCTTATTGGTTAGTCATAATTTCGTTGCTATGGTAATGATCATCTGAATTTTTCTAAAGTATACCTATCTAAGTTTTCATACTATTATTTGGTCATTAAGTACAACAACGATATAATTACCTTCAACCTTGTCCAGGAAATACGTACTTCCCAGACTAGGTCGGAAAAATACTTCTTTCCAAAGAAAAAGCATCCGGGAAGTGGGTATTTAGAGGAAGGTTGCCGAAGAAAACGTTTTTTATATTCATTCTGCAATTTTCTATTCCTGTATGGCTACCGCAAATCCACACAATTCGTCTCTTATAGATTATGTATGAGGTATGTCGAATATACAGAATAATTCAGAAAATTGCTACTGTGAAGGCCTTACAACGTTTTCAACGATAGGGGAGGAAAAAACCATATCTCCCCTCCCCCAAAATCTCTATACACTTGTAATTATCGTCTTGTTCACGTGGCGAAATCAGCAAAATACCCGCCCCTTATTTGAGTTCGAAAAGTCTAAACATCCGATGATAATTGATTTACTTTGTAACAATTTCAAAGGTGGTGCGAAATATCCGTATGTTAGTTTGATGTGAAGTAATGGGCGCCTACGGTCAAAGGTCATTCCCAGATTCCGATATGAATGTTTCACTTCCATATTCTTCCTACGTACAACAACTAATCTCAAAACATAATAATTACATTTGGTGCATTGATATATAGCGAATTATTAAAGATTGTCGAAAGTAGCAGCAGAGACTTCAGAAAGGTCACTGGAGGGTGTTGAGGGTTGAATGCATAGCAATGAATATGTTTTGAGGTATATTACGTTCTCCTAAGCCCTCAACACTCAACTTGCCAATTTGTTTCACTAGTTTTCTTTTTCTTCGTAAAATTCGATATCTTTGGATAGTTCTCGAACACGTCTACCAAATTCCTCAAGTCTACGTCTGTCGCTCTGCAGCAGACATTTCGAAAAAGATCATTTTTTGCATCATTGTTTCTTTAGTCGAAATAGCTCAGTTGGAAGAGCGATAGACTGAAGATCTGGCGGTCTCTGGTTCGAGCCAGAATTTCAACATTTCTTTGTTTTTGATGCACCTAGCGTATGCAGACGTATGCAGACTTTTAATATTCACGTTCTCCAGTAGAAGATGTCTTGGTAGAGTACTCGCACGTAGCTGTGCTCCCAATAATTACGGAGATATTTCCTACTGCCCTTTTGACATCGGAAAATATTTAATTATGATTGACGTTGAGGCGAATCCATTGACACTGAAATGTTCCTTATCAGAGTGAAGATCTGGCGGTCCCTGGTTCGTCCTTTGGTTTCGACAGTTATTTTTTTCGATGAACTGAGCATGATATACGTGTAGACTTTCCATATCAACGTTCTCCAGTAAAGTTGTCTTATTAGAGTACCCGCACGAAGCTGTGCTCCCAATAATAACAAAGTTGGCTACTAGTGCCCTTTTAACATCGGAAAATTTTAATAATGATTCTTGACGTTGAGACGAATCCATTGACTCTGCCTGGGTTCCGACATTTCTTTGTTTTTTGAGGATTTGGACTCTGCTCGATGCGGCCGATACGAATTGAGTATTGGTTTTGTTATTTCATGAAATTTAAAGCATTCAAATAGCGATTTATTCTTCTACGATAAAGTTGGAGGGTGAAAAGTGATTAATTTACAATCTATGGGTGCTCTCCTTCAATTTGATACCTCACTCGGTATGCTGGGGTTCAAATCAATTTGTTTATTTTTCAAATCGTTTTTAGGTGCCATAATGGCTCGAATACATCGATTCACATTAGCTCGTTGAAAATTAGCCGAATCGGAGACATTTACATTTTTGGTCCACCCTGTATACAAAATGTATGTGAATTCGTAAATTTTGCCATAATTTGAGCCATTCTGTAAATTTCTATAAGCGTCGGCCATGTTTTTTTTTCCATTGACAGGCCACTCTGTTTTTTTCTCTAATGCAGTCGCACATGTTTTTTTCTTTCCAATGGCAGACGACCATGTTTTTTTCTCTCAGAAGTAGCCATGTTTTTTTCTCTCCAATGGCGGACGATCATGTTTTTTTCTCTCCAGTGACAGGTGGCAATGTTTTTTTCTCTCCAATGACAGACGACCATGTTTTTTTTCTCCATGACAGACAACTATGTTTTTTTCCAATACAGGGAGGACAGGGAAGTCAGTAACTTGTATTCTGAATCCTGAATTTCAGATTTTTTTTTATTTCAAAGGTTTTTTCTTATTTGAGTCAGATTACATAGAGATTTTTTCGAACTTCTCATCATGGAGTTTAAGGTTCACACAAAATAGAATTACTGTTTGTGTTCAATACTAAAATCGATAATGAAATTAAATTTATCTTTCCGACCGGCAGCCATCGTGTTTGCGAAGTAAATGTTCAGTCGAGTTTCCTCATTTTCTCACTTATTTTTGCTCATGCAATTCTGTAACCGATCACTTTCACATACAAATATTTTTTTCTCTTGCGTCGTCTTTTCTGTTCTTCACACTTCAAGTCTAACACAGATTTGCCCACAAAATATTTGGCTTTTTTTTCAACTCTTTAATAATAATGAACACCCTGTTCATATTTTTAAGCAAATCTTAAGGACTTTTACGCCTGGCTAGTTATTTCTGTTCACTCGTGAAATGCTTGAAGATTTCCTCAACATTTCAGCTCTATGATATTTGAATTGGCCGATAACACGCCAAAATATGAGTTTGCCTCCCGCGCATAAACTGTGGGAACGTAAACAGATTTGAGGTCGAATTAATTCCATTCCAAATTATCGAAAAGCCTTCATTATCTACTCGCATAATTGGTTAGATTTCCCAACAAAATCATTCATTCGTCGGCTAATAGTGATGTCAAGTGTTCAACGTGAATTTCAGCCTGAAAAACAAACAAATTAGGCTTAATGAGTGCACGCAAAACCAGAATTAATAGCCGAAATGCGGCATTCGTGCAAGTTATTTGATATCCTTCACAAATTATAATTGTCGGAAAGCGCCATTTTGTATTCGGTTGACAATGAACGATCGTCAGTTATTCCATTTGTCAGGTAGGTAAAAATACATTGATTAATGGATTGTGTTTATCTAGAAAATAGCTCCATTTATCAGAACTGATAACGTGCTTTGTTGTTTCCAGAACTGAAAGAAATCATTATTGTTCCATTTAGTGAAGGAAAGTCAATTCACTTACTGTAACCTTTGATAGATTTGTTGTAAATTTGCTCGAACGATTCTACATTCAGCGCACCCTGACGCTGTTGCTCTCGAAATTTTCGGAACATCGCTTTTTCAAGTATTATTATTTCTTCTTGCATCACTATGAAATCAATTGTTTAGGCAGGGTTGTCACAACAATTCCCCCCAATTGATAACGTAAATATATACCTTATAATTACATTACTGTTGTATTTTCATTAGCATATATGGAAGATCCCATCTATGAACTTTCTGGTCATCTGATTTTCCTGTGAATTTAATGATGATGATAATGATGTGAACGTATACTATACATAATAGGTGATAGTAGATTAAAAAAATCCTTTGAAATTTCCTTTAAGCCAGAAAAAAATTTAAAAAATATGTTACAGGTTCTCAACATTTGGACGAATTTTACAGATTTTTTAATTTTTTTTTTGTTTGAATTTTTTTCCAATTTTCAACTATTAAAATTCGTTACGAACTGGCATTTTACATTCGTAATTCACAGTTGTGCAAGAAGTTGGATTACACCAGTGCCCCTAGATAGGATAGATAATATCAATATATTGAATAAACAATAATCCGCTCCGCCGGCAAAAAAAAAAATAATCTCAATTTTATTATCAATTATGCATTTTTCCAAGTTGGAAGTAATTAAAAAACCTCGATAATTTTTAAACCGGCAGCCAGAAAAATATTTTTTTTGAGCTGTTCTCCAGAGGCTTCGGAAAAGATCCCATGTGGAAAAATTAAAAAAAATTTATTATCTATTTTTTTATTAACAATTGAAGATGCTAAAAAAGTAAAAACAAATAAAGCAATGGATTTTTTTTCAAATATCCCGATTGATTTGTTTTTTTATCGTTAAAAGCCACAAAAAAAATATATTTTTTACTACAATTGTTTAAAAAATTGTTATAAACAAATACATTGTCTATGAGATAGTTGATTTTTTTTAACTGTAGTTTATAATGATAATAATGATTTTTAAGAAAAAAATCGTGTTAAGAAAATAATTTGATTGCTTAAAATAGCACTTTTAGTTAACCATTTTTTTTGCAAGTAGGTACCTAAATATATAAAACCATTTTTTTTAATATTATTTTATTGTTCTTTCTTATTCTGATTTTTTTTTTTGTTAAAATAAACAATTCGTTATAAACAAACAAATTTTCGCGCTATATTTTTTTAATACTACAAAAATAAACAAAAATGACCATGTGCCGGTTTCTAAGCAAAAAAATTTTTTTTTTCATTCAATTTTAAAAATTCTCATGTTTTAACTAACATCTTTTTTTTCTTGTTTCTTATTATTATAATTATTATAACTCATAAACTATCGAAGATACGACGAGAGCACTTGAAGTCTCTTCTCCATGAAACAATGAACAAATTGAGCTCAATTATTTATTTACTTTTTTGTTATTATTTATAAAAATACCTCGAAAAATGTTTTTTTTCAAGGTTAAGAAAAAATAATAATCTAAATTTTATTATTAATTATGCTTTTGTTGATTAAAACATTTTTCCAAGTTGGAAGTAATAAAAAAAAAACCTCAATAATTTTCAAACCGGCCGCCGGAAAAATATTTTTTTGGAGCTGTTCTTCAGAGGCTTTGGAAAAGATTCCCATGTGGAAAAATTAAAAAAAAATTAATAATTTTTATTATTAACAGTTGGAGATGCTGAAAAAGTAAAAACAAATAAGCATTAATTTTTTTTTCAAATATCCCGATTGATTTGTTTTTTATTGTTGAAAGCCACATACAAATTTTTGTTTTATTTTTTACAATTGTTTAAAAAATTGTTATAAACAAATACATTGTTTATGAGATAGTTCACTTTTTTTTTCAATGTAATTTCCAATGAAAATAATGATTTTTAAGAAAAAGTGAAAATAATTTGATTTGCTTAAAATCGCACTTGTTAGTTAACTATTTCTTTTGCAAGTAGGGTACCTAAATATCAGTATAAGGAAACAATTTTTTTTTAAATAATTATTTCTATCGTTCTTTCTTATTCTGATTTTTTTTCTTTGAATTTTTCATTTGTTTATCAAACAAACAATTCGTTATAAACAAACAAATTTTCGCGCCATATTTTTTTAATACTACAAAAATAAACAAAAATGACCTTGTGTCATTTTTTAAGCAAAAAATTTGTTTTCTATTTTTTATTTAATTTTAAAAATTCTCATGCTTTTTTTTCTTGTTTCTTATTATTTTAATTATAACCTAAAAACTATTGAAGATACGACGAGAACACTTGAAGTCTTTATTGTTTTCCATATAACAATGAACAAATTGAGCTCAATTATTTATTTACTTTCTTGTTATTATTTATAAAAATACCTCAAAAACAATTTTTTTTCAAGGCTTTTAAATTTGAATATTTAATAAACTATCAAAGATACGATAAAAATACTTCAGATCTTTTTTGTTCTTAATTGAACTATGAACAATTTGGGCTTTTGGTCGAAGAACGAGAAACTTTTTTTGGGGAAATAGCCTGCTCTTTTTGGATCTTTTTCCAGATTTCCGATATCTGCAATAGTTTTCGAGATATTTGCAAAAAAACGATCCCTCTTTTTGTTTACTAAATTATTCATAACTATTTGTTCGTGAGATATGGGACAAAGCGTAAATAATATCTATATAAAATTCCGCATCCAATGACACCTTGGTCATAATTTTATGTGAAGGCCTTCTCCAACGGGACGAAATGGCACTTGTGAACCAGACTAATATCGCTTACCTTTCTTAGCAATGATAAAAATTTGTTATTTCTTTACTTCCTTTCCTTTTTCCTTTGAAATGCGATATGTTCCTTGACACGCATACTGATGGATTATACAATTATTTCTGTAAATTCCCAATTTTTTCGAATGAACCAAGCAATTAGAGCTCGACCCTTGAAACAAATCACCTTAACTATATCTCTTGTACACTCTCTTTTGCGCATTTGTTTCACTCGAGATTCCGTAATCAATGGGGCTATACAAATCTTCTCCTAATGCCGACTTGCCGGTACATTCGCTGACTGTCATACTCTAATCCCACATTCAGTGTAAATGAAGCGAACTCCAGGTAACTGGTAATTTGTTCCTAGCCGCACAATTAAAAGTTACTCGTATCCAATTCGTGAGACGCAATTTGAACACCCTGGCATTTCGTGTGGGGATTAGAATGGTGTGATGATGCTGATTACTTGGGGATTTTTACATGGAATCAATACTGATCATAAGGAGAAATACATTATTAATATACAGGGTGTTTTTAATAATATGCTAATATTTGAGAAGGTTATTCTTGGGTCCATTTTGAGAAAAAAACTTCATATGAACATATGTCTTAAAAGTCTCAACTTTTGAACTACAAGGCGCTAAAGTTTAAAAAAAAACATGATTATGACCCTAGATATTTTTGTGAAACGTAGTACGCATCTCCTATGCATCAAAAGGCATTCTCTGCTATACAACATAATTTTTTATTTTGGTCAAGGGCGTTCGTGCGGGATTTGAACTGAATCATTTTAAAGAGAAAAGTGATACGCTATTGCTTTTTCTGAAAGTGAAGAGTATTTTTGAATGCCTCATTCCTTTCTGAGTAAATCTGTTCTTATGATGTTTTTTCGTTTGACGTACGGTTTTCGCATAAAGAAATAAAATTCATTCATTTGCATCTCGCTATACCACTTACGAGAAAAAACAATGTATGTAACTTTGATCAAAAAGAGAATATTTCTCAAACGGCAGAATTATAAAATAATTTAAATACATTTTGGAATGCTAACACAAAATCACCCTGAACGCACAAAGAAATAAATTTAATCATATATTCAAAATGTGAACCTTCTGCAAATGAGCATTACACTGCTTTTTTCTCATGGACTCACGTACTCTTTGGAAAATTCCGGGACCGTTTCTAATAGTTTCGCAAGAAACTATGATGCGAGATCTCAACTGCTCTTCAGTATAAATTGGTGTGCTGTAAACCAATGTTTTAAGATGACCTCACAGGAAATAATACGAGGACCTAGATAGAATAGAATGGAATATAACTTTATTTAGCATCAATAGCTATTATATAACAGTACATAAATGTTACAATTGATATCATTGCACATAAACAATACAACCTATACATTGAAATATATTTTTCTTAACCTTGTTTTAAAAAAATTTACATTTGCTGATGTCTTAACCAACAGAGGTAGATCATTATATATTTTCAAACCTTCGATGAAGAGGGTTTTTTTCAAAGCATTTGTATTGAAGCCTTGTATGTGGAACTGGTCATTGAACCTTAAATTATAATGTATCATATCTGCCCTTTTGATAATATATTCTTGCAAGTAAGAAGGAGCTTGCTCATTAACAATTTTAAAAATTAGTACTAATGCAGACTCTATAATCAGTTGGGAAATATTTAAAAATTTCAGCTTCATTAACATATCATTTATCGCTGTTAACCTGCTGCAACGTAATAAAATACGCATTGCTTTATTCTGAAGTAGCTGCAAACGATGTATTTGCGCAGATGAACAGCAGAGAAATATGGACATGCAGTAATTAAAATGTGGGTATATGATAGTGTTATATACAATTTTTCTACACCATGGGGAAAGGTTTATACAAATTCTATAAAAGTGGCCGACTTTTTTGCCTATTTTTTCACATAAATAATCAATATGCCTAGAAAAATTGAGTTGGGGGTCAAATAGAATGCCAAGGTACTTTAATTAACAAACATAATTACAGAATCATCAATTTTAAACGCAAAATTTCCTTGATTGAACCTAGAACAATTGATTTTGCTACCTAATATCATACACTTAGTGTTTTGGGCATTTATCTTGAGTTTATTGGCCCTGAGCCAACTATTCAAAATATCTAACTCATTAGGAGGACATGCCTGTGGTCCTCCGCGACCTATTAAGCGATTATTGTAATTTTGGTTTGAATTTTCGCGCGCCAGAGCACTGATGTGCCTTGGTGCATAAACCACAGTCGATTTCGCACTAAAATGGAAACATCTTCCATCAAAGCTGGCAATTCTTCTTCGAGAAACTGATGGTAATTATGCCCATACAACCTCGCATAAAGAAAATAGGGTCCAATTAAATAATCACCGCATATTCCAGCCAACACGTTAACGGAAAACTGCTTCTGGTGACAGGATTTCAAGATTACATGTGTTTTTTTTTTTTTCATGTTCTGGTTCCCACGAAAAGGAATATCCTGTGATGTTCAGAGAACATCGTGGGAACCAAGGGAAAGAAGGTAGGAGTTGGTGTTCTTCTTAAATTTCTGGAGGTTGTATGCCTCGGGGAACACCTCCCTAGGCAATGAGTTCCAAAGCCTCGCTGTTCGTTGGATGAACGAGTCTTTGGAAAGTGCTGTTCTGCAGGTCTCCAAAGTGACCACGAAGGGGTGTGATGACTGAACTTGACGGGTTAGTCTCGAAGAGACTGCCAAAGCAGGAACGATTGTTGATATTTCAGAAGAGCATCGCCCATGAAAATATCTATTAAATAGAGACAAATCGCCAACTTTTCTACGGTGTTCCAGACAAGTGAGCGAGTTTGTAAGCAAGACATCACCAACGAGACGAATTGCCCTTTTTTGGACAGAATCCAATAGCCTCAGGATATGTTTAGGTGCCGCGCTCCAAATATGGGAACAGTATTCCAGGACAGGTCGGATCTGTGCCTTATAGATCATAAGCAGCTGAGTGGGGGTGAAATAAGCTCTTGGCACGAAACGAAAACCCAAGTTTTTGGAATGCACTTTTGGCAATGGACCCCACGTGATTTTCCCAGGAAAGGTTATTGCTGATAGTAATACCAAGCATCGATATGGATGACTTCAGTGGTATGGTTACTCCTGACAAAGTTATGTTAGGCACAGTGAGATCGGCTTTTTTAAAGAAAAGACATGCTTGTGTTTTGTTTGCATTGAATTCTACCAAGTCATTAGATCCCCACTCGAAAATTGTTGCTAAGTCCATATTTATATTATTAACATTTCTTCCTCGTTCATTTCTGGTTTCACGGGCTGATATAGGGGCCCTGGAAGAGAAAGCGGTATGGAGGGTACTATCATCGGCAAAGCTGTGTACTGGACATGAAGTTGCTTTCAACAGGTCGTTGATGTGAAGTAGAAATGGTGTTGGTGCGAGAAGAGATCCTTGCGGAACACCAGCATTTATGACTAGAGTGTCAGATGAAACTCCATCGACCACTACATGGAGAGACCTGTTTGAGAGAAAACTAGCAAGCAGAGAACACAGCTGAGGGGGCAAGCCATAAGACGGAAGCTTGGCGAGGAGTCCCTGGTGCCAAACTCGATCGAACGCCTTGGAGATATCTAATGCCACAGCTAAAGTTTCTCCATACTTTTCAATAGATAGCTGCCATATATGTGAGACGTAAGCAAGCAGGTCACCAGTTGATCTCTGATGGCGGAAGCCATATTGCCTATCGTTGACAATTCCTGAGTCTTCCAGATATTTCATGAGCTCGATGTTGATGGCTTTTTCCATGACCTTTGAAATAATAGATAGCAGTGCGATAGGTCTGTAGTTGCTAGGTAGGGCCTTTTTGCCTTTTTTAGGGACTGACTGTACTCTTGCAATTTTCCAATTGGACGGAAATACCCCCAAATTGTAAGAGTGGTTGAACAACTTGCAAAGAACAGGTGTTAGTTCGGGGGCACATTTCTTGAGAACAATCGGCGGGATTCCGTCAGATCCACAGGCTTTGTTGGTGTTGAGACCCAGCAAAATCTTTCTGATAGTACGTTGGCGAAAGGTGATCTCGGGCATGTGACTGTCAATAGGTGTAATGTTCGGGGGTTGTTTTCCCGATGAATCCAGAGTGGAATTTCCAGCAAATAGGTGTGCAAAGATATTGGCTTTTTACTGGGCAGTCGTTGCTAGTGTTCCATCTTCTTTGGTTAGATGAGGAAATGAGCTGGAAGTGTGTTTTCTTCAGCCCAAAAATGATTTTTGTGAAAGTTTTGGATGGCGTTTCTGGAAAAATTGGCTTCATCGGTGAATAAAATTTTAGTATCAAATAATGGATTTTCATACACTTTTTGAAGAAACCAGTGGAAAAAGTTCATCCGTAGTGTCGCGAGGGAGTTGGGCCTGAACCCGATGGCTATGGTGGGGATAAAATAAAAAGTAATGGAGAATTTTCCAAACAGAATATGTGAGATCTTCAAATTGTTCCCAATTTTTCGTTAACTTAATACGGGATCGTCCTCAATTGAATTCAAAACCGCTACTTCAATTTCTGGTATTCTTACAGTACGTTGTACTCCTTTCAGATATAGAAATATAGTAACTGAAAGGACTACAAGAATTTAATGGATTAGAAATGAAAAATAAAATAATGAATCCCTTCTAGTAGTTATGAATTTCAAAGGTATAGAACAAATATTTTTTACTTACAGAAATAAATAATTCCAAAAACCATACTCTCAACTATCAACTCTTAAAAAACCATACTCTTAACTATCAAACTCTTACTCCCCCCATTTCACAATCTAGCTCTGGGCACGGCAAAAACCCAACGTCGACTCCCCGATCAAACCATCAGTCGTCACTTTTGAAAACTCTTGTTTATGTTTCGTGTTTTGTAGAATAACAGCATTGTGACCCACTTGAAAATCATACTGATTTATTCACTTTACGGAGTGTTCGATAAATCCGATAAATCGGGCAAAATCGCGCGCCCCGAGCGATCATAGTTCAGAACAACTGATGATGAGATACAGGTTTACAGGTACCACAAAAATGACTTCTCTTCAATAAAAAAAATACACAAATTACCAAACAATACAAATTACCATATAATACAAATATATAAATGAAAATCTGTGGAAGAAGTCCGCTTGCACCATCTCCTCCTTGGTTCTTCTACACAACATCATTACTAACTACAACTATGAATCGGGTGTCATAGAAACCTGTCTATCTGACCATCGAGCTCAATATTTTCTGATCAATGAACCACTTTGTCAAAAACCTAAGGTAATCATGAGGAGGAAGTTGACTCCCCACAAAATTGAGTCATTCATGAAAGACATTTCTGCCCATAATTGGGATATCTTCAAACAATCTAATGACGTAGAGTTGTTATCAGAAACTCTGAACTTTTACGTTGATAATCATTTTCCATTGAAAGTCCAACCAGGAGACCACTCTCCACACCCCGTTAGCTTTTTTAACCACCGATTAAAAGAAATGAGATATACCCATCAATAACATCATTGGAAATTATCAGTGACGCCTCTAATAGTGACATGAACAAAAACATATACAAAATGTACAAACGTGAATATATCACTGCTCTAAATGAGTCCAAAAAAAATAGCTTACACTAACTACGTTCAAAACTCTGAGAACAGATGCAGAAATGCATGGAAACTGATAAATTTTGAATGGAACAAAGACTCAAAATCAAATTTTTCCGAATGTGAATTAACAGCGGATCAATTCATCAATTACTTCTCATCTGCAGCCGATTTGATAACCGAACGCCTGACGGCTACTGATAAAGAAGCAAATTCTTTCCTAAAAACACTACCAAGCAATGAAAATTCTTTTTTTTTTCGAGGTAATTGACGCCATAAATTCCCTAAAAAACACCAACTGCTATGACTTTCATAATATGAACAGTTCAATTATCAAGAACATAAAAGATATACTTGTTGACCCACCCACAGAGTTATTCAATTTATGCTTTTGTTAGGGGGTTTTTCCATATTTTTTTAAAAAAAGCAAATTAATACCGATTTTTAAGAAAGGTAATATTGACCTACCAGAAAATGACCGTCCGATCTCGATAATCCCAATTATTGGTAAGATTTTTGAAGTCGTTATTATAACGAGGTTGTCATCGTACTTTGAATATAATAATTTTATAAACGACCAACAATTTGGATTCAGGAAAAACCGCTCCACAATACAAGCAGTTCGTAAACTGGTGACGGACATAGTCGAGGGCTTTGAAAATGGACAACCTACTGCAGTAACTCTATGTGACCTCAGCAAGGCCTTCGACTGCGTCCCACATCGAGGCTTACTTGACAAGCTTGAACTATATGGCATAAGAGGGAAAGCTTACTTTTTTTTCGAGGCATATATTTGTGGGAGAACTCAATACGTTACATACAACAACAAGACGTCAGAGTGTAAACCGATATCATCAGGAGTGCCCCAAGGATCAGTCCTTGGGCCACTCCTGTTCATAATATTTTTAAATGACATATTCTACCACATCAAACCAGCAGAGTGTATCTTGTTTGCTGATGACATTACTTTCTACAATTCCGCCTTGAACCCGACATAACTTCACCAGAAGGACGTCGAAGCATCTAACAAAATCAGTGAGTGGCTCACCCCTAACAACCTGATTCAAAACGGCACAAAAACTCAATCAATCACATTTTCATCCAATACCCACTTTGCCCCAGACGTACCAGTTAAGCTGTTGGGCATCACCCTAGACAGCAAACTACAATGGGATGAACACATTGGTTTACTATGCAAAAAGTTGGCAAGTCAAACCTTCGTCCTTAGACGGCTGCGAAACACTGTGGACGAAGAAGTCCTGAGAATGTCATACTTTTCTCTATTCCACTCTCACTTAAGTTATGGCGTGATTTTATGGGGTAACTCTATCCATGCAAATCGTGCCTTCATTCAGCAAAAGAAAGCAGTCCGGGTTATTGCCAAAGCAGATTACAGAGACTCGTGCAAACCCTCATTAAGGATATTAGAAATTCTAACACTTCCTGCACTTTATGTATATTACTGTTTCATTGAAATACACAAACATATTCATTGCCATACCGAACACGAAGATCTGCATAAATATCCCACCAGAACTAGCTCTCAGCTCATCAATCCCAGACTTCGTCTCAATACATCATTAAAAAATTCAATCAATTTGAATATATACAATAAAGTGCCTGAATCGTTCAAAAAACTCAGCTACCATGAATTCAAACAAGCCATCAAACACTTCCTATTGGAACATAGCTTTTACTCGGTAGATGAATTTTTGTCAAGTGATCTAAGAGAATATAATATTCCGTAAACACCACGATAAATGAAAACACCCATCTTCCTACCTCAAACCCATTTCAAACATAATTTGTTATGTGTGCATACATGTTGATTTTAATTGTTATGTTCACAATATTACCATGAGAAGATATTTTACACCTTACTCAAACATATTTTAAACGATAATCTGTTGTGTAAACCATAATTTGCTATGTATGTATATATGTTTTATTTTTTATTTGTTATGTTCACAATAACCCTATATGTTATTTTAACTACGGACATGTTCCAAACTTGACGTGTGTAATGAAAGAAATAAAACTCCAATAAAATTCTATTCTATTCTATTCTATTCTATTCTATTGGCTTGGTTTTCCCCGGCATGGAAAGATGTTTGGTCCGTAACAGCTCGGTGTAGCAACTGGGCCCACCTGGCTTGTCGGTAACAGAATTTGCATGGTTTGGTTGGCTTAGTTTGGGTTAACTTGGCTTGGACCAGGTTTGTATGGTCCGGCCTATTGGGTGGACTTACTGATGCTAGGCCTGGTTAGACTTGTTCTGATTTGGCTTGGCATGACTCGGTATGGCCTTGCCTGACTGTACTCTGCATAACTCGATTCAGTTGGAGTGGTCTGGGCGAGGCCCAGCCAGACTAGACGTGGCATAGCTTGGCCTGATTTGACTCAATATGGCTCAGATTGACCGAAAGTGGTATAGTACAACTTAACATGGCTAGGCTCTTCAAGACCTAGCTCGACTGGTTCGGTTATTATGTTTTCGATTCATCTTCTCCTCTGGACTTGTCTTGGAGTGGTACAAGGCTTATGTCTCTTCATCATTCCTTACGGGGTTATCTATAACATGACCAAAATTTCAAATTGTGAATATAATACTATCATCGAAATACATGAAAAATGCCGTGCCCAAAGCTAGATTGTGAAATGAGGGGAATTAGAGAGTTTGATAGTTAAGAAGCACAGTTAACTGTTGAAGAGTATGGTTTTCGGAATCAGTCAACATTTATTTATGTAAGTAAAAAATATTTGTTCTATACATTTGAAATTCATAACTACTAGAAGGGATTCATTATTTTATTTTCCATTTCTAATTCATTTAATTCAGTAGTTCTTTCAATAAATATTTTTCTATATTTTTTTACAAAGGGTTTGAACCTGATGATGACAAATACCATGTCGAAACGTCGTTAAAAGAAATTATATGAATTGACTGAATCAGACCTTTATTCCAAGAAATGGAAGAAAAAATATGTGTGGTCAAGAAACTAAAGAAAAAATATATTCGGCTGGGAACTAGATACTGTCAAAGAAATGTATGGATACTTCACAACGATGGAAAATAGAATAGGAAGAAACAACACGAAAGTACTGAAAGATTACTCGAACATAAACAAGAAAATTGCAGCAGAGAAAAATAGAAGAATTTTTCTGTATTTTAACCTATGATGACAAATACCATGACGAAACGTCGTTAAAAGAAATTATATGAATTGACTGAATCAGACCTTTATTCCAAGAAATTGTAGAAAATATATATGTGGTCATGAAACTAAAGAAAATATATATATATATATATATATGTATATATATATATATATATATATATATATATATATATATAGCGTTGAATGCATTGGGGAGATGTTCTGCATCTACCCTTCAACTTATGCAAACTTCTTCATATATAGTATGAGAACAGTCTTCGAAGAAATCTGTATCACATTTTATTTTCCACTTCCCAGAACTCGGTCATTTACTGTTTTAACTTATCATTTCTTAAAATTTGAGGTACGAAAATTTCACATCTGGGAATCGCGAGGTATTCAGTGAACATAACTAAACTAGCAAAGTCCGTCGAGAAGTCAAGAGTCCCCCATCTCAATTTTCCAGTTTCATCACCATGAAACATGATGTTAATTAGACCAGGACATGATACGGCAGTAAAATTAATCAACCGCAATTGTGCAGCTACAGGTAAGTTAGTGTGTAGGATACGATCTAATTTACAGGAGACAGATAAAGCACTAGCCTGAATGCGAAACCATTATCTATTATAAAGCGGATGGTCCAAACAGAGATAGATAATCAAATCTAGGTCGATATTTGGAAGATGTATCATGTGTGTGGAGTTATCACGTGCCATCTTGAGTCTGGAAGTTGTTTTGAGTGAATTTGCTATTTCTTTGGTCAATAGTGATATGACAGTTCACATACATACGGAGGGAATGGAAATAGCCATGAGAATAAAACAGCAATGGAATTCACATGATGAAACTTGATGGAGAAGTAATCATTGTAACACAAAAATAATTTTGACTAGGAAGTTTCGCGAAATTTTGAAAATGGTAAGTAGCAACCAAAAAAAAAAAAACAAGTGATTGGAGTACTGCAACAGTCTGTTCAATATAAATGGAAAAAACAATATAAATAGAGAAATTTGCACAGAAGGTAGACAGATAAACCAAGGAATTTTAACACCATCGTGTGACATTTTCATTGTGGAAAAGAAACAATATAGTGATCATTTCTTGAACCTACTTGATTCAATCATCCTAATAGTGTGCAAACAGCAATTATAGGAGTTCAATTAGGGAAAATAGTACCAAGCCTAGAAAAATATTAACCAAAAGTCTCATTTTGTATTTCGTGCAATTTAATATACAGTGCTCGTCTGAACTCCGTTCCCCCCTACTAATTTTTGAACCACCTGATATATCGCAACGAAATTTGGAGAGCTCAAATAGGAGATAAAAACCTACTTCTTCATGAAAAATCAGAGCTAAAAGTTCCAAAATGGCGGATGAGCGCCATCTTCAATAATAGAACACCCCATATTTTCGAAAACTGCTCCTAATTCTAAACAGTTTTCTTCAATACACTTTACTCCTTAATTCATTTGCTTTCGAAATATTAACGTTTGAAAAGTGACATTCCGGTTGGAAATGAAGTATGGATTTTGGTCACTTATTCCGGTAAAACATTTTGCTGACTAAACGTTATTATTAATTTGAAGTTAAATCACTTGATGAATTCGACTAATGAGAGGCGTAAAGAGAGTTTATTACGGATAAACAGTACCGCTTACCGAAAAATCTCGAAGCCCACGAATTTGTTCTGTAAATTCACAATCAAAACAAATTAATTAGCTAAAAAATTATAATTTATTTTTTGAATAACACTTTTATTCAACCCCAACAATTATTTCAATGTGGCCCCCTCCTAAATCTTGACAATAAAGTGCCCTATTATAAATAGCTTCTCTCACGTTGATGAAAGTCTGTTCATCTATTTCTTCACATGTATCTATTATTATGCGTTTCAGCTCTTCTATTGTTTGGCATTCAGTGGCGTAGATTGTTGACTTCAGATACCCCCAAAGGAAAAATCTAGATCTGTAAGATCCGGAGATCTTGGTGGCCATTCTGTACTTCCCTGCGACCTATCCATCGCCCAGGAAAGTTTGTATCGAGAAACTCTCCAGCTATGCGATCGAAATGGGGAGGTGCCCCATCCTGCTAAAATATGATTTCACGAATTTCAAACTCTTCCTGATTGTTCAATACCATTTGTTTTATTCGAGGTTCAATTTCAGTTTCTAAAATATTTCTGTAAAGAACTCCTGTAAGATTGCTTCTGAAGAAAATCGGTCCAACAACGCGATTGCCCAAAATCCCCGCCCAAACATTCACCTTTTCAGGAAACTGGGTATGTTCCTCTCTAAAAATATGCGGATTAGTATCGTTCCAGTATCGTACATTCTGTTTGTTGACTTTTCCATTGAGAAAAAACGTGCATTCCTCTGCTAAACATACACGTTGTAGGAAGCACCGTTCTTCTTCAATTGTTCTTGTTAACCACTCACAAAATTCAACCCTCCGGTCTGGATCATCCTCCGTGAGAGCATGCATGATTTTCATTTTATAGGGATGCAACTTTTCTTTTTCTAGGACTCTTTGGACACTTTTTGAACTTACTCCACAGGATTCAGACACCGCAGACGTCGACTGAATCGGATTGATTACCATTTCAGCAACAATTTCTCCCTTTTTTTCTTCTGAAAGAGGCGGTCTTCCTGATCTTGGAGCATCTTTCAGCGTACCAGTTGTTGCTTGGAGCTTATTCGAAAGTTTGCGCAAATATGACCTTGAAATAGGATTCTCGGGAAATCTATCATTTGACATACGTACTGCTAGATGATAATTTCTTCCATCTTCTCCAAATATCAAAACTTCTTCAAATTTATCGTCTAAACTACGAGCCATGATCACACTTTTCATGAAAGGATTCAGGCGCTCAACCGACTATTTGACAGTTGGCAGTTCAGTTTGACAGTAAACAAGATGTTACCTAGACAACGATTTTTTCCAATGCAAACTTGATTGAAAGCAACATTAGTGTTTTTGACCAAAATGTCACTTTTCAAACGTTAATATTTCGGAAACAGTTGAATTCAGGAGTTAGAGAAAACTGTTGAGAATTATGAGCAGATTTCGAAAAAAGAATAATATATGGGGTGTTCCATTTAAAAAAATTATTGCAGAAGGCGCTCAGCCGCCATTTTAAGACTTTCAGCTGTGTTTTTTTCATCTCCTATTCAAGCCCTTCAAATTTCGTTGCGATATACCAGGTGGTGCAAAAATCAGTAGGGGGGGAACGGACTTTAGACGAGCACTGTATTTTTTTTTGCAGAGCGCTCTCATCATAGGGTCATCATCAGTGCTTGCCTGCAAAGTAAGTGAATGATAGATGTTTGAATGTTATTTCAACCAATTGTCAAAGTATCACTTACTCGTCAGGCAATAACAGGGGGACCCATAAAATACAGACTTTCACAAAATTAAAATGGTTAAAATGTACAAAATTATAAGAAGCAGTGTAAAATTTCAAATCCTCAAAATAAAACAACCACCAGCGTTTTTTCAATTTGTCAAACCTAAAATTAACACATAACAGATGAATTTTGGAACACTAATAGATAAGAAGAAGAATGAGAAGAAGAGAAATGAAGTGGCCTACGGTTCAACTTGTGAAGTGCACAAAAGTTAGCCAACTGTCAAATTCTGAGCTAACTTACTTTACTTCAATCGTCTGTGGAGTGGAATGAAAGATCTCTTCAGATTTTTTTTCATATTCAGACATATATTGTTGTTGAGTAATTCATTTTCTATATGTCCTCGAGAAAATCTAGTGTATTATAGTTCTTCGATGTGACCTCATGTAAAGTCTGGGAAATGATACTGATGCTGAAGTTATGCTAAAACTCAAACTCAACACTCCAACTCAAAAACAAAACCAGAAGAAATTTTGATAGGAAAATAAGTTCAATCCTCTTCTTGTGAGTAAGAATTTTGGTATAGGTAGTGGCTTTGTGAGGGCATCATCCAATTGTTTTGTATTACTTTATTTTGTAATATTTGTTTACGTGTAAAATAATATTTTATATCAATATGTTTGGTTATTATATGGTTTGTGGAAATGAAGCCATTATTGTCTTTGATTATTCCATATATTCTGCTTCCGTTGAGGACGCAGCTACTGAGGTTTGCTTTCTTGAGTACCAAGAAATCGTACATTTTTCGAAGGCTTTAAATAGGTACCCTGTTGTACTTTTCCTATTCACTTCATTATTACCCCAGTCAGAAAACCAAATGTTCAATAATATTTACAGAAAGATTTTTGCGTTTACAAGTTAATTTAAGGTCTATAGAACCTATAATATATTTCAAAACCCTTTTCAGGCATGTCCAATGTTCTTTACTAGTTTTACTCTGGTACCTGCCAAAGTTCTTTACTAGTTTTACTTTAGTACGTGCTCAAAATGTTTATTGTTATACATAGATCTGGGTGTGTATCACAAGAAAAATTCAGAATTTCATGCCTATCTAATTCGTGATAATTTCATTTGTTTTCAAGAGGCGTTTTTACAGATTAAATTCGTACATAATATATTTGTTTAGAACTGTGTTTGAACAGTAGCTTTGAAACAGAGTTTTTCTTTTCTTTGAATGTGTATGCCTATGAACAGTTCAACATCCTGTAAGTATTTCAATCAATTCTTCAAATGATCTTTGAATCCTGACATTGCTTCTTTGTTTCCTCTACAAATTAAAATATCATCGACATAAAGGATAACGTGAATATTCTTGTTTATTTTACCTCTGGCTGGTATATACAGTTGAATAACTTTTAAAGTTAAGCTCTTCAATCGTTTTGTCAGAATGCTCATACCAGCATCTCCATGATTGTTTTTAACTATAAATTGATTTATGCAATTTGCATACTTTATTTTTATGTGCATTTATTCTCTCGGGAATTTTCATGGAAATTTCCTCCTACAAAAAGTCAATCAGAAATGCAGTTTTCACGTCCATGTGATGGACACATAAATCGTATTGATAGGAGAATGCTGAAAGAAATTTTAAGGTAGGAATATGTGCAACAGGCGCAAATATTTCATTATAATCACTTAAACATTGGTGAATGAAACCTTTTGCTACTATCCTTGCCTTGTTCTTTGTGGGATTTCCATGTTCACCTATTTTTATAGTAAATACCCACTTGGAATTGACCATATTTTTTTCGGTGGGTTTGTTTACTAGCGACCAAGTATTATAAGAGAATCAGCTTCATCATTCATGACTTGCTCCCAATGATCCAGATCGTCCCTTGTTTCAATTTCACTGTAGGTCTTTGGTATTGTACTCACAAGAGTATGTGCACAAACTACAAAATATATCATTATTTATCTCATGATCAAGATTCTCAATTGTAGTGGGGCAGATAATGAATTTTTATTCTGTCACATCTCTTTAAATTAAAAGGATTTGATTCTTGTGATGTGTGTATATTCGTTGGAATAGGGTTGTATTCAGAATTAACGAATTTTTCTCCGATTTTGAGTCGGTTTTCTCAGTTTTAGGCTCCGAAGTTGCTTCGGTATCACTTTTCACCGATCTAGTGATTTTCAACTAGTTTTCCGAGTTTAAGTCGGTTTTCTTAGTTTTAGTTAGGCTCACTTTTCATAGATCTAGATCGGACTCACTTTTTGTAGATCATAACTATTTTATGTGTTTGATTACTATCGTTTCGGACGTCCATCGTCTTAAGGTTTTCACGACGTTTCGAATGCTTATATCTGCAATCGTCTTCAGGTGAATACTGACAAGTTTAGGAGCTACTCACCAATTTATATGACTGTCGGCGCAATGATGCGTGCAATTCCGCCATGTGCAGCGGTGCGTGTAGTTTCGTATATTATATGTATTTTTGTTTCGGTTTATCTAGCAATAAACTCAACAGTCCAGAAGCTGAACAGCTGTATCTGAATCTCCATTTAAGAACGCCAGACAATCTTTAACATATCTATACCAATAAAGAATTTCAATGTTATTATTAGTATGAATGTATTCAATTTTCAGTTGTTCATGAAGATATCAGCTAGGA
Organism: Gonioctena quinquepunctata; assembly: GCA_018342105.1. Lineage (NCBI taxonomy): Eukaryota > Metazoa > Arthropoda > Insecta > Coleoptera > Chrysomelidae > Gonioctena > Gonioctena quinquepunctata. The sequence goes on along the minus strand of JAFIRS010000937.1, from coordinate 80,655 downwards.
GAGGTGAACGACAACCCTCCTCCTTCGATTTGTTGGTGAAATGTTCTATTAAATGTGAAGAAATTTTGTGAAAGACTTAGATTCAAAAGAGTTGAAATTTGTGCGGTTCCTTCTTCATGTATATTAGATGATCTCAACAGATCATTAACCAATGCTATAGTTTCCTTTTGTGGGACCGAAGTAAACAGGTTTCTTACATCAAAGGACAACATCAGGCAATTATCTGCAGGAAGATTCATAGAATGTTATTTCGCAATCGAATCTAAAGTGTTCGTGACAGAGTTTTTTTTTTTATATGTTCCGGTTCCCACGAAAAGGGATATCCTGTAATGTTCAGAGAACATCGTGGGAACCTAGGGAAAGAAGGTAGGAGTTGGTGTTCTTCTTAAATTTCTGAAGGTTGTATGCCTCGGGGAACACCTCCCTAGGCAATGAGTTCGAAAGACTCGCTGTTCGTTCGATGAACGAGTCTTTGGAAAGTGATGTTCTGCAGGTCACCAAAGTGACCACGAAGGGGTGTGATGACTGAACTTGACGGGTTAATCTCGAAGAGACTGCCAAAGCAGGAACGATTGTTGATATTTCAGAAGAGCATCGCCCATGAAAATATCTATAAAATAGAGACAAATCGCCAACTTTTCTACGGTGTTCCAGACAAGTGAGCGAGTTTGTAAGCGAGGCATCACCGACGAGACGAATTGCCCTTTTTTGGACAGAATCCAATAGCCTCAGGATATGTTTAGGTGCCGCACTCCAAATATGGGAACAGTATTCCAGGACAGGTCGGATCTGTGCCTAATAGATCATAAGCAGCTGACTGGGGGTGAAATAGCTCTTGGCACGAAACAGGAAACCAAGTTTTTGGGATGCACCTTTGGCAATGGACCTCACGTGATTTTCCCAGGAAAGGTTATTGCTGATAGTAATACCAAGCATCGATATGGATGGCTTCAGTGGTATGGTTACTCCTGACAAAGTTATGTTAGGCACAGTGAGATCGGCTTTTCTAGAGAAAAGACATGCTTGTGTTTTGTTTGCATTGAATTCTACCAAGTTATTAGATCCCCATTCGAGAATTGTTGCTAAGTCCATATTTATATTATTAACATTTCTTCCTCGTTCATTTCTGGTTTCACGGGCTGATATAGGGGCCCTGGAAGAGAAAGCAGTATGGAGGGTACTATCATCGGCAAAGCTGTGTACTGGACATGGAGTTGCTCCCAACAGGTCGTTGATGTGAAGTAGAAATAGTGTTGGTGGGAGAATGGATCCTTGCGGAACACCAGCATTTATGAGTAGAGTGTCAGATGAAACTCCATCGACCACTTCATGGAGAGACCTGTTTAAGAGAAAACTAGCAAGCAGAGAACACAGCTGAGGGGGCAAGCCATAAGACGGAAGCTTGGCGAGGAGTCCCTGGTGCCAAACTCGATCGAACGCCTTGGAGATATCTAATGCCACAGCTAAAGTTTCTCCATACTTTTCAATAGATAGCTGCCATATATGTGAGACGTAAGCGAGCAGGTCACCAGTTGATCTCTGATGGCGGAAGCCATATTGCCTATCGTTGACAATTCCTGAGTCTTCCAGATATTTCATGAGCTCGATGTTGATGGCTTTTTCCATGACCTTTGAAATAATAGATAGCAGTGCGATAGGTCTGTAGTTGCTAGGTAGGGCCTTTTGCCTTTTTTTAGGGACTGGCTGTACTCTTGCAATTTTCAATTGGACGGAAATACCCCAAATTGTAAGAGTGGTTGAACAACTTGCAAGAACAGGTGTTAGTTCGGGGCACATTTCTTGAGAACAATCGGCGGGATTCCGTCAGATCCACAGGCTTTGTTGGTGTTGAGACCCAGCAAAATCTTTCTGATAGTACGTTGGCGAAAGGTGATCTCGGGCATGTGACTGTCAATAGGTGTAATGTTCGGGGTTGTTTTCCCGATGAATCCAGAGTGGAATTTCCAGCAAATAGGTGCGCAAAGATATTGGCTTTTTCCTGGGCAGTCGTTGCTAGTGTACCATCTTCTTTGGTTAGGGAGGAAATGAGCTGGAAGTGAAGTTTCTTCCACAGCTTTAGCGAAAGACCAAAATGAACGGGATCCGTTAGGACATTCAGCAAGTTTTGATCTTATTTTGGCTTTGTGGGCATCTTTTGAGCATTCTATTGTCTCTTTTCATATGCCTCTAGCCTCGACATATGCTGCTCTGGTCTCAGGGCCCGGATTTTTAGCCATCGATGGTATGCTGCCTGTTTGGAAGCCACAGCTCTAGAGCAGTTTCTGTTAAACCAGGTCTTATCGGATGATGTTCTTCTTTCGGTATTCGGTATGTAAGTTTCAACTCCAACATGATGATTTCAGAAATTGTCTCAGCACATCGTGTTGGATCTACTGAAGAAAACAAACTCTCTTCCATGGAAACGCTGAGAAAAACATACGAAGACCTTCCCAGTCGGCCGAATTGTAATGCCACATGAGACGGGGTGGTATTGTGCAGCTCGATGGTAAATGGAAAGAGCATGTTGTGAGAGATGAGGGTGTGGTCAGAGTTTCCAAGTGGGGCACAAACTTCTATTCTATACGGGTCAGGATTGGTGGTGAGGAAAAGATCTGGTGTATTGGCAGACTGGTTGTTGACATCAGGGATGCGGGTTGGTAGCTCGACCAGTTGTTCTAGACCATGAGTGATGGCGAAGGCCTCGGCTTGACGACCTTGTTAGAGAATTTGAGCCAGGCAGCGTTATGTACATTAAAGTCTCCCATGATTATGGTTTCAGCTGTTGGATGGTTCTCCTGAATGTAGTCCAGTTTGAGTGATAAAAACTCAAAGAGGTCGTTATATGAAGGTTCATTAGGTGATAGGTAAAGGCAGCAGAGGAACTTAGTCAGTTTGGTATCAGATAGCTTGAACCACATCACATCAAAGTCTTTCGGTTCCAAACTCTCTTCACGCTGGCATGAAAGGTTAGCCTTGGCGTAAAGGCAGACTCCACCTTTGAACCTGAATCGAGAATGGAGTTCGTAACCAGGACAAAGCATATGGACCTTGTTGGTGGACGAGTTTACTTGTGTTTCTGTTAGAGCCAGAATATCCGGTTTTTCCGTCTGTAGGTGATGGTGGACGTCATTGATGTTCTTGTTGAGTCCGCGGATGTTGCAAAAATTAATTTTTAATGTTGAGTCCCCTCGAGTACCTCTCGCCCGGAAATCCGAATGGAGAGGTATTTTACTTCCGGAGTATTTTACTCTAGGAGACTTCATCATTATTACTATTAGGATGCACCTGAAAATAAAGGAGGAATTGGGGAAAAGGAAAGAGGGAGACCGGAAAGTATCGACCGAACACTGAAACATGGAATGGTCCATTTCACAGCACACAAAGTCGATATGGTGGTATTTCACCGGGCGATGAGACCATCTTCCACCTACGGTTATCCTTTTAGTCGCCTCTTACGACAGGCAGGATTTACCATGGGGCTATTCTAAAGCCGACCCCATACGACGAGACTTTCAAAAATGATTTGTCTTTAGTATCATCAAAGCAACCAATAACTGGAAAAGTAACTGAAATGAATCCAGTTCAACTCAACAACAACAACGCATGCTACCCACATTGAAATATATTCTGTAGGATGTTAATTTCACTGAGGTAGGTATGCTTAATAGTGTGAGCTTGTATTAAATAACTTTGGCCGTTAATTCTCAGTTATTCAACATTTCTTGAATGTGCTGAAGCTAATTAATTACCTTTCATCACAGTCTGAGGTTGGAAAGGTATGTTTCATACTTTCAAATCCTGTTCTCATTATAAAATCCATTTGTTTAACTTACAAATATTATAAATTGCTGTCAGATATCGACAATGTTTCATATTTCTTCAAGTTTTTCACTTGATTTTGTTAAAAATTTTCAAAACATGGCTTGTTATCTAACTGTGAAATAATTTCCGAATTGTTTTTGCTAGTGTCGTGCACTTAGCCAATAGGTTGAGAGCGCTCTGCGATTGAAAAAATATATTAAATTACACGAAATACAAAATTAGACTTCCAATAGAAAAATATTGACCAAAAAATATCTTCTTTGATACTGCCAAAAAAGATCGTGGGTCACGATGAAAACATTCTATATAAAGGATAAAAATACGGTAAAATATCTGAATAATATCAACTTTACTATTTTACTCACTCATCACTCGATTCGACAATGAAAAACTCGATGAATCTCCATCTGAAACGAATCCGTCCAAAAAAGAACTCTTCAATCATTTCCATGTTAACACCATCTTTCTGAATTCCATCTTCCCGACAATGGATCGCAAATCTCGTCATCCAAATCTCACCCTCATCAGATTTCCCGAATGCGTTCATGAAGTTTATGTGAAGAATTAATAGTCGGCCATGCGAAAAATTGCTTTTTACGAAAGGCAGCAAAGTGCTGTCGAAGGTCCTTTCAATCACGTCACGATGGCGGTTTCACTACATCTACATACACATAAAAAGGCGCACGGTGTTGCCAAATGAAACGGGAAATTGAGTTTCGTGACGGGGGAAGTAGTTGAGAAGTTCCGGAAATAGTAATTCATATTACAGAATCTGAAAATTGTGTTTTTCAGGGTGAGTCAAGTGAATTCCACGAAAAGCCACAGGTGCATGACATATTGTTTTTAACCGCTTTCTTAGTTGTTTGAACAACCCTCAGAAGTTGATGAAAACTTGTACGAGTTAAGATCACACTTGGGGCCTTGAAAAATTGTTCGCCAGCTACGGGAGTCGAACCCGAGCTGGGTGGAAACAGTGGACACAAGATTAACGCTAGACCACTGATCCACAAGCCCCGTATATGGTGTGGCTATCTTTGAAATATACATATATACCTATATATATATATATATATATATATATAGTGTTATGTTATGCCAGTTATAAGTTTTAAAAGGAAAAAACTCACAAAAAAGAATAATTACTAAATAGTTATTAGTTTCAAGAGATTGTTTTGACATAATTTTGGAAGTTCCATTTATTTGTAAGCCTATGTATAATATGGATAGATAAAAATGTCAAAATACTATAACACAATCAATTTCATACACTGTCATAATGATTATAACCCATAATTGGTAAAAAGACAACAAAAAGTCTAGTTTTACAAAATTTTCATGAATAAAAAGTGATCAACACATTTATAAATTTGAAACATACAGTATATGAAATTGTAGCTAACTAAAAGTAGCCAATGGTAGAACAGCAAACTTCTTGATGACAATAGCCAATCAGGAAACAGATGGTCATATGGAAAATTGGAAATTGTGAGAGAATAGCATCGGGGTGATGTCATAAGCAATTATTATTGAAATATGTACATAGTAATAAGAATGGGAAAATAGTTGTATATATAAATTATATAAGATGAACCCAAACAGTGAAATGTGACAATTTGGTGCGCGAATTCAAACATTCAAATGAAAAAGAAGAGGGAAAATTGGTATCCAAGGGAGCAGAAAACAAAGCCACAAGGAGATCAAATATAAATTTACAAGAGAATGCGACGCAACATTTTGGGAGAAAGAAAAAATGAAATAATTCCAACATTAGAAGAGAAAAACCAATATTACCTTAATTATACAAGATATCCAAGTGTCCAAAGCTGAATTCTGCATATGTATGGTTCCTGATTTATGGTATTGGACTTACTGATAGAGCTTCGAGTGAGAAAGGATCCGGTTTCAGGGCATATCTTGAACACTGACATCTCCAGCAGGTATACAAACTTCAATAGTGCACATCCGGTCCATGAACAATATCACAAATAACGTATCTCACATCTGAAGAACTTTATTTCACTTTGTTTTGAACCATAAAAGAAAAATTCACTCTCAAGGAAAAAGTGAGGTTCTGTCTATCTATCCATGATTTGATTTTAATGATTATCCGTGAATATTTCTAGATTCACATTAGTATAAGTTATTTCTCGTAGGCCAGGTAAAATTAGGTCTTCCTGAATAAAGGAAATAATTGCTTTTTGATACTTTGTTGTTTATTTTCTTAAAATGATCAACTATCATAACAATGACCATTGAATAAACTGAAATTAGACAGCAATGGCTAGTGGCTCTATCGCTTGAACCGGCTATCTGAGGTAAGAGGCGTACCAACTGTTGCTTAGCCGTGGTGAGAAAAGTGATAACAATTGGCAGCAGCGTGACGAGAGAACAGTGACGTTCGCTAGCAATTATTATTACAGCATACAATACAAATACAGGGCGAAAATATCTATCTATATAATATCAATTTGGCTCACAAAGAATAGCATAAAAACTATAATCTTCATTATATAATAACAACTATTATTATTCAAATTCATCATACATTACAATTGGCACCCAAAACGTGGGGCGAAATAATAACAAAATAATTTGTTATATCATCATCATCATCATCATATAACAAGATATATATATATATATATATATATATATATATATATATATATATATATATATTTATATATATACAGTGTCACACATAAAGTTCGCAACATATGGACTATTTTTTTATTAATAGATATAATGAAAATTTGATTTTGCAGTTAGTTTGTGCTTGAAAAATGAGTAAAACACAGCCTCTTTCCTTTCGTGATGTGCTTCTCTAAACCTGTCAAATTTGAAATTTTTTTCGAAAATCCCCAAAAAATCAGTATTTTTTGAAAATTTCGAAAAATGCCAAATAAAAAAGTTGCTCAGTTTCCAATTTCATACCTTGGCACCGAATGTGGACTATCTACTGTCACTTCGACTTTTTTCCATTTTTTTAATTTTTCGAATCTTTCGTTCTACCGATTCGAACGAAACATGATTTAAATTTCATAATTTTGATGAATACGAGACTTCAATGTCATATCTTGGCCAAAAAATACCCACATTGGACTGTTACCAGAAAAAAAAATAAATGCACCCCCAGAAATTCGTCTTTGTTGTTGCAAAGTTCATCTAGTTTTTTCATTTCATTGTGGAACTGATTCGGATTTTCAATGTATGGACGTTAATATGTCAGTAATCGAATACACGAATTTCTCTTCATTCTTATTACACTCGTATTTCTTTTTTTGGACCACCAGCGACAATTTTGGGAACTTACTGTTCCGTTCGACGTGAAAGTTGCCTCGCCTGTTCATAAAGTCCTGTAGGAAAATGTGATCATTTTCTCTTTCACCTTGGAATCAAAATGAAAATCCTACTCTAATATCGAAATCTCTTTCTTCAAGAGTGTGTATGAGCTTTGGCTTATAGGGATGGAAATTATTTTTGTGCAAAATTCTTCTCACAGTTTCTCTGCCAACCCCTGTATTTTCTCTAAATGCCAACCCCTGTATTTTCTCCTAATGTTAGTTTTTCCGTTTCCAACAATGCTCAAACAAACATTGAGTTGTTCTTCTTCATTATATCTTATTGAATTATGTGGATTCTTGAAACGATTGTCCACAGAGCCTGTTTCTTTTAATGTTTTCAATATCCTTCCCACGGTACTGAAGTGAATATTTATTCCTGGATGCTGGTGATTGAAAATACAAGCAACATCTCTAAATGGCACGTTCTCACCACATAAAACAACGATTTCCATTTTGTCTTGTGTGGATACCATTTTACATAAAACTTATTTGTGAATTATAAATGTACGAAAATATGTACACAAAACAACTCGATTTATTAAACGCAATAATTTGACATTAACAAAAACTAAAAATTTGTTTCAAAAGCCTACTAAGGAAAAATTTTATTTCGATTCGATTTGTCCCGAGATGTTGCATTAGTCTTATATTAATTAAAATTACGAAATTGTATATCATGTTTAGTATAAATCACCAGAACAAAAGTCTTTTGAATAGTTATGAAACTGTAGGTCATTGTTTAGTTTACAGAAAAGTATGATATTTCGGGTTTGTTTGTAACTGAATTATTGGGTCAGAAAAATAATCAAACTGGATGAAAAACTATTAAAAAAAGAAATGCGAGTGTAATAAGAATAAAGAGAAATTAGTTTATTCGGTTACTGACATATTAACGTCCATACATTGAAAATCCGGATCAGTTTCACAATGAAATGAAAAAACTAGATGAACTTTGCAACAACAAAGACGAATTTCTGGTAACAGGCCAATGTGGGTATTTTCTGGGCAAGATATGACATTGAAGTCTCGTATTCATCAAAATTATGAAATTTGAATCATGTTTCGTTCGAATCGATAAAGCGAAAGATTCGAAAAATTAAAAAAATTGGAAAAAGTCAAAGTGACAGTAGAGAGTCCAAATTTGGAGCAAAAGTATAAAATTGGAAACTGAGCCACTTTTTTCCTTGGCATTTTTCGAAATTTCCAAAACAAAAAAAATTTTTCGAGGATTTTCGAAAAAATGTCAAATTTGACAGGTTTAGAGTAGCACATGACAAAAAATCTGTCTTACATCTTTTATTTGGGATTCGCTGTATAAAGAGTTTGTGGAAAAATATGTCTTTTTACCGTATATAATTTTTAAATCCATTTTTGTAAAACATGCACTTCATTTAGAAAACAGTAATTAACTCCACCCCAACCTAAAATTCCATAGTATAGTATAGACTCTATCAGGGAGAAATATAGTGTTTTTAAATGTTTCATGTTTGGGATATCTTTGAGTGTTCAAATTTCGATAAGAATCCCCTGAGTTTTCTGACAATTTCTTCCATCTGTGAGTCCCACCTCATATGGCGATCAACCGTTATACCGAGATATTTTGTTTTTTCCGATTCGGGAATTTGGGAGTTTAATCCGACATTCAAAGGCTCTAAGTTGGGCAGATCATTTGTATATGACGTAATTTCCTTGTAATTTAGTGTCAATTTATTAATTTTTATCCAGTTTGATATATTTTGAGAATCGATTTCTATTTTTTCTTTCAATTTCTGCCAAGTTGGAGCTGTATATAATATGGTTGTATCGTCGGCAAAACTGATGATTTCGCCGGTAGTATTGAGATAAAGCATACTGTTCATATATATAATAAATAAGAGTGGGCCAAGGACAGTTCCTTGGAGTGCTCCAAAAGTAACTGTTCTTGCTGTTCCTTCGAACTCCACTCTCTGTTCCCTATCAGATGAGTAGATTTTCAGAAATTCGTAAGTGTTTCCCCTAATTCCGTATTTCTTAAGTTTTTCAAGAAGATATTCATGTCACACGGTGTCAAAGGCTTTAGAGAGGTCTAGAAACATGCAGATTATGGGAATTTTTTTATCCATGGATTTATTAATGATAGAGGACATTATGAATATAGCGTTCTCTGTAGATCTACCCTCTCTAAAGCCATATTGACGATCTGATAGAGTACTAAATATTTTGAGGAAATTACTGAGTTTTCATTAATTTCTCAATTATCTTAGATATATTCGATAAAAGGGTTATAGGTCTGCAATTATCTATATTTGACTTATTTCTGCTTTTATGAAGTGGTTTCATGATACCACTTTTCAATATTTTTGGGAAGCACTCTGTATCAAAGCATCTGTCCACTAGATAAATTATCGGTTTAGCTATTTCCTGGGCTATTTCTATTAATGTTTCTGATCTGAAATTATCAAACCCAGGTGATTTTTTTGGTTTCAAATTTTTTATGACTGAGATCACTTCACTTTCATTTGTTGGAAGTAGATACATGCTGAAAAGAGCAACATTCTCAATTCAATATTGATAAAAATATTTTTCTGTGAATTGAAAAATCCACGATTAAAATGAAGTAATTTTTTGTGAATGTCTAACAGAAAACAACTACTTCCCCGGCTGAGGCCACGCTGGACATTGAACTACATCTGATAGATATTCTGAGAAAGCCCTAACTCAAAAGAAAAATCTGAAATTGAAAATTTGCATTCTCATTCAGATAGTTATTTGATTTTCTATTCAAGTCTTAATTGAGAACTCATAAAGATGAATGAGGCAAAGAAAAATGTTTTCCAAAAGAGAGTACTCACCAGAAATCATTCGTAACATTGACGCAGGAGAGACATCATATTCACTAGGTCTTCAATACATTTTTGTCGACGAAAATCTATTTCACGCTTCCACGATCATCAGGAAGACTGGAAGAAATGGGAAACACATTTTCAAGAAGCAATCTCACTTTGCAAAGATGGAAAAAGTCATTTCTATTGGAGAGACACTTTGAAATAAGTGTTTTCTAACATTAAAACCTGTCATGGGGTATGATAGATTGATTTGTTGAAAATATAAACAGGATGTTCATAAAATTAGATGTGGAATCATCTGCGACTGAAAGACAAACTTTAGTCACTATCTGATTTTATGAACATCCTGTTTATATTTTCAACAAATCAATCTAGATACATGGTGTTTTCCAAAATGGCGATAAATTTGTACGTCTGTAAGTCCTTTTATTTTTCAAGTTTTTTTTCTGTATGTCCACTTCCACACTCTTTTGGTTTTTGTTTTTCGCAATTTTTTTTGTTATTACTTATGTTCCAAACTACTTTCTATGAGTTGTATTTTTCAACTTGAAAAGGTCTAAATCAATACACACCTATGTACATGTAGATAATGTGCGTGCAAAGAAAGGAATCCTGCGTCGATTTGCAGCATCGGCAACCTTGTCGTGGTGGCTTTGGTTGTTGATGGTGGCAGCATCAAATTTACATAAACAAAATAGAACAAGTGTAAACGCGAGGCGCCCGTTCTCCAAATGCCGACATCCACGCTGACGATGCTATTCGAGAAGTTTATGGCCCTTTTAACCGCAGACATAACAAACATAGAAGGCGCTGCTGCGTGTATAGGCCGCCACACGGCATTATACCTACTCGTAAATTTCGCAGCCGGATTGGGACATTATTTCAACGAGTACATTCATAATTCCGAGGTCTGGGGAGGCATTCGGTTGCTATGGGGGATGTTGATGCCTGTTTCATCCGAAAGATCAGTTTCTGGCAATAATATACTTCTCGCTTTGTTTTTAGGTGAAATCTGCAATCAAAATTTAAAGATATGAGATAGCTGATGCAAAATAAACAAGAAAGAGACCGCAAAGCGATTGACTATCGAGGTGTGGTGACTTTCGGAAATAATCATGAAACTATTCTTAACCCTCCAATGGTATAATAATAATAATAATCTTCATTCAGTACAGTTGAAATGGTATACTGAACCAAACTTAACCTAATCTTAGCATAATTAAAAGGCAAAAATAATAAAATAAAATGAGAGTGATAAAGGTGAAGTAGAAATGTAGAAATGTAAACATGAATACACATAAAAACATATTCTTAAAATTATATACATTTGGTCAGAAATGATCATCAAAGACTAAAAACTGAAAAGAAAGTGGACTCAGAAAATAAAATCCTATTGAAAAATAGGAACAGATTTGCTTTAAAGAAACCATGTGAAGTGGAATGAATAGAAAAATCGAATTAAACGGTTTTCTTCACATAAAGGATTCAATATAAAATTGAACCAGAAAAATGGTAGATCTCAGGTGAAAAACAACTACTTTCCTGGCAAATACCACGCAGAACGTTGAATGATATTCACCTGAAAATCCATGCATACTTCCATATAATATCAATGGACATTGAATGCAAATGTTTCTTTCTGATAAGCTCGATTATGTTTAATTTATGTCGTGTTCACCTAACAATCCGCATACCGGTTTCAGGCTTCTTGGCCCTCATCAGTACGGAGTAGTCAACCAGCCAAAGGTCCAAAGAACTCTGGCTGAAGTGAGACACAACGTAAACAAACCATCATCGAGCTTGTAACACCTATAGGTACGCCGGAAAAGATAAACTTTAACTGGCGGTACCTAGTGACAGAACGAAACACTCCGAAAATCTCCCACCTCGATGGGTTTCTAAATAAAAGATTCCTCCATTTTCTGGTTCAATTTTATATTGAATCCTTTATGTGAAGAAAACCGTTTAATTCGATTTTTTCTAGATTTGTCTTTGATAGGGCTCGGTATGGAGTTGTAAATAGCAGATATATTATATGAGAAACTTCTTTCAAGGTTTTATGAATAGGTGTGGTTATAATACCCTTCGTTCGTATGTTTATGTTGTGGACATCCGAACGGCAAACAATTTTGCGGTATAAATAAGAAGGCTGTTTTGAGAGGATAATTTTGTGGTACGAAGCGGCACAGTGAAGTTTACGGAGAGATTTCATATCTAGCCAACCATCTTACATGAGCTTATGTCGAATAGGTGTTCGCTTCCTCACGCTGTAGATGAATCTCAAAGAATGATTTTGAATTTTTTATATCCTCTTTGCATCGAATGCTGTTAGACAGGGGCCGTAAACAGCGTAATGATTGAAGGTACACAGTACTTAAGATTTACAAAGCATTTTTCCAAGATGGATATTCAACAAGGAACATGAGTTATACAGTGACCGGCAGAAAGTACGCATCATATGGGAAATTCTTTTATTAATAAATTTTGACGAATATCGATATGTGCAATCGCTTCTGCATCAAAAGCAACACCAAAAGACGTTGTACAGTGCCGTTCGTCTTTTCTTGTTTGGCAGGAAATTTAAAAAATTTAAAAATTATGTCTCAAAACACACTTATTTGGGAAAATATTGAAAAGTGTTATTTGGAAAAGTTGTTTAGAACGACATTTTATAGCTATGTACAAGTTTTGAAAAAAATCTGAGATTAAAAAATAAAAATCAATTTTTTGCGATAATAAAAATTTCAATTTGGATAAATACATTTTGGACAAAGAAACTCATTAGTAAGGCCAACAGTAATATTTCAAATGATATTTTGTAAACATTCGCAAGCTACTTCTATTTTATTTGGAAAAGAATTGAAATCTATGGATTTGCCATGTATTCAGCTGCTTCAAAGAGGTCACTGAAATATCTCCAGGACATTATAATCCCGATACTGTTCGTTATTAATGAAGGTCCTTGTATCTACATAATTTCAAATTGAATTTTTTATTTAAACAAAAAATAAACTGATTTTTGGCAAATTGTTGGGATCATACAATATTATCATTGTTGATGCGTTCATCAACAGATTTCCTCATGATCAAAGAGGCCATGAAACAATTGACTAATAATGACAATGTGTTATTAAGAGTTGTCAAACGATTTGGTAGTGTTATTATTTATCCAGGCGTTTTTGTCGTCTTTATTCTATAGTTTTTTTCATTGTAAAAGTTACATTTTGTTGTGTGTTAACAATAATTAGAGATGCCCCAAGAAAAGCTGAGTTTGCAAGAAAAAATTGAGCTCGTCTTAATATGTGGTGAGCGTTTTCATAGTTCTAGAGCAGCAGCAGATATATTCAATGCTAGATATCCAAATAAGAATATCCATGGATCTACTGTGTTGCGTATTTTAAACAAATTTAAAGCTACAGGCAGTGTAGAAAATCGTTACAAAATTCCACATAGTAAGCCCGTCACTAATGAGGAAGGTACCTTTAATGTTATGTTATCGGTCACAGAAAATCCACGGATGGCACTATCGGAGAGGCAGGAACAAACCGGTATATCTGAAAAATCCATAAGAAGAATTTTGAAGAATAATAAATTTCGTGCATACAAACCAAAATTCCTCCACACCTTACTCGATAGAGATTTTGATGCACGCTTAGATTTTTCATTTTGGTTTCAAGGCATGATTGAAGAATGCCAACATTTTCCTACAAACATTTCATTTACTGACGAGGCGACTTTTACATCAAACGGTACTGTCAGTTCCCAAAATTGTAGATGGTGGGCTGATGAGAACCCAAATTGGAAGATAGAGGCAAAAAGTCAATTTTCTTTCAAAACTAATGTTTGGTGCGGCATATTAGATACACAGATCGTTGGGCCTTACTTTTTTAGGGGCAACCTTAATTCACGAAATTATTTAGTGTTTTTAAATAATGTGTTTTTTTAATTTTTACATGGATCACCGCTGCAAAGAAGGAATGATATTTTTTCCAACAAGACGGAGCGTCAGTACATATTACCCTTGAAGTCAGACCGTGGCTTAACGAACACTTTCCTCATAAATGGATAGGACGATATTCAGAAAACCCATGGTCTGCAAGATCCCCAGATTTGACGCCCTTGGATTTCTTTTTATGGGGGTACCTGAAAAGTAGGGTTTATAAACATCGGCCATTTCGTAATATCGACCATTTAGAAGAAGTAATACGACAATGTATCAATAACATTACACCACAAATGCTGCGAAATGTGTCCAGAGAAATGAAATCCCGAACAACTACATGTATTGAACGTCAGGGTGGACACGTCGAGTAATGGACATTTACAAACTTTCGAGTATGCATTAAATTGTTTGGTTTATAATTATTTCAGCTTCTAATTTTATTATAAAATGTAATTATGTAAAAATTTGAATCAATTTTTTGTTCTAATTCAAGATGGCGGCTTCAAAATGGCGGCCGAGTTTCGTGATTATGGTCTGATTCTATTCAAAATTGGTATGTGGGTGTTTTTGGGGTCGAATATTATGATTCTTTTGTGAAAATTGAAAATTCAAGATGGCGGCTTCAAAATGGCGGCCGAGTTTTGTGATTATGGTCTGATTCCATTCAAAATTGGTATGTGGGGGTTTCTGGGGTCAAATATTATGATTCTTTTGTAAAAAATTAAAATTTCAAGATGGCGGCTTCAAAATGGCGGCCGAGTTTTGTGATTATGGTGGATTCTATTCAAAATTGGTATGTGGGGATTTTTGGGGTCGAATATCATGGTTCATTTTGTAAAAATTGAAAAATTCAAGATGGCGTCTTCAAAATGGCGGCCGAGTTTTGTGATTATGGACTGATTCTTTTCAAAATTGGTATGTGGGGGTTTTTGGGGTCGGAGATTATAATTACCTAATTTGATAAGATTATAAAAAAAATTAATTTGCAAAAAAAAATTAAAAATAATAGTTTAAAAAAAATTAAAAAAACACGCTTTTATAAATAAACCACACTAAAAAGTAGGTAATGAATAATAGTTCAAAAAAACTAAAAAACACGCTTTTATAGAAAACCAGACCAAAAAAATAGAAAATAAGAGAAAAATGTATTTTATTTAAAAAAAAGCGTGGGGTGCATGGTATCAATAATTATATAGTACATTACACACCTAGGGCAATAAAGTAAGAAATGTCTCAGATCACAGGTAATTGTTGGCCTAGGCGATACCATGCACCCCACGCTTTTTTTAAATAAAATACATTTTTTTCTTATTTTCTATTTTTTCAGTCTGGTTTTCTATAAAAGCGTGTTTTTTAGTTTTTTCAAGTTATTATTTATTTTCAGTATTGGAATGGAAAATGTACAGTTCAAGAAGTCGGAATAAATACTTTTGCAAAAATTCCGAGACTAATTGCATCATTTCTTGGATTACTTTATTCTGCAAAATATACTGGCCATAGTTTTAGTTGGCTCAGGGGCTGATATTTTGAGACTAATCATCATGGTGGATGGCGATCGTCGACTGTTGCAGAAGGCAATGTGGAGCAGACGGTGGAAGAAAAAGTTAAAATTGGAAACGGTATTTTCAGTGCTGATATCAAGAAAAGTGGAAATGTCGAAGTTGAGAACAACAATACTTGTAACATTGTACAATAAAAGCCATTTGATTTAGTATTACCAAAATCATCGTTTGGAATTAACATACAGAATAACAGCAATTGTACTATTAATATAAATCTTGTAAAAAATTTGTGTGGATGGAATATGATTGTAATATATTTAAAAAAAAAACGATTGAAATGACAATGATGAGGAATTTGCCTGTTTTCAAACAACGTAGGTCTGTACTTTTTTGAACGCCGTGCAGATTTTTTTCTGCGCTCTGTTCAAGAATAGCCCTACTTTGACATAAAAGTCATAAAAAATTACACTTTTTGACGTAAGTATGGAAAAAATGTGTTTTTGTTCTAGCCAACATTTCATTGATATTTTCAGTTAGTTTTCCATAAAACGGATCAATATTGTTAATATATGTGTGCTACCAAAATTATATTTACCTGAAAAAAGAATATAAGTGAAAGAAAGAGACATTAACATCTGAATGCAATATTGTTCTATATCAAATATGTTCACAATGCGTTCATTCAACATAAATGAATGGTATATGGAAAACATTTTCTTCGTCTGCAACATTTATTACTTTTTAACCGACGAAACCAAAAAAGAGGAGGTTCTCTAGTCAACGCGTATATTTATTTTTTTTTATTTAATTTTTTTCATGTATGATCACGCATAACTTTTTACTGAGACGTCTGATTCCGATAATTTTTCATTCAGTGGATAGAGTGTACTCCGAAGTTGGTCCCATTCGAATTTAAAAGATGAAATTCACCCCTAAGGGTAGCAAAATGAAGGATATTGATCACTCACCCTCTGAATTCTGGTCCGTTAACCGATTCTATCAGCTATAACTTTGTACTGGGATCTTCGATTTGGATGATTCTTCTTTTATCAGATAAGGTATACCTCATAGTTGATCATATTTGGATTTCGAATGGAATTATCCAACCTTACGGGTAGAAAAATAGGGGATAATTGAATTTTCACTTGTGAACATTGGCACACATATGTAGTTGACAATGACAGATCGCTAGTGTCATTATCACAATAAATATATTATATGAGAGGATGGAATGATATACATAGTGATTGAATAAACTAACCAGAACAACAAAAATAATTCATATTACAACAAATAGTAAAAGTAATAATTATATTATTCAACTGGTAATAGTTGAAGTAAGGTGGGTAAGTAAGTATTTTGGAAGTCATAAAAAAACAAGCAGTTAGTAATTAGTAGATTTCAGCCACAAAAATTGAAAAATAAAAATTTTTCAACAAAAAATTTTACCGACGAAATACGGAACTGAAAAGTAAAAAATAAAATAAACCTTAGTCTCAATAACTAAGCTCCTAAACTAATGTAAGTAACTAATTTTGAGTCGCCGCCAAACAAACAATCAACGAAGATCATTAAATAACTTCAAAAAAATTATCAGAATATCACCGCCCAACTCGCTGCCATCAGTTTACGCCTTACCTAATTCATTTGCTTGTTTGTTTGGCGCCGACTCAAAATTAGTTACTTACATCAGTTTAGGAGTTCAGTTATTGAGTCTAAGAAGGTTTATTTTAGTTTTTACCCTTCAGTTCCGTATTTCGTCGGTTTAATTTTTTGTTAAAAAGTTTTTATATTATTATCACTTTACTATATTTCTTTATATGTTCTTCTCCTTCCCAATTTTGCCAAATGAATGTAAAATTATTGGTGAATAACAGATTCAAGAACTCCACTAACTCGTCAACCAACAATTCATTGACTAGTACAAACCAATATTAAATCAACCTCCATCTTGATGGGTGAAAACAGGCTTACGCGAATAAACGAACGAATTTCACAGTACGTCAGATCGTTTAATCTCCATATTATTCAATTAATTTAAATACTTTCAGCAAGTACTTTGCTATGTTTAAGCCGCTTTTGTACTAGCAAAACTTTGTCGCAAGTTCTTCGTGGAATTAAGCTCCAGAAGCTACAGACTAGCGATCACTCCGTGTCGAATGTATTTCAGAGTTTAGGGGTAAATTTGAAATAGTTAATAGGGTGCGGGGTTCGCAACATTAGCTTTGTAGGACGGGGTGTAGAATTGCACTTTGCGCTATTTCGAAAAAGTTTGTTTTGTTTTGTGTTAGAACACATCAAAAATTCAATTGAGGAATAAGAAACAATCACGCCACGCAGAAGGTTAAAAACTCAGTGTCTGCGTTTTTTTACACGCTTTATATTAGCTTCACTTGTATGTATGTTTGTTTGTTTGTTTGTTTGTAACCGACTCCTTTGGGCGTGATTTTGACCCACTTCCAGACTTCCGAATGATTTGAAATTTGGCAGGTCTACATAATTCCGGCATAAAGAAATTTTTGTGAGGAAAAAAACAAAATGGCGGCTCCAATATGGCGGACTAGTTTCGTGATTATAGTCCGATTCGCTGCAAAATTGGTATCTAAGGGTTTTCTTGCTCGGAGATAATGATTCTTTTGTCAAAATTGTAAAATTCAAGATGACGGCTTTAAAATGGCGGCCGAGTTTTGTGATTATGGTTTGATTCTATTCAAAATTGGTATGTGGGGGTTTTTGGGGTCGAATATTATGATTCTTCTGTAAAAATTGAAAAATTCGAAATGGCGGCTTCAAAATGGCGGCCGAGTTTTGTGATTATGGTCTGATTCTATTCAAAATTGGTATGTGGGGTTTTTAGGGTCGAAGATTATGATTACCTAATTTGATAAGATTATTCCATTTTTTAATTTGCAAAAAAATTATAAAAATAATAGTTTAAAAAAAATAAAAAAACACGCTTTTATAAAAAAACACACTAAAAAGTAGGAAATAAATAATAGTTTGAAAAAACTAAAAAACACGCTTCTATAGAAAACCAGACTTGGAAAATAGAAAATTAGAAAAACATGTATTTTATTTAAAAAAAAAGCGTGGGGTGCATGGTATCAATAATTATATAGTACATTACACACCTAGGGCAGTAAAGTAAGAAATGTCTCAGATCACAGGTAATTGTTGACCGAGGCGATACCATGCACCCCACGTTTTTTTTAATATAAAATACATGTTTTTCTTATTTTCTATTTTTTTTGTCTGGTTTTCTATAAAAGCGTGTTTTTTTGTTTTTTTAAACTATTATTTTTGTTCATTACTATCCATTCTCCAATGAAATCGGTGGGCAGATAATGTATTGTGATGAACTTATCCGAATAAACATTATTATAATTTCTGTCAGAGTTCAGTAGGGATTTGGATCAGTATACGTTGAAGAAAAAAACTATTGTTGTTTTGCCGACGTTTCGAATTCAATTAAATTCATCATCTGTAACAATGGTTTCTCATAAAATAAGGAATTAAAAATAGTTGTTACGTGGCACGATGTATTACTGTAATTAACGGTTATGTAAAATGTTCGGAAAGTACTCACCAAAAGTAGATCTTTCCGAGTTAAAATCCTTAAAATGTAAACCGTACTCAGACGCGAATTATATAACTCGAGCCGGAATTAACTTTAAAAAAAACTTTTATTCAAATACATTTACAAAAATATTTAGATGTGAACAATTCAAGAATCAAATCTAGACTAACTACAATAATGAGAGAAGATCATGTCTAACAAGTAAAATGATGATATGAAGTTCTTGGAAAAATGTCGACTCTGCAAGCTTCCCATGGAAATGCTGAGTTGCGAAAATGGTGACTTGGCTATTCCCATAGTGTTCGTGGAAAAGGTGAATGTAACTCCTCCCTTCTCAGAAAGATCCATATATGGGGTGGATCGGTTCATTCGTCTTCATCGGTGGCCCTTGGAAATGGATGTAAGTTTTGGGAATTCCTCGTGGACGACTTTTTCATGGTGGGTTGGCTTGTTTGGCTCCCTCTCCAATATTTGGTCTTCAGGAAGTGACCCAGTAGGATAATTGATAATGCGACTAATAGGATGTATATTGGGGCCGTCCAAAGGTAAGCTGGAGTCCCTGTGGAAGTTTTCAGGGTGATTCGGTGGATTTCTTGTTGGTCCCTCTGGAGTCGATGCACTTGATCTAGAGGTATGTTGTGGATGGCCAGTTCGTGTTGATGTTTTTGGATGACTTTGGAAGTTTTTACTGCTGGCAATAGTAAGGGTTGTCCGGTTATTGTTTCTTCGTTGTTGGAATAAATACTCCTTGGGGTCTGGAAGCTGCAACCAATGGGTACTTCGATGAAATGAGGACCTCTGAGGGTGGCAAGGTCGCTCTTTTGGCAGTTGAATTTCACTTTGGTGGGTTCAGGAAATATCACGATGTAATGGGCAGCATTGATCTGTTCGACGATTTCATGTTCGATTGTTACTGGGACGGGCTCGCAGGTGTTCGGCTCTTCGTTCTTCAGATGGAGTAGCTGGTATGTACAATCGATTTGCCTCGATTGTTCGATTGGCCTTCCATTGGTACAATAATACACTGGGTGTGTATTTTGGCATGGGGTGTCTTCGTACTGATAAAATTGCTTTCCATTGCCAGATAAGGTTTGGAGGGAATAAGGATGGTTTTGTTCTCGGTTGGTACAGAGTATAGGTGGTAGTATGAATAGGTTTCTGGGAACATTACTGGGAAATGAACGATAAAGACTATTCGACTGTTAGAATGATATGATTCTACTTCCAAAATTTCATAGTATTCATGGATGCTAGAGTTATCGTTTCCAAATAATAGTTCTTCAGGTGAATGATGTTTAAGAAGTATTTGAATGATGAATTGAAGATCTTCGATTTTTAATATGCTATTATGAACAGTATTGATTCTCGCGAAGGTTATAGCATTTTCTAAGTTTGATAGTATCCCTAATAGAATGTTCAAAATTGCATTTATTTGATCCAAAGAGGTTTTTGCTGTAATGTAACCGTTAAAGTCAAATTTAAGTTTTTCAAGTTCAGCATCGAGTTCGATTATTTTGGATGTTTTCAAAATTGCATTTATTTGATCAAAGATTTTGTTGTTAATGATAATCTGCCTGTTGATGGTGGTTGCAATATTGTTTTGATTTGATTTTTAAAGTATTGATTACGTCATTCATATCTTTTGCCGTCTTCGGCATCTAAATTACCAGAAATTGTTTTGAAAACTGTACCAATTCCATTGAATATACCCTTTTGATCTTCTGTTTGGGTTCAAAAACTAAGTTTTGTTCTGCAAGAGTCAACTGGAAAGAAATATCATTATTGAAATTTTCAATTCTTCCATATAAAAGCTATTTCTACTCTGAATTAAAGATTTGACATTGTTCCATTGTTCACTAATTTTACGAAATTCTTTTTCTATGGGTTCTAGATCATAGAAATGAATAAACGTATGAAAGAAATTTCGTAATTTTGCATTTCCCAATTTGTAGGGTAAGATGCCAGGATTTGAGGAGAGGCTGGTGACTTTAATTTCTTGAGCTTCGTTGACTGCCGCCAGGGCGAGAAGAAGTCTGTAAAGTGATTTTATCCTGATTAAGAAGGGTCTTCTGAGATTGTTTTATGATACGTTCGTGGGTTTCCTTTGAGGGTTTCACTAGTTTTCACTGTTATTTCTTCATTTTTATGTACAAGGTGAGTTTTAAATCGAGGGCTTATTTTATTTCGCGCCCTAGTCTTGTGGTAAATTTGTTTTCTGGTTCGTAGGTCAGTGGTTCCTGTCTAGTTTTGTTGATTTTTCCTATTGATTTTTTCTTTCCGTCGTTTCATTTCCTCGTGTAATTTTTTGTAAAGTTCTCTCGTGCATTCTTTATGGTGGTCTATGTAATTAGTGTAAAATTGTTTTGGACATCTATGTCGAAAGGACTATTGGAATCGAGATGACCATTGATAATATCTATAGGACATTGTTTTGTTGCCGAATGTATTGAGTGATTGTATCCAAGAATTGCATATGGCATTTGATCTAAAATGTTTAAATCTTTTCTAGTTTCCTGAATAACTCTAAGATGTTCAATAAGTGTCGAATGGAATCTTTCGACTGTACTATTAGAATTTGGATTCAAGCTGTAGTATAATGTAATTTGATTTTATGTAATGAGGCGAATTCATCTATAATTTCATTTTGAGCTCAGTACCCTGATCAAGAACTAACATTTTAGGAGAGCCGTGATGAGTCATAAAATTCAAGAAAGCTTTAGAGATGTGAATGGCAGTTAGTCCAATGAGAGGGTAAGCTTGGGCGTATTTAGAGAATTTGTCAACTAGTGTTAGAAACTTTTGTCCTTTTACGGTAAATACGTCCGCATGAACAATTTCGAAGGGTTTGTTAGGAGTTGGGGTGATTTCGAACTTTTGCTTAGGGGATTTCTGTCATATTTCATTCTATTGCAAATTTCGCAATTATTGATATATTTTGTTACCGTACTTCGAATGTTGGGCCAATAATATCTTTTTTGATTTGGGCTTCTGTTTCATTGATACCACGATGATTAGTTTTGCCTTCGTGGCACAATTTTACCATTTCGACTTGTTCTGTGGATTTGACATCTTCAACTACATTATTACAAATAATGAGTTTGAAGGCAGAGTTTTTGAATGTGTCACTCAGTATTTTACACAGTTTTGGAATGAAAGCTTGTTTATCCAAATTTATTGCAAATGTTTTGTTTGTGGTGGTAAATTCTTTGAATGTTTGTAGAATATCGTGTTCGAAGTTATCTTCGGATATTTGGATTGAAGTTCTTGTTTTGTTTTCAAATAGGCGTTTTATTTTGGCAACCCTGGGAATGAAAACCACTTTCAGAAACAACTGATTTTGGAAATAATTGATAGGAGTTTCTGATATTGGAATTTCGAGAGTCGGATTTTCGTTACTGGTATGTACAGTCTCGTTTTCATCTTCGTCTCTATTTTCAGGGTTATTATCGTCAATTCGTAAATCAGCGTCATTGATATCCGGATTTTCGTCAATGTTTACATCTATCGATTCTGTGTCAATTTCTTGGTCTTTGTTGGTTTGATTGTCTGATGGAGGTGGTTTTTGTAATGATAATGCTTTGTTGAAATTTTGCATATATTCAAAAATTTCATTTGTATTGATTTCGTTAATTTTTATTCGCGATAAAGCATCTGCGTTTGAGTTTTGGGTGCCCTTCTTGTATAGAATGGTATAATCGTATTCGTCAAGTTTCAAACGCCATCTAGTCAGTCTCGCACTTGGATCTTTAATACTGAAAAGCAATGAAGGGCTTGTGATCGCTGTAAATGAAAAATTTGCGACCATACAAATAGGGACGAAAGTATTTCGTGGCCCACACAATCGCAAGGAGTTCTCTTTCGATTGTGCTATAGTTCTGTTCGGCCTCATTCAAGGTCCTGGAGGCATATGCAACAGGTTTGTCACTACCCACTGGACCCTGGGATAGCACGGCGCCAATAGCAAATTGACTGGCATCGGTAGACAAATTGAAAGGTTGAGTGAAGTCTGGGTATTGGAGGATCGGGTCGTTCGTCAAAAGTTCTTTACAAGTTTCAAAACATTGTACATATTCTGGGTTAAGATCAATTTTCGCGCCTTTCTTCAAGCATAGAGTCATGGGTTTGGTAATTTTGCAAAGTCAGGGATAAATTTTCGGTAATAGCCGAGAAGACCTAAGAAGCTTTTATCTCTTTCGTAGTTTTGGAATAGGAAATTTTTTACTGCTCTGATTTTATCGGGGTTTGGCTTGATTCCCTCTGTCGTAATTATATGACCTAGGTAGGCTGTTTCCTTCTTAAGGAATTCTGACTTGTCCAGCTGTATTTTAAGATTTGCTTCGCGAAGCCGAGTAAAACTTTTTAAATTGACAAGGTGTTCTTGCAACGAAGTTGAATATATTATTATGTCGTCGAGGTACACGAGACATATTTCATTTTGGAGTCCTTTCAGGATGTTATCCATCACTCTCTGAAAGGTAGCAGGAGCGTTCTTAAGGCCGAAAGGCATTCTGAGGTACTCGTAGTGACCATTTTCAACATTGAAAGCGGTTTTGGGAATGTCATCCGGGTGCATCTCGATCTGATGGAACCCGCTGGCCAAATCGAGGGTCGAGAAATAATTACATTTACCTAATTTGTCAAGAACATCACTAATATTAGGAATAGGGTATCGATCATCGATGGTTTTTTCATTCACCTTTCGATAATCCACGACTATCCTCCATTTTCTTTTGCCAGAGGCATCCGCTTTTTTGGGTACTACCCCAAATCGGGAGGACCAAGGTGAATCGCTCGGTCTGATGATATTTTGTTCTAACATTTTCTGTATTTGGGAGTTTACTTCGGCTTTATGAACGAATGGATAACGATACGTTTTGTGTAAACAGGAATTTCATCTCGAGTTTTAATTCTATGTTTTATCTGATTTGTAAAGTTAGAGAATTTTCGTCAGGGTGGAATATGTCCGAAAATTTTCTACATAATGTCAATGTGTGGTATCTTTCTTCGTCATTCATGTGATCTGTTCTGATTGAATTTTCAATGTCCATCATTTCATTGGTGAAGTAATTTTCTCGGATTTCCATGTGATAGAATTCAAAATTATTTTCAACAGGAATTGATTTCATGGGGTAAATTAGAGTAAATTTAATATCATCAGTTGAATTATTTCGTATTTCTACAGTAGCCCAACCATTAATGGAAGTGGTTAATGTTTCTGGTATAACACAGTTTTGAATTACTTGTTGAGGGATTATTATTTCGCCCGATTTGGTGGTGACTGGTATTCTAATTTGCGTTACTGTATTACTAGGCAATAATTTTTCAAAAAGCATTTGGGGATTTGCATTGAGATATTCGATAATCAATTCTGAATTGGGCGTGATAAATCTTGAATTTGAAAAGTCTAATTGTACGTTCAGTGATTGGATGAGATCGATTCCTATAAGTCCATCAAAAACATTGTGAAATTTATATGCGTAGAATTTCATAATTTTATCTTCGTTAAATTCCTCAAAAGTAGGTATGGTTACTGAAAATTCATGCTTTGAAGAAGCGAAGGAGGTTGAAACGACAAAAGGATCACGAATTTTATATTTTGCAAAATATTTTTCAATAATTTCGGGATCTAAAAATGATTTAGTAGCTCCCGTGTCGATAAGCAATTTTAAGGGTGGATTTTTTATATTGACGTACGGTAATTGTCTTCTGTCAAATGAGTTGTGGAATTCAATCATGTTTGTGTGTTTTGAGGGGGAACCATTTGAAAATCCTCGCGATTTTCATTAGATAGATATTCGACGAATTCGTCATTCTCATCAGGGGGGGCTGCTCTGAGTAATCATATGGGGATTCTGAGGGACATTCTTCGTCAGGGTTGGAAACATCAAGATATTCGGTATTGTATAGTTCTTCGGAAACCCATTTTCGATTTTGGGTTATGGGTTGATTTGCACTGAATTGTCTAGTGGTAGTACTCATCGGGGTAGATTTGTATTGATTCGGATTTGAGTTTGATTGGGTTTCCAAACATTTTTTGGTGGGCCAAAACTTGTTGGTTACTTGGGAATCTTTGAATGAAATTTGGCCTCGGCTGGACATTGATTGGTCCCGTCGGGAAAGAAGGTTTATATTGAGATGAGAAATTTTGCTGAGGGGTATTGGAAAATCGAGGGTTTTGATACCTGAAATTCTGGTTGAAATTTTGAAATGTTCTTTGTTGATTGGTTTGAAATGGCCTAGGAAAGCTTTGATTTTGATGTATTGGGTGAGATTGTTTCCTCACTTGTACATTGGAATGTGAATTGGATTGATTCGAAGAAAAAGAATCTTGTAAATATTTTATATTGTCTTCTTTCCTTATGAAATTGATTGCTTCTAGCATAGTTTTAGGTTCTTTAGTTCTAACCATTACACCTATGGGGTTTCTTAGCCCCGCTAAAATACTTCAAGGGCCTGTTGGTTATACATGCCCTGTTTGAATTTCCTAATATTTATATCAGGTTCGTGAATAGCAAGATAATTTGAAATTGTATTTAGCAATTTCCTCACTTTGTCATGGAATTGGTATGGAGTTTCGTTCGGTAATTGTCTCGAATTGTTTAAATCCAAAGACAGACAGTTTTCATTTCTCGGATCACTGAAGTTACGAATAAGTTCATTTTAATTTCATCGATATTATTAACACAACTTATATTCACAACTTCTCGTGCTGGACCTTTCAGTTTGCTAATGATTGTTCTGAATATTATTACATTTTGATAATCTCCTGAATTTTCATTATTAAAAAAGTGCGTAACAATGCTGTTCACGCTTTCGAGGAAAAAATTAAGTTCATTAACATTGCCGTCAAACTCTGGAATGGTCTCAGCATGGACCTTTGTGAAATTCGGAACTGCTGGCATGATTTTTTCGATATTATTTATTCCAATTGGATTTGAAATTGTACTTTCGTTCAGTGAAAAATTGCTTAAAATATCGTCAATGAATTTATATCTAGCTCTGAGTTTACTTCACGTTCACTAAAGGATGGGGAGAAACTAGAGGAGTCTGACATGAAAATCAAAAATGACTTACAGTACGATCCTTTTCGGCATCTGGTACTGGCCTGGTTTCTGATGAATTGTTGGTATTCCGGCTTCGTCTCCAGGGAACATACGTTTTCTTCAATCGAACCGTAGGAACTTTTCACGATTGTTACTTAACTATTAAAATAGAAAAGTTATCCGCGTTGGATTCTCGTAACAATCCTACCGACTGCGCCAATTATATAACTCGAGCCGGAATTAACTTTAAAAAAAACTTTTATTCAAATACATTTACAAAAATATTTAGATGTGAACAATTCAAGAATCAAATCTAGACTAACTACAATAATGAGAGAAGATCATGTCTAACAAGTAAAATGATGATATGAAGTTCTTGGAAAAATGTCGACTCTGCAAGCTTCCCATGGAAATGCTGAGTTGCGAAAATGGTGACTTGGCTATTCCCATAGTGTTCGTGGAAAAGGTGAATGTAACTCGCAGTAGATACACAAACGAAAATCCTCCGGCACAATAGTACATACAGTGTGACAATTTAAAAACTCACAATAGGCGATGTATCACAAACAAAAGATGATAACAAAAAATGCTCGAATTTATTTTTGTAGGGGAACTGAAATGATATAAAAGAGAACTCACCCCCATCAACCCCTAGGCCCCACCTACCCCAACTAAAAAAGTTTAAATAGTCAACCCCTACTTGTGATACATCATTGAAAAGCCCATGAAAATTGATATCCAATGGTATAACCAATAACTGTACAGGGTGAATCAATAATTGTGACCCCTTACATTAAAAGGAAAATTCAATGAAGTACAAATTTGTTAAAAATGTCAATAAAGAAAATGTTCAAAGTGGTTTCCGTTGTTTTATAAACAATATGTTCACAGTTTGCAACAGGTTTTGCAAAAAAGGCAAATTAAAGTCTTTATTCAACAACAAAAAGTACCTACGGACACTTATCATTGAAAATAAAGTGTTATTGGCCTTCAGAGCTTTTTAACATTGTATCATAAGTAGGGGTATGTTTGTTTTTGAAATTGTTGAATATTAATTTGGTAATTATTGATATAACCTGTACAATTATTATTTATACCATTGGATAGCATTTTTTATAGGCTTTCCAATGATGTATCACAAGTAGGGCTTTGCTATTTAAATTCTCTCAGTTGGGGGTAGGTGGGGCCTAGAGAGTTCTCTTGCATGTCATTTTAGTTTTCCCTTCCTATCCTACAAACAGTTTTGAGCATTTTTTGATATAATCTTTTGTTTGTGATATATAGCCTATGTAAGTTTTCAAATTGTCACACTGTATATTCTAACAAGACAACTGAACACTGAGGTAAAAATGTAAGATTAGGAAGAGTTACGAGAATAAATAAAATTAAATAAAATTCTGAAAAACAACAGAACTTGACCTGCAGGGGCTTCGGAAAAATGGGTTATTTTGAAATGAAACATTGATAAAACATTTTTAGGGCTGTACGAAAGCAATTTGATCAATCAATTGATCAGTCTATTTACCGGTTAAACTTTGACATTTTTTCATTTTTGACAGATGTCAATTGCAGGAATATTTTTGAATGTTCTGGATACAATTGTTCAAGGGCTTTCAAATTACATATTGCAAGTCAAGTTCCGTGTGATATAGCTTCTGTAATTTTTTAATAGTGACACTTCCGTTTGACAAATAACACCAAAAACTAATGGTCGCATTCGTGGCAGAAACTGTATCTCCACACTGAATGTCAGCTCAATTAGTCAAACGGCAGTTATCCTGGAAGATTTCCGTCGATATCTCGATTTTTTTTACAGGATTACATTACTTGACCACTGAGGGGGGGGGGGGCGGTCAAGTAATATAACAATGGAACTATGCCAGTGTTTTCATTAATGATAGGAAAACAGGTGTTGACGGCAATAATAATGATAGTAATGATAATTCATCCCGAAATTTTGTTAATAAAATTGAAAAAGGCAGAATTTAATCCATTGATGTCACTTCTTGCGTTAACGCTTTCGTGTTTGTGAATTTGGATCGTTTCACTGAAAAGTCTCTCTCATGTTCAAACATTCGTCATTTCAGGTACCTACCAGTTTGTCCCACATAGCATTTATTACAGTTAATACAATTGATTATATATACAGTGCTTCTCAAAAGTCCCCTCCCCCCCTCTTATTTTTGGAACGATTATACATAAACAAGTGAAATTTGGAAACTGAATATTAAAGGTTGTAAACTTCCCTACTAGTGATGATAGATGACGAAATCGTCAAAGATGACGTCACAAGGCCATTGTGACCAATAATTTCAAATGGAACCCTACGCCAAGCGACACCTCTTTTGGAAGGTATCGAAAAAACCTATTCAATGATACTAATTTTGTTTGTGTTTATAGCAGTTTTAATGGCTCATTAGTAAACATTAAAATTTATATTCCATTCAGTATGATATTAATAACAGATTTAAGAATCAGTATCTACTCAAAGAAATTGTTCGAAGTGACCTCCATTTACTTCCTGACAATGAAATATCCTATTTTTAAACTCTTCTCGTAATTTTGCAAATGTGTCTGCGGAAACAGCCTCCTATTCTGCAACAATACGTTGTTTTAAAACGTCAATATTGTCAGGTTCAGTGGCGTAAACCTTCGATTTAAGGTACCCCCGCAGAAAAAAATCCAAAGGTGTGAGGTCCGGTGATCGAGCTGGCCATTCCGTTAAACCTCGTCGTCCAATCCATCTACCACGATACTCCTCATCCAAATACCGTCTTACTGCACCGTATCAGTGTGGAGGAGCACCATCCTGTTAGAATGTTATTTCCAAATTGCCGAATTCATCTGGATTATTTTCCAAAATTTCAAGGATTAACGGTTCTATTGCGTTTTGCAACAGCTCCAGATAAACCTCACCAGTTAAATTAGTATTTGAAAAAAAAGGTCCAACGATGTGGTTTCCCAGGATACCTGCCCAAACATTCACCTTCTGGGGAAATTGGGTATGTGTTTCACGAAACAGGTGAGGATTTGCGTCACTCCAATACCTCACATTCTGTGTATTTACATTTCCATTCAGATAGAAAGTACTTTCATCACTAAAAAAAATTATTTTGACATAGTCTGGCTGTTGGTTAATTTTAGTTTCCATATTTTCACAAAATTCTAGTCTTCGGTCTGGGTCGTCGTCTGAGAGTTGATGAACCATTTTTAATTTGTATTGATGAAATTTGTTTTTTTTCCGAAACCCTGTGTACTGTACTTCGACTAACTTCACAGGTAGATGCAACGTGAGTTGTTGAAGAAGTGGGATTAACTATTACTTCTGCCAGTATATCAATTTTTTTCTCATCAGAAATTTGTGGTCTGCCAGATCGTTTCGCATCATTAATACTACCCGTTGTTTCAAACTCACGAAGAAGCTCCCTTAAATAAGTCCTAGAAACAGGGCGATCGGGAAACCTCTCATTAAAAATGCGTTCTGCTGCATGAATATTTTGTCCAGTTTCACCAAGAACTAGGATCGCTGCTACTTTATCACCTAAAGCACGTACCATTTCGCTTCTTGAAGCCCTTAAACGTTCGGCTCACAACAGTTCAACAAATTATTAAAATGTACAAAAATATTAAAGTACCAAAAGCTGCCAAAACAGTTGAACGTTCCATCAACAATACACAAATTATTAAATGTACAAAAACTTGGACAATTACAAAAACGTCGAATAAGGGAGACTAACAAAAACGTCAGCTTATTTGACAACTATCCAGAGGCGGAGCTTGAATTTGGAATTTTAGTATTAACTGATTCAATTCATCACAGCTTTGCGTTTTTTAAAAGCGAGTTGCCAAAACTGCCATAAACACAAACAAAATTAGTATCATTGAATAGGTTTTTTCGATACCTTTTAAAAGAGGTGTCGCTTGCCGTAGGGTTCCATTAAAAATTATTGGTCACAATGGCCTTGTGACGTCATCTTTGACGATTTCGTCATCTATCATCACTAGTAGGGAAGTTTACAACCTTTAATATTCAGTTTCCAAATTTCACTTGTTTATGTATAATCGTTCCAAAAATAAGAGGTGGGGAGACTTTTGAGAAGCACTGTATAACATTGGATTGTAACTCTAAAGGAGTTTTTCCTTTTTGTCGCGAAGTTATTATTATTATAGAAGTCCAGTCGATGTCCTTCTTGCTTTCGTAACCATTATTATTCGACGGAGTTTTGTCCGCAATATTGTATTAATTTCGTTTTCTGAAATTATAGCAATGGAATGACAATATTTCCTGGTATGTAGGTGAAATATAAAAATCATGACGTATACTGGAAAGTATTAAAGAGTTGAAACACGGAGATAGCATTCATGAAACAGAAAAATAGCCGAGTATACCGTAACGGGAAAATATTATTTTCTCCAACGATCGTTTGGTACGAACACATCGTGTTTTCGTCCCAGAATTCGAGAATATGTTGCAGTAAACGTAGTAAGGCTAGCATTTTTATTAAAAAATACGTACATGGACAAATGTCAACTAATTCATGCTAACCGAAACCTGAGCGTTCTTCACTTCTGTATTTTCCTTGAAAATAGAAGAGAAATGGACACTTTTCAGTCTAGAGTGATGAAATCTGTTTTAAAAGATATGTTTATGATGCATTCGGCGATTCTGAATAACCAGATATTTTCTCAGGACAACTGGAATCTCTTTTCATATTTCATAATGTTCATGACTTTTTGTTCTGTAATGTACCGAACAAGAAAAAAACTGAAATATAGTCCAATTGGAATAACCTCCAAAATGAATATCGTCCTCAAACCCTGAATTTAACTGTAACTATTTGTGAAGTTTTGCTGCTGTCTTTCGGAGTTGTAGAATACTGATACTTATAGTTATTATCGTAAGAGACATCTGAAATTTACCCTGCTGAACAATTGCTGTGAAAATCAAGCATGAAATGTTTTTTCCCATATGTTAATACTTATCCACCATTTCTTAGGCAATGACGGTCACATTTCGAATGTTTTTCAGAATATCCCATTTTCTACATGGATACACGCTATTCATACACAAAATTACTAGGTATTAAAAGATACAAAAAGAACCTGAGAGCAGATGGATGTTCATTTTGCTCAGAATTATGGTTGCTTTATATACAAGCTCTCCGGCAATGAGTTGTAAAACTTCAATGTGTGCAAAAAAGATTTTTCAGAGATTCAATCACGAATGACCGCGTTCAAAGCTCCGGGTTTCTATTACTTTTACTTTGTAGAGTTAACAAATGACAGGATTAGTAATTAAAGTTACGATGTTGAATTAAATATTTCAGTTACGAATTCTCTTTTAAGTCCTTAGGGAAGTTCTGGGTAATATGGAAATAGTCGGATTTGGATGAGAGAACTCATTACATATTTTTTAATGAAAATTTTCGTTCACCTGCAACTTATCGGGATTTTGTGAACGTGGAGTATATATTAATATACGGAAGTTGAAAAAACACCGCAATACAATTTTTGTATTCAAATCTTTCAAACCTTCATTCAACTATTTCCATTGAAAGTTGGAAATGCCAATTTTGTAAACGAGGAAATGCAGAAAATACCAAGATGATTATTGAACAGGAACAATAAATCAATCATTGATTATTATCTAGTGAGCAAAGGTAAACAGAAAAATTCGAAAGACAGAGAAGTCAAAAGATAAGCAGAAATTGGAGCGGTAATGTTACTTACAATGCAAGCAAAATAACTAGAAGGAAAACAGAAGAATTATGAAAAATTCCAAACAGATGAAATACTGATAACAAATAACACAACTGTAGGAAAAATATGGAAAAAATATGGAAATGCAATTATAGAAGCAGATAAACGAACATGCGGGGTGACACATATAGTGAAAACGGCAGCGAAATACTTAAAACAAATTAAATTTCGGATTACGAAGAATATGAAGGAAAAAGGGCAATCATAATTGAGGACAAAAAATCAAATAGCTGAAAAATAAAGAAAATTAAATAAAATAAATTTTGAATAGAATTGGACCATAATCAAGAGATCGTCGGCCATCTTGGAGCCGTCATTTTTATTTCATGAATTTTGACAAAAAATGCATAATTTTCGACCCCGAAAACCTCCACATACCAATTTTGAATAGAATCGGACCATAATCACAGAGATGGTCCTCCATTTTTATTTTATGAATTTTGACAGAAAATTAATGATCTCCGACCCTATAAATCATCACATACCAATTTTGAATAGAATTGGACCATATTCACAAAGATCGTCGGCAATCTTGAAGCCGCCAATTTGATTTCATGAATTTTGATAAAAAATTCATATCTTTGACCCCGAAAACCCCCACATACCAATTTTGAATTGAATCGTACCATAAACTCAAATCTCGTTCGCCATCTTGGAGCCGCAATTTTTTTTCTCTAACAAAAATTTCATAATGTATTAACACGTGAACTAAGAACACCTGCCAAATTTTACGTTGATCAACTAGAAGTGGGTCAAATTTAACTTGTAAAATTCAATCACACACATCGAGACAGGTGAAACTAAATAAAAGCTTGTAAAAAAAATCAAAGCCAATAATATATCATCAATCACAAAGAAGGTAATATATTAATATAAGGAGACAAGATAATGAAAGATGGCGACAACATTTGAAAGTCCTCTCTGAAGAAAAATATATAGAACATACAAGAGATATTTTGGAATATTTCTTGAGTATGGTGATACATTAACTATCCCAAAAAAAAATTGGTTGAAATAAGGATCAATTTGAAGAAAAAACTATAGTTTTCTTGTCGGCGTATCACTTCTTATTAAATTCCTCATCGGGGATCTGATAATAGATCCATTTAATTATATTTTATAAAGGATGTTTGATAAAATGATAAAATAAATTCAACAGTTTATTGATATCGTATCATTCTGAAATAATGTTTTTTCCTTTTTTCTATAGTCCCAATATCATAGGCAAATCAATTATTTTCAGTAAATAGATGAGTAGCAGGGTATGAATTCCAATAAGCGTAATCGACTAAGTTCCTATGTTCAGATATTCGTTCTGTAAATGTCTGTATGACCTATGTAACTCATGTATATTTATGCACAAGTAAATTATATTTTCCAGATTATTCAAATGGCTTTTCCATATTGTTATATCAGAAGTTTTCATATAGTGAGGAATCATAAATTTCAGTATTAGAAATTATATTTTTTGTCGTTTAGATTGGAAACACTCCTAGATTTTCTTTTATATAAAAGAAATATCAAGATTTTTGCTCAAGTCGGCACAATTAGAAAATAAACTAATGAGGTTTGGATAATAGTCATGATGGATACTTCTTACGGATTTTTTAAATCATCCTATCCTTCCAAAGCACTGGTATCAAAATACTCCTAATTTTCTTGTACTATTTTGTTTCGAATTCACTCAGCGTCGTCGAAAATTATACGCGGAACAGCATAGACCCATTAAAATGTGATGACATTACATTTCTCGCTTCGCTGACGTTTATTCATCTCCATATAGCCATGGTTTGGTATAAGTAAGCTATTCTTTTCCTGCGGAATATAAAAACTGAACATTATTGAGGTTTAACGGGATACGCCTCCCAGTAACTTTTTTTCATTCGAAAATAACGACATTACGTCCGCCGGAGGAATATTTCAGCCTTTGGAAAATGGGCTTTACAAGTGATTCCTTAAATTTTATGTTATTGGAACAGGCACTATAATTTTTCACATCATAATGACGTTTTCGAATGGTGATCTGGATTAAATGACCACCTAAAATATGGTTACTTTGCTTGTATAGGTACCTCCGGACTTGTCAACGAATAATAAATGAAATTTTTTTCAACTATCTGCTGTCCATCCAGGCTTTTCCACCTTCCTCCTATGACTTCAGTGAATTCGCTGATTTCGATAATTGATTTTCACGTACGGTTTTTTCCATTTCAGATGTACCGTTGGTTTCTCTGGAGCTTGGTAGCACCCTAAACGGCAGTATCATCAAGGAGGGAGTGGATGTATACTTCGAATGTAATATCAAGTCCAATCCGTGGGTTTACAAAGTCAGCTGGCGACAAAACGTGAGTATTTAGGGAAATGTTGTTGAAAAATGCACCATATATTGATTTATGAATTCCTAACTGGAAAAAGCAATCAATTTATCAAAGTCAATATATAGCTCATCTCTGATTACAATGCTTACGATGCTCGTATGTCCTGTCCCAACATTTATGATTTTCAGTATGTTTTTAGTCTGAAGGTACCTACTGCTGCCTCCCCTTGTACCACCAAGTGAAAGGGAAGCAATCCCAGCAGTGTGTCCATAGCTACAGTGGGCACTGATCTCATTGCCTCTATAATACCTTCGCGGCAAGTCTTTATACATCGCTACTTTCGTTATAGCACTCCTGTGTTGTGACTTTGGCCACCACACCAAGGGAGCGTACGTTATGGCTGGCTTCACCACCATGTTTTACAGCCAGTGTACCATGTGTGGTCTTTGTCTCCATTTTTTCCATTACTGTGACTGGCCACGATGAGTGTGGTCTCCGCTTTTCTGGTCACTTTCATCAGATGTTGTTTCCAGATTAGTTTGAGTTAAATATCATCCCGAAATATTTGACTTTTCCCTCAACCTAACGTTTCTCCTCGGAGATTTATGGGCCTCAGTCCTTCTTCTCCAATGGATGTTACTAAGGCGGCATTCTGAGGGTTGATGTTCAGTTCCTGCAAATCCATCCACCCACCTACCCAGTTTAGGGCCTCTTGCATACTATCCTCAACCGTGGTGTTGAATTGTCCCTGTTATGACTATGTCGTTGGCCAAGAGTTGTCTGATCTTTTTTCTTGCATAGTCTTGCATAGTCCATTCATGACCAGATTCCATAGAACTGGAAAAAGAATTTCTTCCTATGGCATCCTCTAGTCGCCCGAGCCACTACATTTTCCTCCATCGAGGTTGTATGAATAATCTTGTTCATTAGCATTGAGTCTATCCAGGCCACTTTGTCTAAAAGACTTGATAGTTGAGTCATAGAGATATCATTAAAAGCTATTCATATGCCTAGAAAGGCTGCTAGTAGTACCTCTTAGTTTACCAGCATATTCTCCACTGTTTTATCTTATGAATAATTCAAAATAAGATTATGATTGCAATCTTCTATTGCTCAGATTCGTACAAAGAAGTTTTCATAATAATGTACAATTCGTAACCACAGTAATTATTGAAATAAATATCGATATCAGGTCAGCATAAAACAGAGTGATTCCTAATATATAACATCTCTTTTTTCAAAATACATAAAAATCAATTTTTCATTTGAAAGCTGCTGAATCGATCTGGAAGTTTCCTTTCTCTAGTAGACCTTCTCAGGCTGGGCAAACCGGAATGAGTTATATCATTATCAGAGTTCTCTCTACTGAGAGAACTTTTTGAACCTGATGATGAACCGGTCATATTATGATGAATATTATTATTGCCAGTAAAACCATTACTATTGCTACAAGTGAGCATATCAAAAATATCATCTAATGCATTTTGAATGTTTCTATCTTTCCCCGATTCAAAACACCTAGGTCTTAAATCTCTCCTATTACGTCTATATTCGCCTTGTTTTGTTGACACTATATAGGATCTTGGCGAATTATGTATTTTTTTAATTCCACCCTCTTCCCAAGCATTGCCACGTCTCAAATATACCTTTTCTCCTTCTTTCAGTTCACACATATTCTTGGCATTTTTATTATAATAATATTGTTGTAATGATTGCGATTCTTGTTTTCTCTTTCTAATATCTTTTTCTACTCTAGGTAACAATTTATTCTCTAGAATTGGAATTTTAGTTCTCAAAGTTCTGTTCAACATCATTTGAGCGGGTGATTTATTTATATTCTTAAGAGCCGTGTTTCGATACTCCATCAACATGGAATATATATCAGTTCGTTGTTGCAAAGCTTTAGTCAACATTTTTTTTGCTATCTGTACTGCCCGTTCTGCAAGTCCATTCGACTGTGGGTAAGTTGGACTACTTGTTGTTAGTATTATATCCCACTCTTTCGCAAACATTTTGAAAATGTGACTACTGAAAGGCATATTATCTGACATTATTTCTTCAGGAATGCCATGACTCGAAAATACATCTTTCAAAGCTGTTATAACACAAAGTGCAGTTTTTCCTTTCAATTCTTTGATTTCTAACCAATTCGAATAATAATCTATAACTACAAGATAAACTCTTCCATTGAAGTCTAAAATATCTGTACCTACTTTTTGCCATGCTCTTTTAGGAATTGAATGAGGAAGAAGTAACTCTTTTTGATTATTATTTTGGAATCTTTGACAAATATCACAATATTCCACAAAACTTTCAATATCTTTACTGATTCTAGGCCAATACAAACAGTCTCTTGCTTTCATTTTAATTTTTTCTATTTCTTGATGCCCTTCATGTAAAAGATCGAGCATTCTCCTTCTCAAACACGTTGGTACAATCAATTTATTATCAAGAAATAAAAGATCATCAGAATGCGACAATGATGTTTATACAGACCAATAAGCTTTGGCTATATCATGAACATCATTTTTACTTTTCGGCCAACCATTCTGGTGATAAAATGATACTTTTTGTAAAACGCGATCATTTTTTGTTGCAAGTTGAAACTCTAATTTTCTCTCAGGAGTTATGGACAGATGTTTTGAAACAGAATGAACTATATTTTCTAATTCAGGATCGTCTTCAACTGGATCTTTCAAATAAGACCTAGACAAAGTATCAGCAAGATGCATTTTTGTTCCAGGAATATACACAATTTTCAACTCATATCTAAGCAATCTTATCATCATTCTTTGTAATCTACTTGTAGCCTTTGTTATATCACTGTTATTTGTTTACCATATACATATTGATGAAACTTTTCAACAGAAAATACGATTGCATAATTTTCAATGAATCGTGATACATAATTGACAGTACCTAAAAATCTTCTCAGTTCCTCTTTATTACTAGGAGTATCCATAGATAAAATAGCTTTGATTTTATCGGGGTCAGGTTTGAAGCCCTCTGAACTTATGATATTCCCCAAAAACTTAACTGAATCAATTCTATATTGAAACTTCTCCTTGTTAAAAGTAATATTATTTTCTTTCGCAGTCCTGAAAACTTTCTCTATGATCATATCATGCTCATCACTATTTTCCCCTGCAATTATGAGATCATCAAAAACATTCAATACCCCCTTTATTCCCCCAAATATTTTCATGATTTTTTTTTGAAAAACTTCCGGGGCTGACTTGATTCCGAACGGTAACCTTAAAAACTTGTACCTTCCAAACGGAGAGTTGAAAACACACAAGTCTGAACTTTCATCATCTAACTGAATTTGCCAGAATCCTGAACTCATATCTATTACTGAAAAATACTTTTTACCATTCATTCGAGAAATAATATCATCTTGGGTGGGTATTGCAAAATGCTGTCTTTTTATAGCTTTATTTAAATCTTTGGGGTCTAAACATAACCTGAGAGTTCCATTTTTCTTTTCAACAATGACCAAACTATTCACCCAATCAGTTGCGTAATCAACTTTTGAAATTATTCCTGAAGCTTCCATTTCAAGAAGTGTTTGTTTCAACTTTGGTTGTAAGGTAAATGGAACTCTCCTACATGCATGAACAACTGGAAGCACATCTTTATCAATTTCAATGTGATACTTTCCTTCCAGTTTACCCAGACCTTTGAATATTTCCGAATATTTTCTGAAAATTTCCTCTTTTACTGACCCGCCTTCAATGATGTTGATCTTATTTTCTTTGAGAATGTTTAATCTTACACAACCATTCAAACCCAAAATAGGTTGAGATTCAACAGGGGTAACTATAAATTCAAGTTGGATAGAATTTTCGCAAATAAGTGAAATTTTTCCTTTTGATTTTACTTTGAAATTCCCAAAACCTACCAAAACTATATTTGTTTCAGTAAGATGCAGATTCGGATTAATAATTTTCAGAGATTGAAATACACGTTCTGGCAAAATATTTACTTGCTTCCAGTATCCAGCTTGAAGTTTATTTTCATTGTCTCAACCTGGATTATGGAATACCAAGCATTTGGAGTTTCATTAATTTTTATTTCAGTTATGAGAAATTCATTTTTATGTTCACTGATATCATCCATATCAGGACAAATAACTTCTCTTACCTTCTTATTCATATTGAAATTATTATTTCCAGTAAATTTTAATTTACAACAGCTTTCAAAATGATTTTTACCTTGACAATAGTTGCAAATTTTTCCGAATGCTGGACATTCTCTGTATTTGTGCCTTCTGTTACATCTAAAACAGTTAAATAAATGTGAATTATTATTATCAAATTCTTCATTTTTATTCGGAATTCTTTTGGTGCGCATATCATTTGTTTTTCTTGGTACTTCCTTTTTTTTCAGCTCTTCCACCATTTTGGATTGATCCTGCAACATTAGGGATCGCCTTTCGCTTAATTCTTGGGCCACACATAAACTATATGCTTCCTTCAATGATATGTCATTCACTTTCAATAATGCTTTCTGGACGGTTTTCTCGAACACTCCACTAACTATTCGATCTCTGATTAAACTATCCTCTAAGGATCGAAATTCACAAGTGGCTGCCTTGGTCTTCAAATTCAAAAAGAATGTTTGAAAGGGTTCCCCTTCATGTTGTTTGACAGAAAAAAAATTGAATCGTTCAATTGTAAGTTTTTCTTAGGGATACAATATGCTTCAAACTTGCTCAAAACAGTATAAAGTTATTTTCATCCCCATTCTTTTCATACTGGAACGTTTCCATCACTTCAATAGCATCCTCACCAATGAGATTCAATAATATACTGATTTTCCTTTTATCCGGAACAGTGTCCATACCAGAAGCAACCATATAAACTTCGAAATTACTTCTCCATTTCTTCCAATCAATCGAAGGATTACCTTTGATTTGTAGCGCCTGAGGTTTATTGAAATCTGTCATTCTGTCCTGTCAATTTAGCAATTTGAATTTTCACTCTGCTAACTTGAGTTCTGACTTTGCAAACTTCTTTTTCTATTTTCTTGGGTTCTTAACTCGCTGTCACCATGTTTTATCTTATGAATAATTCAAAATAAGATTATGATTGCAATCTTCTATTGCTCAGATTCGTACAAAGAAGTTTTCATAATAATGTACAATTCGTAACCACAGTAATTATTAAAATAAATATCGATATCAGGTCAGCATAAATACAGAGTGATTCCTAATATATAACATCCACTGTTTATATTAGTCCCAATGCAGTGGTCTATCTACCAGTGCCCCGTCATATCTTCTATCTTTTCCTGAGTCTTCATTCTAAAGAACATTGAACTCATGGCTCTCAGGGAATATTTCTCCATGGCTTTGATATACACGCAAGAGCTGAGTGGCATCTGAATATTTCACAGAGTCTACCATGCAGTAGTTCTGTTCCCTTCTGTAATAGTGCTGGGTAAATCCCGTCCGGTCCCGGTGATTTGTACAGTTCAAATGAGCTCAGTGTCCATTGTAATTTTGTCATAGTCCGCTAAGGTCCAACTTCCCCTGGAACCTCTTTTCTATTCTCATCAACAGATGTTTGTTCTATTCGAGCCCCGGGAAAATGAACCCCAAAGAATGCCTTTATAGTTTTTTTCGTAGTGATGTACCTCCTTGTGCATTTTTGAGGGGGTGTATTGCTTGATATTCGTTCATAGAGAGGATCCTTCGGAGTCTGGCACACTCCCCAGTGCTTTCTAACATCCACACAGTACGTTTCCTGGGAGTCCCTCTTGGCCTCCCACCTTCCAGTTTTCTTAGAATTTTTTAGTAATATGTTACTGAAGTTACATTATAGATAATTATTGCAAAATAGCGAAAAACGGTTTTTAAACTTTGTCAAAATGAGTAATATAATAAGTGCATTTGTATTGATTTCCGTTAGTCAACAAATAGTTCAACAGTTGCTGAAGTGATTATTGATTCATCATTATATTCAATTTCCCATGTATTCCACATAATATTTCACAAATTTCACATCAATTGTTTGATGAATAAAGAAGGTCTTTTTATCAAGAATATTTTTTATCGAATTGGAATAAATATTTTTGCCATTCGTAGACAATTTCTTCATTTGCCATATTGGTAGTATAGATTGATTCATTCCATGTGTCATATGTCTGGTTTGATCGATCGCTTATGTCCTATTTGAAGTTCGAATCCTATTTTTAAAGAGCACCAATGGACATATAATACGTTTACCATCCATAAAATGGCAATAGATCAGAATAAAACGACATGTTCACCATCACATCGCAGTTGATTGAATCCCATCTAACTTATTCGGATATTAAAACTATTTCAATATTGCGTTGTTAATTGTAATAAAAAAATGGCAAAAGTGCATTCATGTTAAAAAAAAAATATACAGCCAATTATTGGTGACGACAGCAAAACTTCTAATTTATCCTAATTCAATCACATAGCAGTAATGCAAATGTTTCACTTTTAATGCTAACTTTTGCAGACGATATATAATACAAAATATATTAAAACATATGATGCTATCATTTCACTTTTCTCAAATTCAAAAAGCCTTCAAATGTTCATTGAAACTTCAGTAGAGTGAAGAGTACGTCCGAATGATAATCAGTCTGGTTTTACAACCCTTGTTTCTGAACGGAAGATGTTGAAAATCAGGATTTAATAAATTTTCACATTATTATCGCGGAAAAATTTACAAAAGTTCTGCAAACTTTCGATGATTTGAAAAATAGCATTTTACATACTCTGATGAATCAGCAACCATTCAAACAAAACGGAAATGTTTGTTTTATCGAAAAAAAATTGTTATTAATCCCAATTTTTTTATGAAAATTCCAAAATTTCTGAAAACTCGAAAAAATAACTAAAATAATGTTCTTGAGAGAGTTTTACTTTGCAACCTCTTGCGTCAAACGGAAAATATATTTTTTCGTTAAATTGTTTTTTTTTATCAAAATAAGTATCGGAATTATTACAAAAGTTTCAAATAATGGTGCAAGTGGAGATGTCCTGACGTATGTTTTCATTAATCTGCAACACGGAAATAAGGGTGAAATCAAAAGAAAAATATTTTCGTATTCGTACTCTACCAAAAAAATCAAAAGTTCTGCAAATCGGGCAGACAACTCATTTTACCAATTGGTGGCAGTATAATAATTTGCAAACTATGTTACAATGCGAAACATTGAAAATTAAAAAAAAAAAATTTTTACAACACCTATCGACCAAGAAGAAGCTCGCCAATTCAATGTTGAAAGATAATGTTTTCGATATGAATTCATAACATCATCGAGAATCTCTTGACACGTTTTCATGATTTTCTTGATTCATAACAAAATGAAAGAAATATTGAGATTTACTCGTACAGTTGTATTAAAAGAGCAAACAATAGCGCGTCACAGGAAACAGTCGAATTTCTTCCTCACCCTGCCCAGATTAATTCAATGTCAAAATTAAAAGATGGCGGAAATATATTGTGATTTATGTTCTGATTCTATCCAAAATTGTTATCTGGAGATTTTTGGGATTGCAATAAATTATGAAGTACATATCTAAATTCGAGAATGAAGTTTTGTGATATATGTTTTCATTCGTATAGGAGTGTTCGATGTCGATGATTAAGATTTTTTTGTCAAAATTCAGGGTGGCGGACGGGTTTTTTCACTAATGGTCCGATTGATTCTTTTGAAAATTAATATCCTATGGTTTCTGAGGTCTAGAATAATGGATTCCATGTTATATTACTTTTTTCCTAAAAATCATCGTAACCAAAAATCACTAAAATTCTCGAATTTACAAAAATGCGTTGAATCATTTGCTCAAAAAAAAATCGCAATAAATGTTCAATCTACAACTGTGTTACGTCCCCTCTTTATTTTTAAATTTATATGAATCAAGAAAATAATTTTTACGTGTCGATTACATTCCAGTCCTCCATTTGAATTCAATAATTTTTCATGCGAAACCACAATTGGAGTAAGAAAGTCGAGTGAAAAGGTAAATTATAATTCAAGAAATAAATACCTGTAGAAATTCAATTTGAGATGTAATATAGATCTCACAAATTTTTATTTTTCAGCAACGTTTCTCTTTCATGATGAAAATTATGTACTTGCGGGATTTAAAATCAATAAAGTTTTGATATCCTTACTTCCATGGAGCATCGATTATTAATTTTAAAATCTCTTCGATTGCTATAAAGTCATGTTGTGACAAGTGAAAATTTTAAATTGAGAATGATTTCGTGTCGTTCCTAATGCAATAGAGAATAAATGTCTCCCAATACTTTTTTAGCAGAATTTAGCTCCTTCGAGTGTTGCATTAGAAAATGTTGGATTAGATTTATTTCGCTGATTAGTCGAAAGCAGTGATTGTTTCTAAGATGAATAATTAGTAAAAAAATTTGTAGTGGTTACCTACGTAACCGTATTATTTTTCGGATGCAATTTCAATTAACCAGTTCAAAATATAACAGATATACGCGATGGATAATCAAGTATTTAACTGGACCACTGTAGACATATGTCGGTCGGATATATATTTAAAACCTATTTGCACAATGTTTACAATGCATAGCCAAATTATTTAAAAAAATAAACCAATTATATAAAAAATGTTCCGTTGAACAATGACTGTTGCAAATTTCTTGCGTCACGTAAAATATTAGTCGTAATTATAACTGCAATTTGCAGAACCTTAGCAATTATTTCATCAATTGTAAAAATGCAAAAAAATTATTTTCGT
The DNA here is from genome assembly GCA_018342105.1 of Gonioctena quinquepunctata. NCBI lineage: Eukaryota > Metazoa > Arthropoda > Insecta > Coleoptera > Chrysomelidae > Gonioctena > Gonioctena quinquepunctata. The sequence goes on along the minus strand of JAFIRS010000937.1, from coordinate 37,766 downwards.
GAATAAATAGGTTCCGTTTTTCGGATGAGGTTGCAAAGTTACATATCCACTAAGATCGATATTCTCTTCATTTGCAACCACAATAGAAAACTTTTGTAATTATTTCAATGCCTGGGTGTATTAAAATCGGCAGCGTCGATAAAAAAAAAGACAAATAAATTATGCGTTTTTCAGAAATGGTTGTAAATGTACGTGAATATGTTAAACTTTTTTTCCATTCACTTATCTAATTTGCAGAACTTTTGTAATAAAAAATGACAAGAAAAACTAAAAATATGACAAAAAACAGGTTCGTAACTTTTACAAGGTTGCAAACTCAATGCATGTTGTAAAACATCATTACTATCGGTATGTCTAGTTTGCAGAACTTTTTCAATTTTCACTGCAAATATAAAGCATGAAAAAGTTTTCTACAATTAAAACAATGTTCCGTTCATCGAAGACTTCTACAAAATTTCATAGTTTGTTTTCATTAATGCACTAACATACCATTGAAGTTCGAAAACTTTTGGAATTAATGTGAATTGATTGTCTATTTCTACTGGCCTAACTATTCAAATCAATAGGCAAAAGAACATTCACGAATGTAGTAATGAAAATATTCAATATCTTGCACACAGTTCTGGGAGGAAATATGAGAAAAATAAACTCTGATTAGAATCTGGCAAATTAGATAGTCGATTCCAAACAAATTTTTATGAACCAAAAAAAAAGTATTTCTCCTTCCTTCATCGTAAGTCTGTCTGATAATCTTTGGAAATTCATTCATACATCCATTCTAAATTATTATTTTTCAGTCAATGCAACATTCAATGAAACAATCCCGAAATAAATCAAGAAATAGAATCATTGAGACAGTCAAATCTGTCAAAGACAGTCAAATCTGTTGACTACAGTGACTTCGTTGTTGTAACAATTCCAATTGTACTATTATCATCCGAAACTATATTCATTCCTTTTTCATATTTGTAATGTATCGAATCAATGCCGATATAAAATAAATATTATCATTATTATTATCACCCACTGGATGTATTGAAAGAATTCAATGAAAACTTCATTAACATGGGCGAAAACCTCGCAGAAAAGATAACTCCAGATATAAATTATAAAACACCAAGGAAACGCGTAACACATTCTCTCTCGCACACAATGAAAAAGAAATAAAAGAAGTGATTAGAAATCTGAAAAATAAGAAAGCAACCGGTTATGATAATATTAAGGCAGAAACACTAAAACAAATTTTACATTTCATTGCAGAACCACTGACATTTCTCATTAATCTTATAATCGATACTGGAGAAGTCCCGTCAATCTTCAAAATCTCAATGGTAAAACCAATATACAAAAAAGGTGATAAATTAGCTACAACAAACTACCGACCTATATCCTTAATATCCAGTTTTGCCAAAATATTCGAGAAAATCATCAAACAAAGAGTCTGGTGTTATCTAAAAAAGTATAAAATCATATCTGAAAAGCAATATGGATTTCAAGAAGGTATCTCAACCCAAGACCCAATAGCACGACTGATGGAAAAAATCTATTGTGACCTGGATGACCAGAAACCATCGCTAGCCGTATTTCTAGACCTAGCGAAGGCTTTCGAAACAGTGAGTTTTTCGCTTCTAATCGAATCCTTAGAGGATATTGGAGTACGGGGCTTACAACTAGATCTATTTCGGAACTATCTAGAAAACCGTTCTGGGTCCCTTGCTATCCATACCATACGTGAATAACCTATTTCTTCTGGATACAGCTGGAAAAATTATCACTTTCGCAGACGATACGGTCATATATTATAACGATGTGGATTGGGACAAGATTAAAATTAAAGTTGAAAAAGATTTTCTTAAAATTGAAAAATGGTTCAAAAATCAATTGCTCACCATAAATTTTGAAAAAATATTTTTTATACCTTTCAGCTCATATAAAAAAAACTTACCACATTTTATAAAACTACAAATCGTGGACAATCACAAAACTATCGAGATAAACTCAGCCACGAGTGTAAAATACTTAGGTATTCATATTGACAGCCACTTAAAGTGGGATACCCATATAGAATATATCATGAAAAAACTTCGATCGTTAATCTATTTATTCTAGAAATCCAGAAATTTTCTCCATCAAAATGACCAAATTACCCTGTATAATACCTTGGTAGTACCACACCTCAGTCATGGAATAATTGCATGGGGTGGAATACTGAAAACTCATCTACTTCCGCTAGAATATACCCAAGCGTTTTTACAAAATTATTCTAAGAAAACCCCATACATATTCTTCGGAAAAATTACTCCAGGAAATTAGGCTCTTTAATCCAAGACGAATACATTTCTATAATGCTGCCAACCACCTATTCAAAAATAAATACACTCTAGAAACCGCTCACAACTCCAGATACGACACCAGATCAAAAACCCTCTTTTCTGTTCCACACATGAGTAAAACTGTTGGACAAAGAAGTTTAAACTACTTAGGCCCCAAAATTATAAACTCGCTTCCGTTCGAAATTATAAATATACATTCCACAAAAAAATTCAAAATACTCCTAAAAAAATTCGTATCAGGAAATAAAACAATAGAAAAAATTATAGACCCCAAAAATAACTGAAAACAAAATATTTATATCCCAAACTTTTATACTTTTATATTTTAGATTATGTTTAATATTTTTAACTAAATTTTCCATTTTACATCCTATACTGTGTATACGTATATATTTATTGTCATTTTACTTTTCGTACCATTTTATATTTCATATAGCTTGTACCTTATACTTATATTATATAAAACTGAAACATTTACATTTATATATTTTTTTTTATCGCACACAGTGACTAGTGCTTATTCCTATAAGTGTCGACACTCGCGAATATATTCCAACGTTAAATTGTAAACATAGGAACTTGTGAGCCTTGTTCAATAAACGTTATTATTATTATTATTATCATCATCTTCATGAGATTCCGAATACAGATCTGTATCATTTATATGTGTTGACACGTTTATTAGCGCGGTACCATATATTGATCAGATTATAGATTTCAATTTCATACAATGTAATAATGTTCGACAATTTCCATCATTAGAATCGAACTGATTCATTTCTCTCACGAGTGTGTGAGCAACAACTTTGATCCGCTTCCCGTTCCAATATTGAAGAAGACATCTCGTTCCAGGGCAAACAACTCTACAACAACATCCACACAAACACGATAGTGAGCAACCAAAGTTTGGTGCTGCAATCCATTACAAGGGCTCGAACAGGGATATACACTTGTGTCGGACACAATCAAGAAGGCGACGGTGAGAGCAATCCGGTACAGCTTGACGTTAAATGTAAGTAAATTAAGTAGTTTGGCAGCCTTATAGCTATTAGTTTGCTTGTTGGTTATTAGTTTGGGGAAACAGTGTAAGCCGGAAGACTGTATGGAGTTTCCGTGCTGCCAGTTACAGAAAGTTATATCGGTCGAAGATTCATTAGGGCACTACTTATGCGTGTGAGTGTACGTCGATATATTTCAGTGCAGCTCCTACACATCCAATGAATACAGTAGGGTATAATTTTATTATTTTCTTGAAGTATCAAATCTAAAACAACGAAATGTCATATTTTAATATACACGGACGAGAAAAGGTAATGAAATTCAGACATAAAGAGAATCCAGATTGTCTCGCCTCGGCAATGCCATTACAATATTCCGAGCAGAAATATGCATCCAAGAATGCCTTGCAAGAGGCACAAGGTAGGCAAAAATATATACAAAGTACACTGAAAGCTCTGAAATCACACACTTGTGAGTCTAGTCTGCCTTGGGACTGCGTTCATCAACATGGTTAAATTTTTTATAACTTTTTGAACTCATATTTACAATATACCAATTTTCTCGGAAGTAACGAAATTAATTGTAACAATTGCACAAAATACTATGAAGGTAAAACAGGGCGTTATTTGAAGAAATGAAAATCTGAACATGACCCTCACAAGAAAACTGAATAAATATTGTTATGATATGGTTGCTTTATTATTATTTATTTATGATTTATAATTTGTTTCATTGCTTTCCCTATCTTTTTAATAATTTTGAAAAATGAATACATATCATAACAAAAGTAAAGACTCCGGCTATGTTGTCTTACCCTTTTTCAACACTCTTCTTACCTTATCCCAGCTCAGTCGGTACGCCTATGAAGAATGAGTCATCTCTATCATCAGCAGTCGGTTCAGTAGGTAGTACCAACTTGGGGCAAAACTAGATGTCAAATATATGGATAGGTGCTCAAGGGATACACACAGGTTGCAGGAAATCGTCAAATATGTGTTTTTTATCTAAATAAATCCTTATAAACTGACCTACTCTGCGTAAACTACCTTATGGAACTAAAAACAATAATATGAAATGGTGAAATTTGTTACGTGTGATCAATACTTGTTGAATGAATGTTTGAAAGTTATAAAAAGTCCATTGGCATCGAAAATTGTTAAATGTTCAGCCGAAAAGGACACAAGTGATCATGTATAAACAATATGAGTTTCTAGACCTGATCGTTGCACTTTAGTCAGTTCTGCGTATTAAATACCTTGTTATTCTTTTTTTGTGGTATTCTGTTGCCTCTTGGAAGTATTCGTGCTACTGGAAAATACAGCTTCCTTGCATCAAACCAACTTTCGTGCCAGAGAATGGCATTTACAGGATTTCTTGTTCTGTTACTGTTAGGTAAGTGGAATTTTCTTATGTGTTCATTCTCCCATTGATGTTTGAATTAATTATCACGGTTTTGGAGGGATTTGCTTGTTTTTATTTTTGTAGTTTACTATACTTTTCTTCCAAAATTTCATACGTGGTTTCGTTTTTTATCAAATTTTCATCTATTCTCCGCTTGTTTCAGTTCCTCTTGGCAACCCGCACATTTTGTTTATTTTCACAAAATTCAAAATATATTGCCACTTTCTATCCGATAATTAGTTATTCTAACTTATTCTAATGATTTTATTCACAATGTACTATTCTAGACCTTATATTATATCTACAGATTTGGATAAAATTCATATTTGACATTTTTCTAATTTTTATATTTCATTGTTTGCCTCGCATCGTTTTTGACATCTCGCTGTTGGGTTTCCTCCTGATATGATTTCACCATATAGGATGTTCTAACTTGTATACCATTTGAAATACAAAGTTTTTTTCATGAATTTCAAATTTCCATATTATTTTTATTGGGTGTTCAACATGAATATATTGTTGGTCACATACTTACGACAATAGAGATACTTCAGGACTGACATTTTGATACAAATGCGTTGACTAGAGCATGTTATAAGATTCTGGAATAGTAAAAAGCATAGAAAAATTGTAAAACAAATATAGCATGAACCACGATAACTTAAATACCTAATAATAATAATAAAGAATTATTATTTTAATTATTTTATAAACATTACCTATATACCTATACTATATACCTATATACCTACCTACCTACCTACCTATATATATATATATATATATATATATATATATATATATATATATATATATATATATATTGTTATGTTGGGAAATATTTATCAAATAATGAAACTGATAATTCATTATTATTATTAGGTAATTATGTTATCGGTGGTTTATGCTATGTTTGTTTCACAATTTTTCTATACTTTTTACTGTTCTGGAATCTTGTACCATGTTCTAGTCAACGCAAATGTCTCAAAAAGTCAGCACTGAAGTATCTCAATACATTCAAATTGCACAACCAATAAAAATAATATAGAAATCAAAATTCGTAAAAAAAAACTTTGGATCTCAAGTAGACGAAATGGTATTAAAGTTGGAACATCCTGTATGGTAAATCATATCAGAAGAAAACCCAACAGCGAGATGTCAAAAACAATTTGAGAAAAATATAAAAAAAATTAATACAGAAAAGTCTTAAATATGAATTTTAACAATTTTTTTACATATAATATAATATCTAGAATTATATATTGTAAATAAAATCATTAGAATAATTTGGAATAACAAAAAGTGATACAGTAAGTGGGAAAACATTTAGTTCGTGGAAATAAACAAAAAGTGTGGGTTGTCAAGAGGAAAGATATCAAGCTTGGGAGAGGAAAAAATGATGTGAAAAACTAAATCATGTACCAATTTAGAAGAACAATTCATTATAAAACACAAGAGAAAAACAAACAAAACTATCCTTAAACCTTATAAAACGAATCCAGATAAGAATGGGAAAATAAACCAGCAGGAAAAAACCACTCACCTTATAAATATAACAAAAGTCCTGTCCGTGACGTTGCCAGTGACAAAGGGGACCTTCTACAGAGGCTCTGAACTTTTCCAGATATCAAGAACATTTCTAACAGTCAGCAGAGCACCAAAAAGGAAGAATAGCAGGTATTTCAAAAACCAGAACTGAATAAAGTGAACATATCAGGACCAGACACTTATTTCGGTTATTTGGATCACTTGTGTCCATGCATTTGAAAATTCATTGGTTTTATATATGCTCATAGACTGAGCATAACCTTGAAACGTTATATTCACAAAGTATTCTATCACACATAAGCAAGTTTTACTATTTCACATCACTGTTCTGGTTTGGATGAGTTAGATATCGCAGGTTAGGTGAATTTAAGTACTTACTTTAATAAAAGAATAACTATTTGACGATTTTTTCTGAATTCATTGTTTATTTATTCAGTACCCAATCATAAATCTTCCTTACCCTACTTTGAGAACGGAGATGCGTCATACTCCATAGGCATATCGACTGAGCTGGGGTGAAGTGAAAGAGTGTTGAGAAAGGGTGAGAACAACATAGCTGGAGTTTCATTACTGTTATGATGGGTATTTACTTTTCAAAATTATCAAATAAAAAAAGAAATCAATTAAACAAATTTATCAAAACAAATATTTTATTATGATGACTGGTTAGTAAATAATAAAAATAAATGAATAACAATAACAATCATTATAACAAATTAGTACCATACCATAATAATATATATATATATATATATATATATATATATATATATATATAAGAAGAGTACGACTTTTGGTGTCGTGAATTGGCCTATACTGACATCTGTTGGTGACCTATTGATGTGCACGAAATTTCGTCTCATCAAATTCCACGTCATTAGGTCTTAGCTTCACCCCACAAATTATAGGTGTCACCTCTATAATTTTGTGCATTTCATATATATTGTCGCGCCCTGTAAAACCCTGCCCCCCTATCTGTTTAGGGTGTCCACTAATTATTTTGCTTGGCTTGGGAGAGTTTAAAACATTCTACTTCTGAGATTGTGGCCACCCTAGTATAGTTGAATAAAAAAGTGAAGTGAAAACTATTATGGTTCATTGAAAATCATAAAAGGGCAAAAAATAACATAATGGTGAATACAAAAATAGTGAAGTGAACAGTGACCAAAAGAAGTAAATAAAAGTAACACTTACATTATAATTTAAACCCAGGGAAGGAGATGTGTCATCATGGACTGGCAGCATAAACAGGCACAATAAAAAGAACCGAGCCAAAATCAATCATTTAATTTTATATTAAAAATATCGTTGAGTCATGATTCATTGCGCTGCCTATTGCAGAATCAGCTTCCTTGCCATTCAGTACTCAGGAATTGAATTGAAATCCTATACCTGGTTAATGAACGGCGATGAAATACTGTATTTCAATAAATGTGATACTGAATGATGAATTACTAATAAATAAATGAACTATGGAATTTTCAACTCTGGGCTCAATTATGTGAAAATTTTATCTTCAGGTCTGATAAATTAATTCTGAATTTTGAAAAAGAAATGATTAATCTTCGGTAGAAATCAATTATATGAAATGATTGCTATATTTACATCGGTTAATATTTCTCATACTTCACAATATACATATATTATAGTGTAATTTAGTGAGGTTGTTGTCAACTATAGAGCTAAATTAGGTGTACTCTTCCGAATTCGTCGAGCTTTCGACAATGTTTATTGTCTTCTTCAGGACGATTACAAAATGTCTGGCTTACAATGGATATAAATTTACTTATAAATGGCTACTCACTAACGTGATATTAAATTGAAATTGAAACCAAACGGACAGAATAGATGAAGTGAAATGGATGACACTGACAACTTTTCTGTTTTTTCATTGATAATCAAGAAGGAAAATTCGGAATACTTGGTGGTACATTAATTGTTTCATTTAATTTCAGAAGGTAGGTATAATTTTGAATAAGATTATTCAAAACTATTTTCTTATTCATTTTGGTTTTATTAATGATTCGTAACGCTTTATTTTTTGATTATTTCTTCTAAGATTCCTTGATTTTTCCAATATATCTTTTGCAACAGTCCATACAAGGTATACTGTCATCTTCAGAGAAGCTACAAAAAACAAGTAAAAATAGGACAAATTAATTATTATTGTTTTGTAACCTAACTAGTCAGCAATTACTACCTTTCTACTATATATTATATATATATATATATATATATAGTTCTTCCTTTGGATTTGAGTTTCATTGATAATCAAGATAATCAAGAAGGAAAATTTGGAATACTTGGTGGTACATCAATTGTTTCATTTAATTTCAGAAGGTAGGTATAATTTTGAATAAGATTATTCAAAACTATTTTCTTATTCATCGATTCCTTATTCTGATTTATGTGTATCATTTCAAGAAATATTCTCTTTGTTTGATTAGTTTCAGTATCTAAAATAATTGTATTGTTATATTCATTCGATGGTCATTTTGATATACATGATTCGATAACGCACATGCTTTAACGTTACATGTACAGTCGCTTTTATGTGATATAATGCGACTGTTAAGATTCCTTGATGTTTGACCAATATATCTTTTGCAACAGTCCATACAAGGTATACTGTCATCTTCAGAGAAGCTACAAAAAACAAGTAAAAATAGGACAAATTAATTATTATTGTTTTGTAACCTAACTAGTCAGCAATTACTACCTTTCTACTATATATGTATATATATATATATATATATATATATATATATATATATATATATATATATATATATATATAGTTCTTCCTTTGGATTTGAGTCTCATTGATAATCAAGATAATCAAGAAGGAAAATTTGGAATACTTGGTGGTACATTAATTGTTTCATTTAATTTCAGAAGGTAGGTATAATTTTGAATAAGATTATTCAAAACTATTTTCTTATTCATCGATTCCTTATTCTGATTTATGTATGTCAAGAAATATTCTCTCTGTTTGATTAGTTTCAGTATCTAAAATAATTGTATTGTTATAATTCATTCGATGGTCATTTTGATATACATGATTCGATAACGCACATGCTTTAACGTTACATGTACAGTCGCTTTTATGTGATATAATGCGACTGTTAAGATTCCTTGATGTTTGACCAATATATCTTTCGCAACAGTCCATACAAGGTATACTGTCATCTTCAGAGAAGCTACAAAAAACAAGTAAAAATAGGACAAATTAATTATTATTATTTTGTATCCTAACTAGTCAGCAATTACTACCTTTCTACTATATATATATATATATATATATATATATATATATATATATTTTCCTTTGATTTGAGTCTCAGAGTAATAAAATATTAAGAAGCACTTTAAGATTTATACAAAAATTGTTATACTATTTTTGTTTAAAATAAAAAATAAAATACCTGACCATGGCATGATTCATGGCAATTTCTGAATCAATAAATAAATTCTGAAATATACATTTCCGACTGGCTGTGCCATCGGTTTTTTCATTCCCAGTAAACAACGTCTGAAAGTTTCCGTATTGTTTTTATCCTTCTTGCTCCATGCAAACAATAAACCTCACAATCCAATACAGCCTCAGGGCAATGTCTTCGTTTGACATTTTTCAAGTATCGACTCGAAAGCTCCAGCAATTGTTTTCTCGTTGAAACGCACTCAAAACAGAGCCGGAGAAAGCTTCCAGTTCGAGTAATGAAGTTGAATCGAAGTTTGCGGAACAAATATTGATATTTGCCTTGCTACGATGTTTTCCCTACGTTGGAAAAGTCGCCTGGCGTGTATAAGCCAGTCCCCTGCGGTTGTGGACGGGTAACTTCTTATGATTTTCATCAGTTGATAACATTGAGATTGTTAATTTTCACTCATAATATAATTTGTGCAGGAACTGTAACCAGACTTTTTTCAAAGTTACGAAAAGCTTGAAAATTATCCACAAAAATTCATGTCTGAGAAAAAATATCCAGCAATGATTAAGTTGAAAGTATTCATAAAATCAGATGTTGAGTCATCCGCGACTGAAAGATTAACTTTATCCACTATCTTCTTCTGAGTTGAGGTCGTTTAACAGTATCTATTAGTGTAGTTCAACGTGCAGCGTGTTGTTTGTTCCTCAATACAACAGTATGAAATGAAAATTATTCAAATATTCAGTGGTAGTTTTCCTTAGGGTTTGAATTTTGGAAATTCCTGTCAGTACTCAACCACTTTTGGAATGTAACCCACATGCAAAATTTCTTTCAACTTTTATCTATACTTTTCTAATATAGCATGTCCAATAATTGGTGCAGTTTCTACCGCCTGGCGTGCAAGGTTCAGACATGAAAATAAAATATTCTCAAGTATTTAATCCATCAGGATTCCAGTTTCGGAAAATTCTTCCTCGTTACGCACCCACCCTTGAAATCTAACCTCCGTGCAGAATTCAACTACTACATTACCGATAGTCTCAACGATATAACTCTCTCCATGATAAGGGTAGTTTTTACCATTGTAGTGCAGACAAATTAATTCTCAAGCAAAAAAAAATAACTATATTGCTTTCCATTTCATGCCCTTTATTGAATTTTTTCGACAACAATCATCGATAAATAATCAAAGCTCCTGTATCTACGTTACAAAAAAATACAACTTCAATAAAGCCTACAAAACTCATTTAAAAATAGCTCTCTGCAATTACAAAAGCAAAGAAAATGCAATCAATACTCTCATCACGAATTCGGCTAACAAACCCAGAGACTCTTGGAGAATATTCAATTACAACTCTCCAAAAACAGAGTGTACTACAATATGTGTTAGATTTGTTGATTACTTTTCAACTGCGGTGAAAAATGTTACCAGTGTTATCCTGAAGACTATTTGAAATACGTGCCGTGCCCAAATGATACTTTTTTCCTCGAACCATTGACCTATTTTAAAAAAAGGTAACCCCGATGACCCCATCAATTATCCACCGATATGTTTCATCCCTGTTATTGTAAAAGTAATGGAAATTATATTAAAGAACGTCTCAATAGCTTCTTTGGAAATTATTCCTTGATAAATAAATTTCAGTTTGATGTCAGGAAAAATCTGGGAATACTAGATGATATTTAGAAGGTAGTAAAAACCTCATCAATGGTTTCGAGGAAGGAATTTATACATCGATTACACTTGTAGATCTCAGTAAAGCGTTTGATTGTGTTTGTTATAATCTTTTAATGAAAAAACTTGAAAGTCATGGCGTGAGGGGTTGTAAGTCTCTGATAAAAAAAAACTATCCGACGTGAGTGAAGAAAATTTCCCATTGTAAACCTAATAAACTCAATACCAAGACTAATAACCAAATCAGACAGAATTCGTCCAGACAATTTGCATCAAACATAACGTATTATCGTCGCGATCTCCAGATTTAACTTTTTTCCAACATATGTATTGAGCTTTTTCTATTTTTAACACCAAACACTATCTATACGCGAATGACACTAACTATTTTCTGGCAATGAATAGATTGGAAAATCTTACTTTTCGACTAGTCGTGCCATTTTTTTTTTGCTTGTTTGAATTATGTTAAAACTTGGACAAGAATCGTTGATACAAAAGAAAATTGGAGAAAAGTTATTCTGAATTAAGATTATTTTTTTGTATTCATTCAATATTTTTGACAAATTTCAAAACATAGAGTAAACTAGTAGTATTTTTCCAAAAATCAAAGTGAGCTGATTTCGCTCAAATTCAACATAAATCTGTAATTCTTAACTTTTCCCATTTTTATTTCGTATTTAAAAAAATACGGTAGTTTATTCTTATGGAGTTTGTTCGTAGAACACCCCAATTTCTCACTTTGGGGATGAGCAAGGGCAGAATCCTGTAAATGAAAGTCCAAATAAATAAGTTTTTTTTAATCAACCTATTCATGCATCCGTCTGGATATACAGTCCATATTAATTTTCAAGCCGACATAATTTTTGAGGTTTGGGGACAATGATCCCGAAATTCTTGTGAAACTTTCAATTGAATCATATCAATCTCGCGACTGACTTTGTGTTTCTCATTTAAAAGAATTGTAAAATAATGAATTTATCCACAGCTGGCATGTTATGAAGTTTTGACGCTTCTGTTTACAAACGTCTCATGAGGTCAATAAAACACTGGTGTGTTTTGTCATTCATAAAACACTAGTATCTCATGAGTAGTAGAACACTGGCTGATTTTTGAGTAATAGAAAAAAAACAAGAATTCCAGTTATTTAGTCTCCCATTTGTAATTCCAAGAACAATTTTCCTCGCCAACAATGGAAGGAATGATTTGGTCAACTAATTTATTTTTCACATTTACATTGATATTCTTATGAAAAGATATAACTCACAAAATAAACAAACCATTTGTCATAGAAACCATATCATAACTTCGAACAACATATTTTATAAATTTTCAGCAACTGTCATACACATCAAATATCTCCTCAGCTGTGCTCTCGTGTTGCTTTTCTTTCGTGTTTTATATGGAGACGCCCATACAATAAATAACTTTTTTCCAAAACTTACGTCAAAAATGTGTCATTTTTATTGACTTTTCAATGTCAAAAGTAGGTTATTTTTTAGCAGAGTGCAAAAAAAATCTGCACTTATGCAAAAAATAACAGACCTACGTTGTTTGAATACAGGTAATACACAATACCCATCATTCTCATTTCAATCGTTTTTTATTGAACATATTACAATCATATTCCATCCATACTAATTTTTTACAAGATTTATATTGATAGTACAATTGCTGTTATTCTGTATGTTAATTCAAAACGATGTAATACTAAATCAAATGGCTTTTCTTGTATAATGTTACAAGTATTCTTGTTCTCGGCTTCGTCATTTCCATGTTTCTTGATATCACCACTAAAAATACCGTTTCCAATTTTCTGTATCGGTCGACGATCGCCAGCCACCATGATGTTTAAGTCTCAAAATATCAGCCCCTGAGCCAACTAAAAGCAACGCAGATGACCTTCTGAAACGATGGCCAGTATATATTGCAGTATCAAGGTAATCCAAGAAATGATGCAATTAGACTCGGAATTTTCGCAAAATTATTTATTCCGACTACTTGAACTGTACGTTTTCCATTCCTATACTGAAGAAAAAATCTAGGGTTTACTGCTATGACATGTACTTTTCAGCTGGATTAAATTTGTGTTCATTGTTATTTGGATCTACAAATGTTTTTTGTATTTTCGTTTTTGAATCAGGAATTTTAACAATTAAATAAGAATCCTTGTCCTCAATATCATGTATTGTCATTTTAGAAAGTTCGTCCCGGCGACAGGCGCCTGACAATCCCATAATCATGACTACTTTCATCAATAAAAAAATTATCCGCAGCATCAAGCAAAAATTTAGTTACCTCTTGTCTCGTGAAAACGTTGGCCTTTTTCGGCTTATAGCCGGCACTTTTTCTTTTAAGAAATGCCTTCACTTTGGGTTAATCACCTATACAGGGTGATTCGAAAGTATTTTGACAAACTTCAGGTGATTCCTCACAATATTCTAATATGAATTGTTCGAATAAATTTATTTCCGGAAACACTTCGTTTCCAAGATACAGGCTATTAAAGTTTTATTTTTATTTTCGTTTTTTTTTTAAATAACTTTCGAAATACTGAACTCAATTAAACGAAAATTGGTATTGAGAGGTTTTTTGAGGTGTCGAATTCGAACCTGTTATTGCTCTTACTCGTAGCGGGCGCCACCTACACGTCTTTTTATTTTTTGAAGATTCATAACTTTTTTGAGCGTACTTCCAGCACATTTTTAGTAGAAAAATAAATTCCTCTATCATATCTACGTAAAAAAGCTCCCCATGTTTCAAGCCGCTATAAGCAACCGTTTTCTAGATATTTGCACGTGAAAATTTCAAGTCGATTATTTGATAATCGATGCGTGTTGAAATTATTACCATTATTTTGCATTTTTCACAAGAATGCTTAGGAAATGAATTTAACGTTTGATTAAGAAGTTTTGGTAATTACAGATTATGTGACAGTCGAACGTTCTGTTGTTTTGTGAAAGTTTCTGTAAGTTTTAAAATACTAATTTTGGAAAAATGGATTATTTAAACAATAATGCTCATTCAGCCGATATGCATTTCGGATGGCAATGCGCGCGAAGCAAGACGTTTTTACCAGGAGCGATTTCTGCCTTCAACTCCAACATTTACCAGTCTCCACCGTCGTTTGGCAGAAACAGGTAGCTTTAAGAGGGCAGCTGATATTATTGGAAGACCACGAGCAGTCCGAACCCCAGAATTGGAAGAAGCTGTTTTGAACGATCTCGAGGAGAATCCAGAAACAAGTACAAGAATGATTGCTGAAGCTCTCAATTCTACTCAGTCCACAGTTTGGAGAATTATCCACGATCAACAATTTTATCCATACCAATTTCAAAGGGTACAAGCTCTTTTGCTACGGGACTTTCCCCAGTGGTTTTTGAGAAAATTGGCTGGAAATCCTCAATTTTTAAGATATGTATTCTTCATGGACGTGGCAAACTTCTCCCGATATGCTATCATAAACTTTCATAACAACCATGTTTGGGCTCTGGATAATCCGCACGCAGTTAGTGAAAGTCATCATCAGTATCAATTTTCTGTAAATGTATGGGCGGCAATAATTGATTATTACTTGATAGGTCCTTTCTTTCTTCCGTTCCGACTGAATGGCGCAACTTACAGAGACTTTTCAGAAAATGAATTCGAAATTCATATCCGCTTGTGGTTTATGCATGATGGGGCTCCGGCCTGTTTCAGCGTTGTAGCCAGGGAATTCCTTAACACTGTCTATCCAAGTCGATGGATCGGTAGGGGTGTAGGAGAACCTAACCAGGCGTGGGCACCAAGGTCCCCAGATCTAAACCCGCTAGATTTCTACTTTTGGGGACATTTGAAGTCACTAGTTCATAAAACTCCAGTAGCGAACGAGGAAGATCTAAGAAACCGAATAGTAGACACCTGTGAAACAATAAGAAACACACCAATAATTTTTGAGCGGGTACGAGATTCAATGACTGGAAGACTGAATGCCTGTATCTTCGCTGAAGGTGGACACTTTGAACAATGTATTTGAATACAATTTAGTTTCCTTTATTTTATTTTATTCTACATATTCAAAATTTTTTGAAACAAAATGTTGATATTTCTTGCAAATATTATTAAAACAAATACAGATTTTGCACCCTTGATACAAAAATAACTATTTCAAACGAGTAAAAATAAATAGAATAGGTGGCGCCCCCTACAAAAAACCAAAACTACTTACTTAAAAGTCAAATTCATTTCCTAAGCATTCTTGTGAAAAATGCATAATAATGGTAATAACTTCAACACGCATCGATTGTCAAATAATCGACTCGAAATTTTCAAGTCCAAATATCTAGAAAACGGTTGCTTATAGCGACTCATAACAGGGTTAGCTTTTTTACGTAGATGTGATAGAGAAATTGATTTTTTCACTGAAAAATGTGCTAGAAGTACGCTCAAAAAAGTTATTAATTTTCAAAAAAGAAAAAGACGTGTACGAGTAAGAGCAGTAATAATATCAGGTTCGAATTCGACACCTCAAAAATTCTCTCAATACCAATTTTTGTTTAATTGTGTTCAGTATTTCGAAAGTTATCAAAAAAAGCGAAAATAAAATAAAACTTCAACACCCTGTATCTTGGAAACGAAGCGTTTCCGGACATATATTTATTTGGACAATTCATATTAGAATATTGTGGAGAATCACCTCCTGAATTTTGCAAAGTACTTTTCAATCACCCTCTATGTATGTTCTTGTTAACAGCTAAAGTTGATTTTAACATAGAAAACTTCGACCACAGGGTTGACGACTTCATAGTTTTAGATTTACCTCCCAAATACGTGAGAATGACAGGTTCTGATAGCTTAGATATTTTTCCTGAGAACACCAACTATCAAATGCATAATATTCTTTTTCGTATAGTAGTCTGGACTTGACTGGTAGAAGTTCTGAGCTAACTGCTTCCGCTGACTCCATCTCTTCGGCAGGAATATCAGATATATCACTAAAATAACTTTTTTCGTCCATAATTAAGGCGATATTCAACAAATTTACGAAAATTATCTGATTACGGTTTCATAGTAATGGCGACTTCAATAATTGAAATTGTTAGTATGCACCCTGTCAACCTAATATTTGTTCTAATTTTTCCTGGTAGGTATGTTTCGCGATTGACCGGAATAATTTTGCTTAATATCACTGTCACTGCCAAAACAATAAAAATTAGACGTTTGCTCTCAAAGAACGTTAATAATAAAGGGTATTTCCATTTTTATATTGAAAAACGGAAGTATTGAAAAAATCATGTATACAACTCGAATATAAAGCCTCTTCTTTGCACGCGAACCCCTAATAAATTTAATAAATGTATCTGTCGAATCACATGATTTCCCTGAAGAATTGAAACTGGGGATGGTAACGCAAATATTTACAAAAGAGATACCCCTCTCTCTGTGGACAATGATAGGCAAATAACTGTATAATACCTAATGTAATCAGCAAGATAAAACAAAAAGTTAATATCTTACTTTGACAAATATAGGATTATCGAAAATTCACAAAACGGCTTTTACTCTGGTAGATCGATAGAAACAGCCATTTGCAAATTCGTAGAATCTATCTACAAATATATTGATCTAAAAATGCTTGTACGTGCACTATTTTCCGACCTCACAAAAGCCTTCGATTGTCTAGAAATAGCGTACAGAGAAACTAAATTATACTCACTGGGCATTCATGAAAATATATTTCGAGGTGGGTTATGTCATTCTTAAGGTATAGGAAAATTATCGTGATGCTCAACGGAGCTCGATCTGAAATAGATAACGTCGACTTCGGCGTCCCACAGGGATTCATACTGGGTCCACTGATATTCTTGATGTTTATCAATGATCTAGCTGAATATGAATACTGGTTGCTTAGTGCTATATGCCTACGGCTCGTTATGAAAACGTCTCGCGCGTGCCAAAAAGAGTGGCTTGGTATTCTTATTGTATACGTAACTATTATCATTACTTAGACTCTCTACCATGTCTTGTGGCTCGATGCAAAGTTCAAGACCATTTTATTCCTCAACGAATCGATTTTTCATTATAACAAATACTTCAGTTGACTCTGTGGTATCACGCCATGTTGGGTTATATAAATGTAACAATAAATGAAATATTCGATTAACACCCAATTCGGGACGCATTCTCCACAGTGAACCACTCGCCTATCGCGTCTCGTACGTAGCATGTGAAACCGCCATTTCCCATTACGATTTCGCCATTTGAGCATTCACAAGACACATTACAAAGTTCTATTTTATTTGTTGATTTATGGGTAAAGTTAAACTTTGATTTCACTCGCGACTCTCTCCCGCTGAACGGCAGCTTGTTTTCCAGTTATTTCCCAGTTTCTTCTCCTGCGGCAATAAAATATGACGATCATGTGGTAAAGTATGAGTTTGTTCCGAATGCTGAGCACGACATTTCGGCTTATAAAGCGGATAAAAGACAGAAGATCGATTCAAAGGACGGAAGCCAACCATAATTGTTGTGAACGAAAACATCAAATTCCTAGGAATTGAGCAATAGGTTTTCAGATAATAATTACGTCCTATTTTTTTTCACTTAATTTATCCAACTAGAGCCTGATTACGCTACCAATCCACGTTGGTTTCAACTTTGGGTCAAAAATCGTGTGATCCAGTGTAATCTCTAAAAAAAATGTTGCCGCATTTTTTCAATTACTTATGCTTTTGTTAATTAAGTAATTTTCACAATTTGTAAATTAACATAAAAACCTGTGTAATTTTCTAATTGAAAACCTGATATTTTTCCTACTCCTGGTATCCATTCTTCTTTGGGTTCAAAAGAGATCCCATTTCATAGAATTTGTAAATTTTGATTTTTTACTTTTTTATTAACATTTTGGTGGATTTAAAAATTATGAAACCAAATAGAGCTATCAATAATGTTTTCCAATGTTTCGATTGTTTCATCTCATTATCACTTAAAACTATTTAAAAATATTTTTTTATAGTTAACAACGA
Organism: Gonioctena quinquepunctata; assembly: GCA_018342105.1. NCBI lineage: Eukaryota > Metazoa > Arthropoda > Insecta > Coleoptera > Chrysomelidae > Gonioctena > Gonioctena quinquepunctata. The sequence goes on along the minus strand of JAFIRS010000937.1, from coordinate 19,378 downwards.
TTATTTAAAACATTGTTATAAATAAACGCATCGTGTTTGACATTATCAGAAATTTCTTTTTTTTTTCACTCGTATATTATTTGTTTATTTTACCTTGGATACGGTTGCTATAAATACACTCATTATTGATTTGGAAAAAAAATGCATATAAGTACAAACAACAACTCAATAAACAACAACAAACTAAGTCAAACAACCAATTTTTTTCAATTTTCTTACCTAATTTAAATCAAAAGTGCAATTTTCGAATTTTCTAGAATCTTCGGATTTTTTCGAAACTTCAGAAGAGAAAACCTGACCACTAGTACTTGGAAGTTCTTTCATAAAAGAACCGCTAGGAAATTCATGTGATTCTGTAACCGAATTTACTATCATTGTTGACATTTTGTTTTTAGAGAAAATGCTCTGTTCTATGTGATCTTCCGCCACAGATACACTCTTTCATTTTCCGTGCATTTTTTAAGTTTCATACGATGCACCGGCCTCAATTAAAAGAGTTGCCGAAGTTCTTCTCAAACAATGTCCTGTATATTCATTTGAATTATCCAATTTTAAGTATTTGGCAATTATTGAAGGCACACTTCCTATGGTATTTTTGCCAACTGGTTGGACGGTGCACCGAGCATTTCGGTACGTAAGGAAAAATCTGAGATCCTTTACTCCACTGTGTCTTAAGGATAGATATTTTCTGACCAGCCTCAACGCCTCTATTTTCTCCTCCTCCACAATACCAAATCCTTTTGACGTAGCTGTTTCAGTTTCCGGTATTTCAACAAGTAAACAGCTACCCTTATCTTCTATCGGTCATAGTCATTTTCACAAGTTCATGTCTTCTTAGTCCTCCAAAAATACCCATTATTAGAACTACTCTATATAATAGATGGATTTCATCCGAAGCTTCACTAATAAATGTAAGAACTTGATCTGCTGTCAAAACCTTGGATTTTTTCGGAATATATCATTTAGATTTCCTTTTTTAAAATGGTGTTGGTGGTGTTAATGGTGAAAAATGGGAAATATAGGTATTTTCATTGACTATCTATGTAGATTTTGAAATGGAATATTTCGTCCACAATGAATTTGAAGAAAATTTTTTGGACTAAAATAAATAAATCTAAAACAAACTAGATAAAAGAAAAATCAAATAACATACCAATTCCTGAAAGTACGCCAATAACACGGTCTCATCTATGGCAATAATTTTATTTTAAATTTCCATTGAATAAATAGTTGGTATTTCTCTTCGTACAAGGATCTGGATTTCTCCGGCAATGAATTTTTGGTTGTTTTGGCTGCATTTTCTTTGATATTTTTTGGTAAATCGGTATTTATTTCCATAACTTTTATAAAACGTATATAACACAAAGCAGCAATGACATTCACTGAATATAATGAAATACCGACAACAATATTCAACAAACGTCAAAATATCAACAAATGCCATGACTACTGTAAGAAGAAACGTAGAAAAAAAATGCTAGGACCAATGAACCCATTTGAAAATCGGTTTTCCGTTAAAATAAAATAAGTTTTTCGTGAAAAATAAAATCTTGTATGCACCACGAGTGTTACTAGATCCTAACGCTCATCGGGCAACATTCAGCCCGAGGGCCACAGGCCCTCGGGCTGGTCTGAATGTTACCCTCCGGGCGTTAGGATGTATAAAACACACTTGGTGCATAAATAACTATTTCGAGAATTCGACCATTTATTAAAGTTATGAGTTTTAGGAAAAAATGGTTTCTAAAGAAAATATATAGTTGAGAACCACATTTTTTGTTGCTAAAAATTGATATTATGGAACCATTTTTATCATTATTTTAGTGCTCTTTCAAATTCCGGAGATTGTTTTATTTTTCATTCCTTCATTTGATAAACAATTTTTTATGAATTACCGAAACTTTTTCACTTTCTACTTCTCCACTTCATATGAAAAATTAGAAACCCAATCGAAAATTTGGTAAATCCCTTTCAGATGTGGAAATCTCGAACAAATCTATATATTTTTATTACCAGCTTTTATTTAGTTTCACTAGTCCCGGTTCTGTCTGTAATCAAACCTTGCAAGTTGAATTTGACACACGCTTCTGGTTTCCCGATTAACGTGAAATTTGGCAGGTGTTCCCGTGACAATGCATTATGGAATTTTTGTAAGAGAAAAAACAAAATGACGGCTCTAAGATGGCGGACGAGATTTGTGTTTATGGTCCGATTTGACTCAAAATTGGTATGAGGGGGTTTTCGGGGTCGGAGATTATGAATTGTTATTCAAAATTCACAAATTTAAGATGGCGGCTCCAAGATGGCGGACGAGTTTTGTAATTATGTTCCGATTCGATTCATAATTGGTATGTGGGGGTTTTCGGGGTGAATTTTTTTTAAATTTATTATTTAGAATACTCAAACAAAAACTCGTATGATTTTTCAAGAAATTGTTTTTTTTTTTTTTTTCATAAAAAAGCCTTGAAGTGTCCTTGTCGTATCGCTGATAGTTTACAAGTTATCTGCACTACAATGATTGTTTTTTTTATCAAAAAAAAATATAGTAAGGATATTCATTTGTTTATAACAAACTGTTTATTAAATGACTAAATGGAAAATAAATAATTATTTTTTCAGAATTAGAAAGAGCACTAGAAATAATGATTTGAAACAAATGGTTCCTAAATATCAATTGTTAACAAAATAAATTTTAATTGAAAAATGCGTTTTTAAACATTAGATTTTTTAAGAAACGATTTTTTTCAAGATCATATTTTTTATCAATTGTCAAAGTCTTGTAAATTCATTTTTATAATATCATAAACAATTATAACAATTTTTCAAATAGTTGGGAAAAAAATTAAAAATAGTAGTATTTCAATCTTGAGGATTCGCACGCTTTTCAGTTCATAAAACAAGGATTATGATGCAGGTATGATGAAAAATATATTTTTATATAGTTTCAAGTTATGATAAAATGAAACAATCGAAACAATGAGGAAAAAAAATTATAGCTGTGTTTGTTTTTATAATTATTTAATCCTTCAAATTGTTAAACCAGTCTTGCATCAATGTGATAAATAATTTCTGGTGAGTGCTCCTTCTTGGAAAACATTTTTCTTTGTCTCATTCATCTATATGAGTTCTCAATTAAGAATGGAATTTAAAATACAAATTTCCACTTTCAGATTTTATCTTTTTAGTTAGGGTGCTTACAAAATATCTATCAGATATTGTTCAATATCCAGCGTGGCTTTACCGGGAAAGTAGTTGTTTTCGGTTAGATATTACAAAAAATTACTTCATTATTGTCGAAGATTTTTCAATTTTCAGAAAAATATTTCTATTCAAAATTCAATTGAGAATGTTTCCCTTTTCAACATGAATACCACGCAAGAGGTTATCTTGAACGATGGAAGCTAGTGACTGAAGATTATCTTTGAGTCGCATCTTATTTAATGAACAACCTGTTAATATTTTCAATCAAATGAATAAATAAGGTTTTATTGAGAATGCTAAAATATTTTTATCAGTGTATATCTCGTTATCATCCGAAGGAAATTTTGTTCCGAACATATTTCAACAATGCTCTGATGTTATTCGATCAAATTCAGTTCCGTTGAAACAAACGAATTGTGCTGTATTTTGCTACGTGATTCAACGAAAAATCGAAAATGTTTGCCTAACATTACACGGTTCACTGAAAAGAATACAAAACTAGAATGGAAACTTCATGGCTCGGGGAATGTACGAAGGCTTTTTTATTTGAATGAAATAACAACGTTGGCAGTGATGCAGGTTAAAGCGTTGTAAACTTTTTGCTCCTGGTACATAAACAATTTCCAGTTGTGAAGGTAGAATCGAATAATTGAACCATCACCGACGGGTCAATAATCAGTTCGATTCCAATTCCTAGGTTTGCTGTCGGTATACATGCTCGATTCAATCGGATCAAACACACGCTTCCAGAAAGAGTTAAAACTGCTGCAAAAAAGTATTGAAGCGAGTCAATGACAAGGAGGGCTGAAGCATACTTGCGAGGCGGACATTTTGAACAGTTAATTTGATTTTGGTATTTTTGTTCATAATAGTTATGTTTTCAAAAATAAAAAATGTATTTTTATGCGTACTCATTACAAAAACTAAATGATAGTTACCATAAAATTATAAAAATCTTGCCCAGATCCTTTGGTTACCACAATTGTAAAATTAAGACTGAGAGAAAAAATCGAATAGGGACAAGCAAATAAATGTATCTTATTTTCTGAATCGAAAACCGTCCGCCGGACAAAAAAAAAGGCAGGAGAGCATTTTTATGAGAATATCGAGAAAAATTTTAAAAATTATATTCATTTGGGAAAAAGACAGTGGTGTATCATTATTTTGATCAAAAATATGACAGGGCATGTTAACAGGGACGCCACTGATGAAAATTAAGAAATCCTTTATCATGTAAAAAAGTATTTTTATGCATACTTCGCATGTACCAAAATTGAAAAAAAAAGACAAAGTGGTTTCAGAGATATTGGGGAAGTGAGAATTATGACTGTGTGCACGTATCGATATAATCGATGAAAGAAAATTGTATTTCGTGCATAAAATAATTCATTAAAATCGTAGCGAAGCGCTTTTGACCGTTAGGTCATCATCAGTGCGTTCCTGGAAGTAAGTAATATTAATAGAGAACAAGTTACTGAAAAGCTTTTTTGAGAAAGAAAATTGACATATTTTAAATGTGAGGTTACTTACTCGTCAGGTGTACAAGAAGCCAAAAAGACCATAAAATATCTCATGATCAATGAAAGTTGTAGAGCTCATCCAGTATTGGAACGACCACTTTGGCCCTCCCCCACCTAACAACCAATTTTCATCGAAGATACCCGAACCATTGTCTAACTATGGCTATTAATAGAAATTCCATAGGCGTACCAAATTATTTGGTATAGGCGATTCACGAGACGTAGAGAACTTACACTCTTATTTCTTTTTCCGCTACTGAATAGTACTTACCACTGGGCATTTTGGCAAGGTAACGAGTAAACTATCGCAAAGTTAAATAAATAACTGCACTACCTATTTATTAATTAAACAAACCTAACCTTTCAAACGCTGCATGCCAAGACACTGGTGAAGATTCGTCGTAGCACAGCAAATCGTGTCCACTCGTGTTTTCCCCTTCTCTACCTACCAAACGGTCGTTTCAATACTGGATGAGCTCTATAGGTTTAAGAGACACACACGTTGAAATACATATTCTAGGCCAGGATGAAAATTGAGATTACAATTTTTCCTTATCTCTTAAAAAGCCATTGTTTCGGTGTGATAGCTGGACCCAAGTGACAAGATTGACAATTGACAAGTGAAGGATGAAGTATATTGACATGGAACACAAAACCATGGAGATATCAGAATCAAGAAAGGAATATCATTGTCATACTAAAACACACTAGAAGATGATCAATCTAATGAGGACTGTCATCTGTCAAATATATGTTCCAGTATTCCAAGGAAGACCAGACAAGACTCTTCAATTCTCACATTTAAGTCATCGTAATTGAATATAAGCTCAAGGGAGAAGTCTGATTGCACCTGTCCTGATGAAAACAAACAATTCTGGTAGTGTCCATGGACAATGAATTCAAATTTTTCTTCATAAAAATAAAAATCCTTGTCCACCATGGCTCAGTTGAACCGCAACTGGGGGATAAGGAGTGTGATACAAGTCTAATGGAAACTAGTCCCAACTTCACAACTCCCACAGCTGGAGTAAAACAGAGTCTAAAAGGTGATGATCCAGAACATGATTTGTGTTCTCAGTATGGAGAAAACTGAAAAAGAGGCTGGCAAATTGCAAAGAGATACAAGTAAAATCATCATAGAGAATGGAAATTGAAAATTATTAGCATGATTAACAAGAAAACTAAAATGAGAATTAGAGTAAAAAAGCTAGGGAAGTTAAATATTATTCAATTTAGACGTCTATGAAGTGGAATATAGGATCCATTGAAATTGACTTGCGTGTTGAGACGAAGGTTATTGTTGAGTATTTCTTTACTAATGTGTAAATCTTCAAGAAAATCTAATCTATTATAATTTTTGGAACTGACTTCATGTAAGATTTGTGAATTTCTATCTGGACTAAAATTATGATTGTTGAATCTTAAATGATGACCGAGGGCAGAAACTTTTTCACTATTTAAATGTTCCATAATACGAACTTTCAAAGGTCTACAAGTTCTACCAATGTAGGCTGCATCGCAGTCTTCACAATTCAACTTATACATGCCACTTTTGGAAAGTTTGTCAATTTTGTCTTTGTATTGACCGAAAATCTACTCAAGCTATTGTTGGTTTTGAAAGAAATTTTAATGTTGTCAAAGTTACTTTTAATGCAACTAGCTACTTTGTTAGAAATGTTGTCGTTTAAAAAAGGAATTGAAACAAATTTGTCGATTGAATTTAATTTTGGATAAGATAAGTTATGTTCATTTTTATTTTTAATTTTTTGAATCAAAGTGTTAATAATGCTAGGATTATAATCATTGTTGGAAGCTATTTGTTTCAAAATATTCAATTCTTTTTGATACTCAACAGTAGAAATAGATACATTCAAGAGTCTGTGAATGTAAAAATAGAAGGCAGCCATTTTGTGCTGATGGGGATGATTCGAAAAAAAAACTAGGTATCACATGATCAGTTTGTGTAGGTTTTTTGTAGATATTGAAATCTAAGGAGTGATTTTTTTTATGTATTGTAAGATCTAACAAATTTATTTTATTATTTGATTCTATTTCTAAGGTGAATTTTATATCAGGGTGTATTTTATTAGTTTTAGTTAATAAATTTTGAGCAGTCTCAATATTACCATTTACAAACACTAAACAGTCATCAACATATCTGTACCAATGTAGAATTTCAGGATTAATATCCGTGACAATGAATTTATTTTCTAAATTGTTCATGAAAATATCTGCTGAAAAATGGGATAAACAACTACCCATAGCAAGACCTTCGGGTTGCTAATAGTATTTTTCATTAAATATCAAAAACAAACTTGTGAAAAGCAAAAATTCAAAATGGTCAATATAAAAGTAGTACAATTGTCATCAACTTTTGCGAGACTTAGAACCTCGTTGACTAGTGGTAAAGTTTCCATTTTTGTAACAGAAGTGAAGAGATTGCTAACATCAAATGAAATCATTAGGCAATCTTGGGGTAGATCTAAATACGTTAGTTTATCAATCAAATCTAAAGAACTACTTACCGAAAATGTAGGTTTGAAGTTAGTTAACTGTTTCATAAGTTTGTGAATGAAAGAGGCTAGAATTGAAACTGGAGTATTGGTGAAACTCACTACTGGCCTTATCGGTAAGTCGATCTTGTGGATCTTTGGAAGTCCATACAATCTAGGAATGACTGGATTGCTAGAAATTATTGAAAAAGGAGCAGAATGTTCTTTGAAAAATTCCGAATGAATGTTCAACTGGATTTTAAGTCTTTCAATGAAGTTGTTAAATGGATTTAAAGATAGGAGTTCGAAATTGTGCTCTGAGAGAAAATTTTCTACTTTTTCAATGTAGTCTGATTTATTTAGAATTACTATACAATTACCTCTATCTGCTTTTGAAAATATAATATTGTGATCTTTAATTTTGGTTTTGATTTTTTTAAGAATAGAGTGAAAATGTTCGTGAATGTGAGTGTTGAAATTTTGTTTGCTACGTTTCATTTTATATAGAAAATTGTGAATATCATTACGAATAGTCTTTTTGACATTATAGTCATTTGAGAGTTGTTCAATCACAACGTCTACATCCACTGCAAATTCCAATAGGTTTCTCTCAGAAACTCGGTAACCCAAAGCAAATTTGAGCCCCAATTTCAATAAGTCCATTTCGTCATCATCGAACACAATGTCAGAAAGATCCTTTACCCTATCGTGAAAATTGAAATTTGAAAATACCTTTGTATTTCTCTATTTTTTTTCCACAAATTGTGTTTCTGGTTGATCAAACCTTTAAGTTTTTTGTTCACTTTGTCAAATTTAAGTATTTTAGCTATGTCCACCTCATCAATGACTTCATTGAAGAAATTTTGTAAATATACATAATCGAATTGTCTCACTAAGTTATCATAAACATTTTTCAATTCACAGTTGATAAAGTTGAATTTGGAATAATGTTTACAAATTGTCTGCTTGAGTAATCTTGATTCCATTTCCAATTTCATATTGATATTGACATTTCTTGAAGTTATGATTTTTGCAAAAATAGGGGTCACTTGTTCTTTGATGCAGTTGTTAATGAACCAGATATCCACATTAATCATAGATCTCTTTATGAAAAGCTTCTTGTATTTTTCAGCCATATCTAATTGACATGGAAATTTACTTCATCGTTCACTTGTCAATTGTTAATCTTGTCACTTGGGTCCAGCTATCACACCGAAACAATGGCTTTTTAAAAGATAAGGAAAAATTGTAATCTCAATTTTCATCCTGGCCTAGAATATGTATTTTAACATGTGTATCACTTGAATCTATACAACTTTCATTGATCATGAGATATTTTATGGTTTTTTTGGCTTCTTGTACACCTGACGAGTGAGTAACGTCACATTTAAAATATGTCAATTTTCTTTCTCAAAAAAACTTTTCAGTAACTTGTTCTCTATCAATATTACTTACTTTCAGGTACGCACTGATGATGACCTAACGGTCGAAAGCGCTTTGCTACGATTTTAATAAATTATTTTTTGCACGAAATACAATTTTCTTTCATCGATTATATTGGGGAAGAACTGATTTTTTTGTTGAATTTCAACATCCTGTATCTCAAAAATAAAACGGTTGCGGATTCATATGAAGAATTTTTATTAAAATCATCCAAGGATTATCGCTCTTTAGGATCAGCATTCAATTATGAAACACCCTGTATATCCATTTTCCGAACTCCTCCGCCACAGTAAAAGGTATTTCATTCCTAATAATACTATTCGTTATATTATATCAAATTGACGTGCCACATATTCATAAACCATTAATCCAACTTCGGCATGCAAAAAAACCTACACCTTCGGAATCATATGAGCAAGAGCTGGATGCTTGTCACACAGACTTATATATAATAAAAAGAGACAGAGATAGAGAGAGAGAGAAGTAGTCGCATGAAGGGTGCATAACGCTTACTTCTTACGTGACGATTTCTACCAGTCACGAAAAGTGTTTTCACATAAAACCAAGAACTTTAAGTGTTCTAAACCACCCACTGGTTATTTTTGTCTTGGGCTGAAATTATAAATTCCATACCCAAAAGACTGATAATACGTTCAAACTTTCTTCATAAAATTTTCATTATCACAAACATCAAACTGCACTATTTTTCTTGTCATTGTTTTGCTATTATAAGGTAGCTATCGCAGAGTAGGGTATATTTAAGTTTTCATCTGAATAAAGTCAACTACTTTGATTATTCTCTGCAAACCTGTGTTTATTTTTCAATTTCTAACTTTATTTTTCTCCACTGAACATCTTTTATGATCGAATCGATAGTGCCATAGCCGGCAACACCGATTACAGGAACCTGCTACTGAAGAAGGAGTCATACATGTTCATAGGCGTACCTGACTGAGCTGGGGTAAGGTGAAAGGTTTTGAAAGGAAAAGAAAAAGGTAACAAAACATAGCCGGTATTTTTCATTTGTTATGATAGGGTTCCAGAAATCGTAATCTATGAAATAAATTCTTAAAATCATAGAAATTAAAATCATAAAATCAACCCATCATACCAATTGGCGCCCAACGTGGGGCTAAATTAACAACAATTGTTATTTCATTACAATTGGCGCCGCAACGCGGGGCAATAACAATAAAGCGGGGCAAGTAAGGGCAATATATCATTTCCTAATATTTATCGCATAAACATCAAATAACAACTTGGAAATAGCTATCATAAAAATAAATGAATAACTTGAATCAATTAATACTTACTTAATGTATAATAATAATAATAATAATAATAATAATAACGTTTATTCAGGGTTGAACATAGTATTATCCATAGTAAAAGACAAAAGATTTATGATTTATAAAGAAGATTTATGATTTATAAATGCGCCAGAATTAACATTGAAAGATACCACAAAAGCCGGAGCTGCCCGTGGTGTTTTCAATGTTGTACAATAAAATAGTCGAAAATTATATAGAAGTGTGTCTTGATATACAGTTTTTTTTTAACAAAATGTCATTCTAGTAAATCATTGATAGTGTATAAATTCACTTCAATGATGTTGAAATTGGCTTCATCAAATACCTCGGTTCCATTAGATAGTTTACTTTCTCCGAATTCTTCGATTTTTTACATTTCTTGGTAGTTTGTTCAACTCATTCAAACTCCTGGTCAACGAAGAATTCATGCAGTTTTTTTAGTTAGTTCCTTCAATATAGAATTCATCTTTGGACCTTGTCCCAAAGTTATGAACTTCATTCTTCAGAACAATGAACTCATCAAAATATTGTGGTTGTGTATATAGGTAAATATCATTGCTAAATTATATAATCTTCTGCAAACTGGCATATGTTGTAATTTTAATGTTGTAACTGTATTGAATGAATGTGATTTTTCCTGGAGGAACAACGTTTTTTGACATGTTTTTTTAGGTTACCTTCCACAGTCTGAAAATGTTTTTCTTGCAGCGTCTTTTCCGGATGTCTATTGAGATCTTCCAAAAAAATTGAGAGTGATGTATTGCTCATTTGATATATGGGGTGTTGTTCGGATCAGTTTTTTAGCATTCTGCCATATCTCACTTCCTCTCTAAGTGGAGGTAACCATGTATGGTCCATTTCAACAGAATTTGTTGAAAAGCAGTTATTATTGGAAAGAAGAATACAGGCCGTTTCTTTCAATTCTCTCCTTTCTTGATGTGGTTCTTTCATCAAGATTCTCGTCCTATTCCATTCAATCGTATGATCGCCATTGGATCTGAGGATATGTTCTGCAATTTTTGATCCGGTTATTTGTGGATTTCTGATGTTCACTTTGGCGCACTTCTAATGGTCTTGATGTTTCACCTATATAACTATCACCACACGAACAAGGTATGTTGTAAACACAATTTTTGGTACTTTGTTCGGCGTTTTTTGGCTTTGTTTGTGTTAGTATAGATCACAGTGTGTTTGTGTTCTAAATGGATTGGGATTGGGTATGTTGTGAGAACATCATTTAGAACAACAAACATACTGAGATCTATACTAACACAAACAAAACCAAAAAACGCCGAAGAAAGTACCAAAAACTGTGTTTACAACATACCTTGTTCGTGTGGTGATAGTTATATAGGTGAAACATGAAGACCATTAGAAGTGCGCCAAAGTGAACATCAAAATTGCAGAACATATCCTCACATCCAATGGCGATCATACGATTGAATGGAATAGGACGAAAATATTGATGAAAGAACCACATCAAGAGAGGAAAAAATTGAAAGAACCGGCCTTTCCAATAACAACTGCTTTTCAATAAATTCTGTTGAAATGGACCATACATGGTAACCTCTACTTGGAGAGGAAGTGAGATATGGCAGAATGCTAATAAACTGATCTGAACAGCACCCCATATATCAAATGAGCAATGACTCTGCAAGAGAAAAAAACAAATTTTTCAAACAATTAAAGGAGATTTAGAAGATTTTGTGAACGGGACAGATCCAGTCCTCGAAACGTCAATAGAGAAAACTATATAGAGAAGTATCTATTGAATTTTTACTATTTTTTATAGGTAAATTCAGAAAACGACAAGTAATTGACTATTTGAATAATTTTTCTATAGGAAATATAATTTGGTGATGCAGTAACTTATCGGGGTGAACTAATTAGTTTGCCCTTTCTACACTTCTATAGTTTATCCTGATTATATTTTCATTTCCAGACTGTGGAAAGTTACCCAAAAAAACATGTCAAGAAACGTTGTAACTGTATTTATTAAATATCGTTCAATGTATTATTTGTACAGTTGTGTGCATAAAAAAGTCGTACAGCTGTTATAGGCTATTGTGAGTCAGGCTTGTCAATCTTAATCAAACTTCTTATCGACTTTGACAAGTCTTTGACAAGTAGTGTCAAAATTGAAACTATGTTTGTCAAATATGTACGTGTACTACTTTTTTATGAAATCTGGAACATCATAGGCAGGTTTACACCATACAAACCTTGTACGACTTTTTTATGCACACAACTGTACATAAATAATAATAATAATATCGTCTTTATTCATTTAAAAATAGAAGTGTATAACAACTTTTTTAAAGTGTTGGCGACATTCGGCTACAGCCGTTCTTCCATGCAACCAACAAAAAAAACATAGTTATGAACATAGCAACAACAAAAAATAGATTTATACATATACTGGTGAAAATTATAATATTCCGTTAAAAATTTTGAGTTTTAATAATACAGTATGATTTTCGTTCAATTGAGGTGAAAAAGGAAGAGATAAGAACAATTATCAATCTCTCCACTACTTACAAATACAGCGCAATGCCGCGACAGTATAAATACACTGAATGCCTCCTTGTACACATAAAATAATTTTCACATATTTATTATAATTGAGCTACTAATTGTCTATTTGAAAGAATCCATGACTTGATATGTTTCCTAAAGTTATGCCAGTTTTGAAGCGACTTAATGTGCGCAGGAATAATATTGAAAATTTTCACTGCATTGTATGAAAAGCTCCGCGTAAATCGTGTGGAAGTGTGCCTAGGGATACAATAGAGATCTTTAGCTCTTGTCAGACAGTTGTGATAGTCCCCAAGTTTCATAAGTTTTTCTAGGAGGTAGGCCGGTGTTTTGAAATGATTGATTTGATATACGAGTCCAGCTAGTCTACTAAAAAATCTCTCTTCTAAATTCAAAATATTCATATTTTCATAGGTTGAGGAAATATGGTCATATTTTCTCATTCCACATGAGTATCTCACACAAGAATTTTGTATCTTTTGTAAAGTGTATTCATCCCTTGCTAGAAGGTAGGGCCAGTATATTTCGGAACGATGCGCCAAACGAGACATAATCAAAGACCCGCATAATATTAGCTTAATATTATTGGTGAGATAAAATCTATTCATATATAATAATTTTAGAGTAGAATAGCTATGTTTCACCAGTTGTGACACATGCGTATCGAATTTCAATGTCGTATCCAGATGAAGACCAAGGTTTTTACATTGTTTCACAATGGTCAGTGTTTTCCCATTCAAAGTTATTTCGAAATTTGGGTCGTTGGATATTTCATCAGTGTTTCGACCAAACAATATTAGTTGGGTTTTTGATTCATTCAGCAATAGCTTATGTGATTTCGACACTGAGGCAATAGTTTCAAGGTCTTCGTTGATGCTAACACTTGCGAGAAAACTTTCAGATGTTGAGAATGAAAAATACAATTGCGTGTCGTCAGCGTATTGATGAGTTTGACAATAGTTTAAAAAGGAAGCGAAATCCGCAGAATACGCTGAAAATAATAATGGTCCCAGGATGCTTCCCTGTGGAACCCCCCTATAAATATTTTCAAAGTTAGACATTTTTTCCCCATCACCACTCTCTGTTTTCTCCCACTCGAGTAATTTTTGAAGAAACATATTGACTTATCATCTAAACCGAAATATTTAAGTTTTTTCAATAATATACTGTGGTCCAACGTGTCAAATGCCTTGCTGAAATCGAGTAGTATTAAGCTTGTAATTTTTTTATTGTCTATAGATGTGAAAATGTCATCTGTTACTTTGAGCAACGCCGTGGTGGTGCTATGTTTTTTCTGAATCCTGACTGTGTTGCTGACAATATTTTATCCTGCGTAAAATATGATGATAATTGGTCAGATACTAATCTTTCAATTATTTTTGAGATAGTTGGTAAAATACTAATCGGTCGAAATTGTGATATATCATTCGGGTTTTCAATTTTTGGAATGGGTATGACATTGGCATATTTCCAAGATTTCGGAAAAGTGCCATTTGAAAAGCAAGTATAAATTATATGAACTAAAAACGGGGTTAATGTCGGAAACACAATTTCTAGCATTCTTAGATTGATATCGTCCGATCCCTTTGCCTGTGTTTTGATTCACCTCATAATTTGTTACTGGGTTTAAAGAAAAAGTTTCACCTTCCAACTCTGGATATATACCATCATATTTACTCAAAATATTGTTATCTGTTGAATGCAAATGTGGAACAGAGTTCAAAAAATGATAATTGAAGGCGCAATATTGCAGCCATGGGATTTTTTCAAAATATTTGAAGACTTCAGGGATGTCCAAAAAAGTTTGGGGTCCGACTTGAATTTATGCTGCAAAAATGCTTTTTTCTCAGCTTCAATGCATCGATTCGCAAAATTTCTCAAGTCTTTGTACTCGTTGAAGGATTCAACTGTGTTTGAATGTTTATATTTATTATAAGTTTTTTTTTTCAATTTTATTATAAGTTTTGAATTCGGAGTGAGCCAAGGAGCAGGGGGTTTAGTGACACGTTTAGTTATGTAAGGTGCATGTATATTAAAAAGATGATTGACATTAACATTCCAATAAGAGATCATTTCATCAACATCATCCATATCAAATATATAATCCCAATCAATACTGTCCAGATCTTTAAGAAAATTATTATAGTTGAAGTGGGAAAAGTCGCGGAAACTGACGAACTTGGGCTGAAATGTTTCTTTTTTACATCTGATTTCACATTTGACTAAACAGTGATCTGAAATACCATCCATTTTGAACACTGTCACATTTTTTATAACATCAGAATCCGTTGAGACTAGGAGGTCGATACAAGTACTACTAGTTGCTGTTATTCTGGTAGGCTCATTACATTTTTGAAAAGATTATATTTTTCGAAAAAGGTCCATAGTGTTTTCGTATTATTGTTTGTCTCATTCAGAATATCGACATTGAAATCCCCACCCAATATAATGAAGTCAAATTGTGGTATAATAGAAGATATAATATTTTCTAGATCAATCAGGCAGCTTGTTAGATTGATAGTTGGAGGTCTGTACAATGTACCTATGCATATTTTTTTCCGGATATGTTCACACTTATCCAGAAAGTCTCTAAGGAGCTATTGTTATGGTTACCATCATCAACTATTTTAAATTCAATAGATTTCTTTATGTAAAAAGCCGAACCTCCACTTTTTTTCCCTGACGATATTTGCGTATCAGATTGTAATCTGGTACGCTGATAGCTCGGTTTGGAAATGATTGTTTGAGACAGGTTTCCGAAATACTACATATATGTGAGCACTCCTCTCGCATAAGATCAGAAAACATATCAAATCCGGTTAGTAGGGATCTTACATTGAAATGGGAGAAACTAATAAATTCGGTACGAGGCATTAGGTTTGCCTATTTAAATATATTATTTAACTTGCACGCCAGCAACAACACAAATGCTGCGTAATAAAAAACAAATCGACCCAAATTCGTCGGCCAACATTCCGAGAACAATCGATCACAATTCTTGTATTCATCCGACTCTGGTCCATATTTCAACGCCATCTGAGGAAACCCGTTATGCGATTCCTAAAAACCGAACTGATATATAAAAAAAGTTCCAACATTCCCGGAGAATGGATATAAATCACGGCCGCAAAAATATACCTGAACTGCTAAGAATAAGAATACACAAACACATCCATCATGCGAGAAATAACGACGAACGGACTCTTGAGGGCGGCCGAGGGGCTGAAGCGAGCTCGATTCGTGATTTAGTGCTCTCGAAAATAACAAATATAGAGTGCGCCCTTTTTATCCCTAAGCGGTAGGTTAAACTAGGCGTATTAGTCGATTGTAAAGTTAGTTTTTTGTTGGAGAGGATCTCAACTTTCCATGTCTTGGGATGTAAGTTCTCGGGAAGTTTCAAGTTTGAAACCGCATCTCTGTTTCGATGTCAGATTTGCTGCATTCCAAAGGAGGTTCTCCAGGGTGGAACAGAGCTCGTGAGAAAGCGTTCACCGACAATTTTGTAGGTGCTCTGTAGAGAAAAGAAAAATTTTGCGAATAGAAGGAATGAAAAAAGCGGTACCGTATGATAATTATATTAATAAGCTTTATTCATCAGTGGAGTTGAAACTAATTAAATGATGGCACTGTCTGCACTAATCTACTTGAAAAATATGGAAAATATTGTAAAAAAATTTGAATGCAACAACAAATAACTACTGTCCATTTATTTGCATCATTTTCGTGTTTAAAAATACAATAATATAGAAAAGGGAAACATTCTCAATTGAATATTGATAGAAAGACTTTTCTGTGAATTGAAAAATCCACGATTAGAATGATATGTGGCCCAGATATGCGGTCTTTCTTCGATTCATTGTTGTAAGTAACTCTCTCTCTCCCTTCCCATACGTCTAAGCA
Organism: Gonioctena quinquepunctata; assembly: GCA_018342105.1. Classification (NCBI taxonomy): domain Eukaryota; kingdom Metazoa; phylum Arthropoda; class Insecta; order Coleoptera; family Chrysomelidae; genus Gonioctena; species Gonioctena quinquepunctata. The sequence continues at coordinate 2,977 of JAFIRS010000937.1, read as the reverse complement.
CTTCATCGTTAGGTATATGTTGAGTCCATGATATTTTTAGTAGTCTGCGGAAGATCCACATTCCGAACGCCTCGATTCTGTTCATGGTGTCCACTTTTAATGTCCATGCTTCTGCTCCATACAAGAGAACTGAGTGCACGTATGCCTTTACAAAACGGTATCTTAAGTTTAAGTTCAGGGTTGCGTTACATAATAGGTGTTTCATCTTTAGGAATATGGCTCTAGCTTATACGTGCTCTTACTTCGACGTCAGGGTCTACATTTGTCGTTATGTTGCTGCCAAGATATTTAAATTTCTCTACTTTCTCTATTGCGGTGTCGTAGATGTTTATGTTCACTTGTGGGTCACATATACAAACACAACTAATAACACTTCCATAACATGGTAACATGACAAAGTGAACTCTATTGTGGAGCTGAATGTGCCAAAAAGGATCAGAACTACTCGCAGTTATCCACCATGGTATAACTCAGCCCTAATCAGAGACATACGTCTTAAACATAGATTTTGGAAAAGGTTCAGAAATTCTGGTGATGAAAATGATCTCGATAAATTCAAAAGATTGAGGAGAGATATTAAGTCCAACATTATGAAACTCCATCGTGATCATATCATCTATGTAGAGGAAAATTTCAACTCTAACCCTTCGGCATTATGGAATTACATGAACTTCAAAAAAAGGAATGCCACCTCACCATCTAGCTTCAACTTCAACCAACAAACCCTATCTGAGTCGCAAGACATCTCTAATGCATTTACCCAATTTTTTCAGCAGTCTTATGCAACTCCCAAAAATATCACTTTTCCTGACTCATTCAATAATCATACTTCGTTAGTAATAAATGAAGTGACTGAAGAGCAAGTCTTAGTCTCATTGAAAAAATTAAAACCCAAATTAACTAGTGGACCTGACAATATCCCCTCCTTTGTTTTACGAGATTGTGCAGCTGCCTTCGTGAACCCCCTTCGTACATTATTCAATTTATGCCTTCCAACTAATACATTTCCTACACTATGGAAAGAATCTAAAATCATACCGGTCTACAAGAAGGGGGCTAAATCAGACATTTGCAACTACCGCCCTATAGTAATTATAAATAATTTCTCGAAAACCTTTGAGATCCTACTTTATGATGACATTTATACGCATGTAAAGAATCAAATCACCCCTAGTCAACATGGTTTTTTCAAAGGAAGGTCAACGATAACAAATTTAATTTGTATCAAGGAGCAGTTATCTGATACTATCGATAGGAGCTCTCAATGTGATATAATTTATACGGATTTCTCGAAGGCCTTCGATAGGCTTGATCATGGAATTCTTCTTCACAAACTGTCGAATTTCGACTTACCCCTAATCTCACATCTTTATTTCAATCCTACCTTCATAATCGTAAGCAGTATGTCAGTTTCCATGGTCAAAAGTCTATTGAAGTCCTCCCACGTCAGGTGTCCCCAAGGGTCTAACCTCAGGCCTTCATTTTTCATAATGTTTATCAATGACATTGTAGCTCTTCCGTCGCTCACTTACTGTATGCCGATGATTCCAAAATATACCATGAAATTAACACCACAGAAGACTGTACTCTTCTCCAAAATAATCTGGATCGCCTCAATCTCTGGTGCATCGAGAATAGCTTATTCCTAAATGTTTCTGAATGCCAGGTTATGTCTTTCACCGCCAAGCGGAATCCAATTCTTCACAGTTATAAACTGGACAATGTCGTATTGAAAAGACCCGACACTTTCAAAGATCTAGGAGTAACATTCGACAAAAAAACTCTCTTTCGCAAAACATATCGAGCTAGTCACCAAAAAAACTTATAGATCATTAGGATTCATAATCAGAGTTTCAAAAGATTTTGGAAGGAATGAGAAAACTCTTCTTCAATTATATTTTACATTTGTTAAATCAAATTCAGAGTATGCATCAATTGTTTGGGCACCATATCATCAGGTATATATATCTAATTTAGAAAATATCCAACGAAAATTTTTGAAGTATCTATGTTTCAAACTTGATGGCAACTACCCAGACGTAGGTTATCCACATGAACAACAAATTTCTAGATTTTCAATCGATTCACTTGAATCTCGTCGAAATAGGTCACATGTTATATTCCTTTCCAACCTTATTCACAACAATTTGGACTGCAGCTGCATTTTGGATATATTGAAGTTTCATATTCCTAGACTCACATCTCAGAGAAACATTACTTCCTACCTTCCACTTTGTCACACCAATGTTAAATTGAATGCACCTGTTTATAAGATGTGCAATACATATAATAAGATGAATGAAACCATTGACATTTTTTGTTGCAGTGTGGCCTCCATAAAAAAACTGGACTGTTCTGTTTTTGTCCAATGATTTATATTGATGTATATAGCTTATAGTTCATACTGTATATTCCTATTCTGTAATTGGATCTTGTATCTGTTGAATAGTGTAATAAAAAAAAATGTTATTAGTTGATTGTCATACTACACGTTAGAATTTTAACAATACTCATTGTGGCGGTAAAAATGAAAAATATGAAAAATATGAAATTTGCTGGTTCAAATGGATTATTGAACGATTTAAAGTCGAGAAAGAACTTCCACCTACCTCTGGTGCCTAGATGGATGGATCTTCCTCCTTCCTTCAGGAATCTTGTGTTTAAACTACGAAAAGTGGGTTTATCACACACGTGACAATGTCTTCCTTTTAACACTATAGCGGTGAGACGGAAACTTGAAGAACCAAAATGTTTTCCGTTTTAACTAAACTGGCGAGACATATATCTTGAAAGCGGAGTGTTTCAAAGCGGAGTCGAAAGAAAACTGAATTCTTGCTTGATTTTCTTCCGCGCATGCGTAAAGTGGAAGTATGCTTTCATGAACGCGAAATGATATATATATTTGAAAATTAAGGGAATTGCTTCTGACCATATGAAAATACTTATATATAAAGAATAATAAAAATCAAAATAATAG